>CM052452.1:9001605-9123267 GCA_028533085.1 Varecia variegata
AAGTACTTGGTGGGTGAAGCTGAAGCAACGTGCTGCGATTTGGATTCAATTTCATCCACTTGGAAGACAGGAAAGCCGGGTTTTACGCACTGCCAAAACATCTGGTGATTCAGTTAAAAAAAAAAAAAAAGCCCCAGTCCGGTGGGGAGAAAACAAAACCCTCTAGAAACAGTTGTTGGGGATTGGGTGACCAAAAACATTGCGTTGATTGACTAAAATGTTCACTTTTCCATCAGTTCCTGGTTGACTAGAGTTCTTCGGAATGGGGAAGCCGAGACTTGGGAAGGAGGAAGGCAGATTACGGGGTTAAACACACAAAGGTTCGCTGTTGAAGGAACCGTGAAGGGCGCATTTCTTGAGTCCAGCCCAGAGAATGAACAGAATCTCCTGGTGGAGAAATGGAGTCCCTCACCTGATCCGAGAGAGACGGATGACATGGCAGCGGGGGGAAAATCAGATTCCCATTCCTAATAAGAAACAGCCACATGTGGAATAGAATGAGCGCGGGTTGTGTAATCCCAGTTGGCCAGTTGTGAGAACAGGGAGGAGAAAGCAGCACGGGGAACATGTTTCAGATGTGATTCAAGAGGTCCTGGAGCCGGTCCTGACCCTCTGGGTTGGAATTTCTGACTCTCTTCTTTGCCTTGACTCAGAATAGGAAACCGTATCCTGACCGCGCGGTTCTTTTTATAGAATGAAACTTTCTTGCCAACTTCCTCCAGAGCACAAGATCATCCCTCATCGTCTCTAAACAATACGCCAATCATCAGATGGAAGTGAGGGGGTGCGCTGTCCTGCTGCAACCAAACATAACCCAGGCCCCCGAGCAGGAGACAAGCAACGGGGAACATGCTCTGGCTTCCCTCCCCGGCCTGGTAAATACAACATGTTCTTACAGGTTGGAAAACCGTCTGGCTCATCTTTGTACTTTCTCTCCTTCTCCCACTTTCTTCTAACTTGGATCTCATCGTTCTGCCTCGACGTTGGCCAAGTTCACATTTGCCAGTTGCCGAGTGGATAATGGATGGTTTGTAAGATTAGTAACGTGCTGGGGCTGAGGAGTCAGGCAGCCGAGCACACACTGTCTGTGAGATTAAATGACTTCTCTCGAGCCTGAATCCCCGCCCGGCCCGACCGGCCATCCACGTGCTGATAGCAGTCTAGGAGGATGAGAACAGAAGGACTCAATTCCCGTTCACTGGGTCGCCATGCTTGTGCCGGTGACAAAACCCGCGGGGGACCCCTTGCCCTGGTAATCAGTGAGTCGGGGTCACCGCTTGTGGGTAAGGTTCTGTGGCTCTTGGAAGCCCAAAGGAAACGTCCATAGAATACAAAGTGTCTGGTAGTCCCTCATTAAAAATGGATTTTGTTTTCAGTGCTTTGAGGACGGGAACAAGTTGGAAACCGTGCTTGTAGTTGGGAGAACGTCTCCTGCCAGATTCTAACAGCTTTAAGGGATATCCAGTTTTAGGTTTACAATACTACATTCTGGCTCATTGAAATTGCATCTAAACGTTGCCAGAATGTGTCATAAACTACAAAATCTGTACAAAAATATATTGACATAATGACTCTGTAGCCTTAAGTCAGAGGGGTGGGGGAGCAGTTCGTCCCCATCCACATTGTTCTCGCTCTGTCTCATGGCACCTTGGGTCACCCGTCACCTGGGACAATTATCATTCATGGGATTCCGACCCTGGTCTGACCAGTTCGCGCAGCTGCTTGGAACTCAATGTTAAAGGACTGAGGAATCGGCCTCACCCTGTCCCGTGGCTACAGGTAGCATCCCGACCTGCGCTGCGCCAGACGTGGGCTTGGCAATCACGCTGAGCAGGACCAATTCTCACCTGCTCCTGGAATAAAGTCCCACATGTCCTGCTGGCTCCGCCATCCTCGGCTCTGATCACTCGCTGGGCTCTAGACACAAAGCATCTTCTTTCAGGTCCTCCAATTGGCCAGGTTCCTTCTTGCCTCTGAGCCTTCTTCTCCTGGCTACTTCTTGCTTCTCATCTAGTCCTCAATTTACAGACTGATTTTTCATGGACAGTTTTCCCTGATCCCTGAGACTGGGTTCCATGGTGACATTTATCAAGATTGTCGCTCAAAACTTCAGTTTCAATTATTAAATCGAAAAGATACCTGCACTTGTATGTTTATCGCAGCACTATTCACAATAGCAAAGATATGGAATCAACCTAAGTGTCCATCAACTGATGATTGGATAAAGAAAATGTGGGGCCAGGCATGGCGGCTCACACCTGTAATGCCAGCACTTTGGGAGGCTGGGGCAGGAGGATCACTTGAGGCCAGGTGTTCAAGACCAGCCTGGGCAACATAGCAAGACTTCCCCAAAAGACAGAACTTACCTGGCATGGTGGCATGTGCTTGTAGTTCCAGACACTTGGGAGGCTGAGCCAGAAGGATCGCTTGAAGCCAGGAGTTCAAGGCTGCAGTGAGCTATGATTGCTCCACTGCACTCCAGTCAGGGTGACAGAGCAAGACCTTGTCTTTAAAAGAAAAGAGAAAATGTGATATCATGCACACACGCCCCCTTGAAATACCACTCAGCCATAAAAAAGGAATGAAATCATGTCTTTTCCAGCAACGTGGATGGAACTGGAGGCCATTATCTTAAGAGAAATAACTCAGAAACAAAAATTCAAATACCGCATGTTCTCACTTGTAAGTGGGAACTAAATGATGAGTATACACGGACACAGGGAGTGGAATAATAGACACTGGAGACTCAGAAGGGTGGGAGCAGGTGTGGAATGAGAAATTGCCTAGCGGGTACCACGTATGCTAATTGGGTGTGGGTTAGACAAAAAGCCCCAACTTCAACACTATGCAATACATCTGTGTAACAAAACTGCACTTATACCCCCTATAAATCTATAAACAGTTAAAAAAAAAAACAAAAAAAACGGAAACCCTTCTGTTTCATGTCAGATCAGACAAGTGCTTCTCAAACTGTAATGTGCCCATGAATCCCCCAGGGATCATGTTAAACTGCAGGTTCTGATCCAGCAGGTCTGGTGGATGGTCTGAAACTCTACATTTCTAGTAAGTTCCCCGATGCTGTTGGTCCACGGACCACACTCTCGAGTAGCCACGGTACCAGCCTTTCCCAGTCAGAGTTCCAAGACAGAAGAAAGCTCGACAGAAAATGAGTTCAGCTACTATTTTCTCCATTCTCGTAAGAAGGGTGCTTAACAAGAACCATTAACTAGAAGTCAATTCGTGACACACCTTGGACGCCTTAGGGCAGGGTTCCTTGACCTCTGTACTACTGACTTTCGGGGTGGATAATTCTTTGTTGTTAGGAGCTGTCCTGTGCATTGTGGGATGTTCAGCAGCATCTGCCAACTAAATGCCAGCAGCTCTGTCTCCAAGCTGTGACAACCAAAACCGTCTCCAGACATTGTCTCAGTTCCCTGGGGGGCAACCTTGCCACCTATGGAGAACTCCTGCCTTAGGACATTAGGGTGTCATTCTCCGGCAGTGCCAGGTTGAGAAGGGTTGGGAGGGTGGAAGACTGTTTTGCTCATGGCCATAATCCCAGTGCCTACCACAGTGCTTTCTATATGGTGGACCCTCAATATGTGTTTGTTGATTGAATAAATGAATGAATGAAAGTAAATGAATGAATATGAACTTCCAAATCATGCTTGGCTGGTCGGTGACTAGAATTCCCTTCCCACAGCCTCCAACCTCCTCCACTCCATTCTCCCCCCACCAAAAATCAGCAAAACTTAAGTGGGCCAGTTGTCATCCAAGGCACAATTTTTCTAAATGTAGCATTTTCCAGGGTAAATATCCTTTTGAAAAAAAAAAGGTGGAGAAAGATTCTCGCTTGAGATCTTTTTTTAAATGTCTCCAATGACTAAAATCCTCTTACAGTAAGTACTCAGAGAATTGCAGTTGCTTAAAGGAAAAAAGAAAAAAAAACCCTGCCGTTTTTAGTCAAGAGTGTAGAAAGCACTTGAAAATCATACACTTTTATTTTTTTGCATCTTACTGAGCAAATTGTAAAATGGTAGAATTAATTTTGGTTCTAGATTGTTTTTAAAACTCAGACTGAGGCCTCATGGATAAAATGGCATTGGGGACTTATTTTGAAACAAAAAAGTCCCTACAGTAATAGCACTGGGAATTCAAAGAGAAAAAAACAGTAGTTGTAGGGGTTTTGTTTTGTTTTATGTAAGGGGGTGTATCTTATATGGTTTCAAGAGGAAAATTACAAATAAATAAAAATATACACTTTGCTTAAAACTATGGATTCAGGCTCTATTAAAAAAGAAGGTGAATTTACTAAATTTACTTGTTTCCCCACACTCAGCAACTCAGTTTTCAAGCCAAATTGTCGTGTAGCAAGCAAAGCAAACTCCTCTCTCTTCTCTTCCAAACCTTTGGGCAAATAGGCAGGCTGAATTCCCAATTGCTCAGGGCAATTGATTGGGATTTGGAGCACTGAAGAAGTTTCGGGAAAAGGATACAGTGGGGATGACCTTTCAATGCTCTTCTAAGTATATCCTTCTTTATCTAGTAGAGGTGGAAAATTGTTTTTGTTTGGCATGCCTACTCTGCAATCAATTGGTAGTGGCTGCCTGCGCAGTTTCTGGCAAAGATTGTGACTCCAAGTCTGGGTTCTTTGGAGGGGAGGCGGGGAAGAGTGCTGTGATCAACTGGTAATGTCTGCTATGAGCAGAGGCATGGAGGGTGGGGGACAAGCTGTGTATTTGCCATTCTTGGATCCTGCTATAGTCTTCTCCTGTATCATAGGTGTCTTAGCAAAAGAACTTCAAGGAGATGCCATTGCACATCTGAGCATAACATATCTCACTCCATTTTGTACAGACACACCAAGTCAGCATTACAAATAATTCACGAAAGCTCCCAAGAAAGATGTGAAACAGAAACACACCATTGGGGGGAAATTCCTCTTCCTCCTCTGGACGTGTCTGAATAGGACGTTATATGTGTGACTCCCACTTAGGGTCAGGATAGCCAGACACACTCTTTCCCTCCATCGGGTTATCTCATCTCTCAGTGACTGTCACTGTGACACCATAGGTTGCCAAAACAACACATCTCCCTCCCTTGGAATAAAAAGACTTGTTAAATCTGAATATTAATCATATTCGTGGGCATTCAGTCTGCTTGCTGTCCATAATATTTCAATGAAGGGAAATTTAAAAAAACAGAAAAAGATGACTTTAGGAATTTTAAGACACTGATGAATAAGGTACTGATGGGGAAGACAGCAACAGTGACCAAACGCATAAAAAAAACCTTAAAATGAAACACAAATTAGCAATGGACTTAACTTTCAATATTAGTCTTTATTTTAAAAATAAGGGGACGAAGGATTAAAGAGATGAATTCACATTTGAATAGAGTCCAAATGACTTACAAATTATTTGGATTCAAATATTTCAGTTGGACGAGGAATGAGTTTAGAGTTATGTGATACATTAGGGGTTGAGATGAGATGGAAATATTGCCTTCATTTAAAAGCAATTTGCTTGCCTTTGTGGTCCTTGAGAGTTTCCTAGGTTGTGAGGGCCAGCCGTTCTCCCCCTCCCTTGCTTTGGGCTCATGAACTCCGAGTTCAGACCCAGCCTGTTAGGGGAAAGTGGAGTTTATGTTTGTGAGAGCTCCTTCCTTCCTCCCTCCCTCCCTCCCTTCCTTCCTTCCTTCCTTCCCTCCTCCTACCTTCCTCCTTCCTTCGTTCCTTCCCCTCCCTCCCTCTCTCCCTTTCTTCCTTCCTTCCTTCCTTCCTTCTCTCCCTTCATTCCTTCCTTTCTTCCTTTGAGACAGGGTCTTGCTCTGTCTCCCAGGCTAGAGTGCAGTATCGTGGTCATAACTCACTGCAGACTTGAACTCTTGGGCTCAAGCGATCCTCCCACCTCAGCTTCCCAAGTAGCTGGGACCATGGTCTTGTGCCACCATGTCTGGCTAATTTTTTTAAAACTTTTGTAGAGCTAGAGTCTCACTATGTTGCCCAGGCTGGTCTCAGACACCTGGCCTCAAGCAATTCTCCCACCTCGACCTTCCAAAGTGCTGGGATTATAGGCGTGAGCCACCCCGCCCAACTGAGAGCTACTTTCTTAAAAATCATGCACTTGCAAGGGAGTATTTTCCACATGGAGCTGAAAGAGGTACTTAATTTTGAATCTAAGTCAGAAAGTTTTGGTACTAGTGACACAGTGGAATCACATCTGATTTTGGTGCTGGCTTTAGAACCTTGCTCTCACGTGAGATACTATAATGCCATGAGAACAATCACTGAGGAGTGGGGTGAAACAGAAAATGCCACCTTGGTAAGACAGGAAGCAGGTGGTGGGTTCTTTTCTACCACATTGCAAAAACAGAGTGTATGTGGTGGGCCCCAGCAAGGGAGATTTAACCTCAAACCCAGCAAACATTTATTAAGCACCTACTATGTGCCAGGCCCTGTGCTAAGGGCTCTTATATATGGTATCTCATTCAACCCCATTATAAACAGAAACATCCTAGCAGACTCCACCCACCCCTCATTGCTAAGTGTGGATTTGATAGTACAGCAGGGTTTTTCAACCTCAGCACTGTTAGCATTTGAAGTTGGATAATTCTTTGTTCTTAGGAGCTATCTGTACATTGTAGGGTGTTTAACAGTATCCTTGGCCTGTACCCACTAGATGCCAGTAGCTTACCTCACCCTAGTTATGACAACCCAAATGTCTCTAGACATTGCCAAATGTCCCCCAGGGGGGCAAAATCTCCCCCAGTTGAGACCCACTTCCTTAGAGACAGGGTGGTTTGAATGCCCAGACAGCTGCAGAGAAACGTCCCTTTTACTCCCTCCTATGGTCGGATTCAGTGGTTCTCAAACCTGAATGTTCTCTACCCAATACCATATACGCCCTACCCTATGGGCAGGGAATTTTCCAGGGTAATTTGACCCCATGCATTTTGCCTTACATACTGACATGAGAACCTAACCTCTCCCTTAAATTGAACACCACTGGCGTCCCTGAAGAGCCCTCAGCAGTCACAAAGATCTTTCCAGCACAAAACCCCTCTCATGCCCAGGCTTCCGTGAGACCCGTGGGGATTACCACCATTACTGAAGACTTCCCATGGCGCCTGCCACACCATCCCCCTGAATCCCACTGTTGACACTGTGAGGCGGGTCCTGTTACTGCCCCATTTCACGGAGGAGACTCTGAAGCTCACAAAGGTTCCATAACTCGCTCCACATTGCACAGCTAGTAAATCCCAGAGCCCATTTGACGCCAAGCTGTCCTGCTTTTCAACAGAAAATATGCACAGCACGCACTCAATAACTATTAACTACTATTTACTAGTGGGAAACAAATCTGTCTAATTTGATCATAAGCAGTTATTCAAAATTATTTCCCTGAACCAAAAAAGACTGATTGTATTGGCCAATCCTCCCCATAGCATGGCTAGCAAGGATACGGGTATTCAAGGATGTATATATACCCCAAATCATGTTTCTCTTCCAAACTATAAAACAGAAGCTGTCCAAACGTGCATTAACTAACTGTCAAAACAAAACAGATCATTTCATTTGGAGCTACAAAAACACTGCAGTGTTGGCAGGTACTCTAAAATAATCGCAATCACGCTTGCCACTTTGCAGGGTCATTGGACGTTTGCTACCGTGTCTTCTCCACGCAGCTGATGCTTCTTGAGGTCAGGGAGTGACTTAGTCATCATCACGGGACCCTGGTACCGTGCTAAATGTGTTGAGCTAGTAAATAATACATGAATGCACTTTTTAACTTAACAATTATATACACTTAACCTTTATTTTCTCAGCAACCCTGGGTGCTGAACATGTTCAAGATCTTCTTTTTCACAGGAAGAGACTAAAGCTGATGGAAATGAAAGTGACCAGCCCAAGGCCACTCCTGGTAAACTCTGGAGTCAGGCTTTGGACTCAAGTCTCATACTTTGAACTTCAGATCTTATGTTTTTTATACCAAGTAAGGGCTTCCCAGGTAAAGGTGGGTTGGGAAGCCCAGATATTAGACTTGGCCCTGATGTCTGCCATTTCTGAACTGTCTTAATATTAAGCAAAATTAAATATAGCAACTCATGTCCTATAAGCCTTGAATGTACATGGAATTAGTTGTGTATGCTTGTGGAAAGAAAGAGAGAAAAATGTGCTTGGTGTAGGCGATGCCTATCTGCAGGCTGTGGAGTGGGTGCACGTCCAGGGTGAGGTTAGGGTGGGAGCTGAGGACAGCCTCAGGCGTCACCAGCCTCTTTTTGTTTGTGGCCCTTTGCTGCCCTGAGTAGGAGTCCAGTGTTTATAAATGTTTTAAAAGTGTTTAGAGATAAACACTTCTCATACAATTTGACCTCTAATTATAAGGAAACTGCTTCATCTGGTTCTCAACCGAAGAATAATATGGGTGCAACCGGCTGGGCAGGACTTACTGTATTGAGAGATGGTCTTTGAACAGCCCTGTGGCTGGTTCCCAAGGGGTTTGTGAGGATATATAGTTTGGGATATATGTGGCTATCACCAAACATGATGATTTTCGGTCCCAAGATATACCTGAGAAG
Organism: Varecia variegata; assembly: GCA_028533085.1. Taxonomy (NCBI): domain Eukaryota; kingdom Metazoa; phylum Chordata; class Mammalia; order Primates; family Lemuridae; genus Varecia; species Varecia variegata. The sequence continues at coordinate 9,010,186 of CM052452.1, forward strand.
TATTGAGGAACCATCAAAACATCAAAACCAGACAGAAGTTAGAATAAGGAAGGAAGACAACTTTGACATTTTTTTTTTGAGTGCTAGACATTGTTCTATGAAGTCCATATATACTAACTCATTTAATCACCATAATATGCCTATTAGGTAGATACTATCATTATTATTCCCATTTCACAGATGGAGAAACTGAGGTACAGAGAGATTCAGTAACTTACTCAAAGACCTGGCCAGAAAGTGACAGAACTGAGATTTGAACCCAGGTGGACTAGGCCAACTATCCTAGAACACGTTCCTATCTCCCAAACCAGACAGTGATCCCAGGAGACTTGGGTGAGGGTTATTCATCTTTTCATCTTCCCCAGACCTGGCCCTGTCTTATAAATACTGGGAATGCAATAAAGACTCACTTAAACTTGAATCCACCTCCTAGATTGTCCCATATACTTTAAAACATTTTGACAAAGGAAAAAGAACCATCACCCAGGAGCTCAACATTTAGAAGCAATCTATAGCTTGGCAAACACACCAAAAGAAGTGGAAACAGGGTGATAAAATAAAATATAAATAGCCTCACCATTATCTGTAGAGCACATTATGATGCGTAACAGTGGCTGGTCTCTCTCTCTCTCTAGACAATACAATCTCTTTGCAATGTGTTGTTTTTGTTACTGTTCCTGTTAGCAGGAAAGGATTTCAAATAAAGAGTTAAACGTTTTAGTGAGAATTGTATCCATTGGGCCAGAGGTTGAATGCCTATATTTGTCCTGACTCTGAAAAATGCTTTGCAAAGCCCAATCGTGGATTCGAGGTAGCAGGAGAAAGGCTTAGCCTACTCAAGAAGTCTGCTTTCAAGCAAGTTGACAACCACTTTGCCAGGGTTCCTTTAATGAGCTAATTACAAAGGGCTCTTAGGTGTTCTCCAAAGCCAGTCCTGGAGGGGCTCTACTTAAGAGACATTGAATGAGTCATTAGCACCTGAAATACTATACACACTGTTGACTCTTAGAACATATAATGGAATTAATGTTTCTGCCACTTCAGGCTGATCTGTAGTAGTCAGGACTTTTTCAGTTGCACAGAACAGAAAACCAACTCAAATTTGCTGGCATTAGGCATGGCTGACTCCCTATGCTTAAATTAGGATACCAGCAGGCATCTGACTTTGTCCATTTCTTGCCCTTTCTTCCTTTGTGTTGGTTCCATTCTCAAGCGGGCTTTCCCTAAATGGTGTTAAAGCTGTTTCCAGCAGTTTCAGCCTGAATTCTATCAGCTAACACCCCAGCGGAAAGAGAGTACCTACTTCTCAACAATTCCAGCAAAAAGCCAGGGCTAAGTTTCCTTGGCTCTGATTGGCTTAGCTTGGGTCACACGCCCATCCTTGAGCCAGTCTAGTGGCCAAAACAATGCAGTACTCTTAATTAGTCAGAACTGGGTCACCTCTACCTCTGAAACCAAGACATGAGCAGGCCTCCTTGAACCACATAGCTCTAGGTGGAAGGGGGTAGTTTCCCAGAGAAATACCTAGTTTCAGATGCCAGATGATGCGGGTGGGGGTTGGGGGTTGGAGCCTGGTTAGGCAAAACCAATGAATGTTCCTGGAACCTCTAGATTATTTCCAATAAGCAAGGTGTTACCAAACAGGGACTTTGTGTGGTTTACAAGCATAACTTAGATATTTGCTTAGATATTTGAGGTTTAAAACATGGCCTGTATTGGCTACAACATTTTGAAAATATTTTCTGCAAATTGCACTCAACCCACATGGCTTGAAGTTTGGGGATTTTCCTTTTTTTGTTGTTTTTTCTTTTATTAAAAAAAAAATTTTTTTTCTTTTAAATTCTTGGAACAAGTCCTTAAGCAAAAGAGGAACAGAAATGCCACAAAATGATTTGAAACAGACGACTCTGAGAGCAAAATTTGCGTGGCAAATTACCACACAGTTGACATTCCTTCTGTCCTGATGACATTTCTGATGCAGAATAATATTCTCAGGGCTCCTCTCTAACCTATTATGCCTTTCCTTTTTGTATGTTAATGACTTTGTTCCTAATTGCAAAAAACAATACCTGCCTAATTCGGAAAGAATTGAATGCATCCAGAAAGCACGTACATACTGTTGGTTGCCCACCGTTTTAGCTAGGAGGGTCTATTTAATGAGTGTCATGCCTCCAGTGTTACCCAGTCACTATCGCAGCCCCATTTCACAGATGGGGAAGCTGAGGCTTACAGGGCTCAAGCTAATAAGTAGTGGAGTTAGAAATTGAACTCGTGCCTGTCTAACCTCAAAGTCCTTAATCACTCCACTCTACCTCCACTCCACCCTATTACCTCCTACCCTATTACCTAAACATTTCCAAAACTAACCTTGCAAAAATGATGTATTGTTCGTAATGTTTCATGGCCTGCTTTTTAAGATACCACATTTTCTCATGCCATTTAATACTCTTCTCCATAATTTTTTGGCCTGCATTGACTCTATTATATGGATGTGCCATCATTTACTTAGCTAATCCCCTATTGTTGGACATTTAGGTTGCTTCTGTTATATCAATGCTACAAGTGAACCATCTCGGGGGAACATTTTCTCCTACATCTCTGATTACGGCCTTAGGATAAATTCCTAGAATTGCTGGATCAAAGGGATTGTGGATTTTTAGTGCTTCATACCTATTGCCAAATTGTTCTTCGGAAAGGCAGGCCTGACGTGCAATAGTATGAGTTTCTACTTCCCCACTCTGTCCCGCTCTGCCTCTTTCTCAGAGGTGACTAGTCATGAGCTAATTGTGCCTCCTATCTCCTGCAATGAGGAAATGGAGTTCCTTTCAAAGCATAAATCATTTAATAGTGTTCAAACGCTGTAATGCAAATGCAGTGGTAAAAAAAAAATTGCTCTGTGATAATTTGCATCTCTACCATCGACACCATCTGCATTAGGAGAGTTTGTAACCATTTTCTTCCAACCTTTGTGACTGAGCCAGTGACCTGGGTACAGGACTGTACCCAGCACCATCAAGATAACTCCGTACAAATCCGTTGCTAGTGGGAGTGATGCGTTGGCTTCAGTGAAAACCGATGACGTGGGTGACCTACCGTGACAATCCTCGCTTGTGATAGTAAGTGGTTATGTTGACACGGCGCCTGTCATAGCCCACTTCCCTTCATATGGAAACCACCCTGCCTTCTGCCCTCTGCTTTGGGGATCCCTGGTCCACTCTTTTCCGTGCCAGAGTGTGCCCTGATTAGACTGGGCCCATGACCTATAATGTAGTCAGACTCAAACCACAAGCGAATCAGACCTTGGTCAGAAATTTGAACTTGAAGAACGGAAACAACTGAAAGTAAGTAGGGAGTAGCTGAGTCTGGCAGTGGGAAGGGGGACATTGGAGGATGCTTCTGTAGTCCAAGATTCCATGGCTCTATGTCAACTGTAGGCCTGGCACATAGTAGGTGCTCAACATATTCGTGTTGAATGAATGCATGGATTCGATTACAACCAGCCTCTCTCTTCCGACTCTGTCCAGCGTGACTCGCCCCTCTGGGTGCAGCATCCCCACTCCCTTGGGAATCTGCCTGGATTGTAATTCTAGCTGGGGGAATTCTAATCGAAATTCTAAAATGTCATTCTAGCCGGGGGAAGGCAGGTTTCTTAAGAAATGGGAAAGAGAGGTCCATTCCGTGTGAATTGACACTGTCCACTGGAGCCCTCTGAATTGAGAGGTGAAGTATAATCTCGGCTCCTGAGGGTCTCCACCGTGTGACACCAGCGTCCTTGTCTGCTTCCATTTTCGCGCTCGTCCTTGGCGTGTATTCAGTCCCGGGATGTGCCCTGCACTTCCTGTCTTTTTTGCATTTATTTGACTATTTCTCAAATCTAGCATATTCCTCCTGCTGTCTCTCCCTGTGGAAATGCTGCAAGGCCTGTCACAGATGCCACCTCTTCCAGGAACCCTTTCCTGATCTGCCCTATTTCATTTTCTTCAAAGCACTAGTGGAGACCTACAATTCCCTTCCTGGATTGTTTATGGGATTATGATCTGTCTTCCCCACTGTGAGACTCCTCAGCGGTGACCTTGTCTGTCTTGTTGTCCACAGCTGCATCTCCGGGCCCTACCACGGAGCCTGGGACACAGCTGAGGCTGGAAGAACCTGTTTGGACGGACCCAGGCTTGGGGTATCACACAAGCAAGGCCAGTGAAGGATTCCACCCAGGAGTTTGACTCTGGAGTGGGGACATGCAGGCTTGGGAGGGTAGGCCCCTGCTGAGTCATCTGGTGGTCACCTGTCATGACCTCCTGCAGCCCTTGGGACCCTCTGTCCTGGCTCATACTCTTCCTTGGGCTAGAAGCTCATTTCTTCTTTAAGTCCAGAGCTACTCCACAACCTCCCACTAAATTATTTCCTTGTTTGAGTGGATCTGTTTCTGCTCCTCACCATCACGGACCCCTAAATATATACTGATCTTTATAACAGATGCTCATTTGCAGAGGAGGAAACTGAGGCAGGGCTTACCCCGTGTCCCAGAGCCACTTGTGGGTTTTGGGGACTATTCCTAAATTCCTATTGAGCTTGGCTGATTGAAAGCCAACTCAGAACGAGATGAAGCCCCTCCACTCTGTTTTCTAAGTTTCCTGCATGGGGCTTGGGGTCCTCCTGGCCCCCACACCTCTCCCAGACCATGCAATGTTCTGGGTCTGCATACCTTTATCCCTTCTCCATGCTCCTGTCCACTCTGGTTGGACTCACTACAGCATTTAAGCCCTGACACTGGAATGATTTCTTCACTTGCCATCTGTCATGACCCATGTCTTAGCACCATTCATTCACTTATTCATTCGCCAAATATTTCTTGAGCACCTACTATGTGCACAGTCCTGTTCTAGAAAGTTGGGATAGATCACACCCCCACCATCACCGAGCTTGCATTCTAGCAAAGGGAGATCGACAACAAGCAACAAAGCATAATCAGTAAGCAAATCCACCGTGGGTTGGAAAGTAATACATGTTCTGGGAGAAAAGTAGAGCCAGGTAAAGGGGATTAGGAAAAGGCAGGGGGGTGGTGCAGGTTGCAATTGTAAATAGGTTAATCAGGGGCAGCCGTACTGGGGAGAGACTGGAGAACACTGCAGGTTGAGCTGGGTGTGAGTCACACGGATATCGGGGGAAGTGTGGTCCAGGCTTAGGGACCACCAAGTGCAAAGGCTCTAAGTGTGAAGCTTTGGAATCCAGCAAATTTAGGTTGCAAATCCCTAATTCTCCACCTTCTGTCTGTGTGAGCTTGGGAAAGTTAATTAACCTCTCTGAGCCTCAGTCTCCTTATCTGTGAAACGGGGATAAAAGTGAGTTCATACCCACCGAGCAGTTGGAACAGAGCTGACACTCAGAATCTGTTGTTAAATCTAAGCCCTGCCGGATCCCAGAGATTTGGGGAACAACTGCGGGAAAGTCCATGGTGGCAGTGGGCAGTAGAGTGTGACAACTCGGAGCATCAGCTCTCGCTCTGTCATTTAGTAGCCCTGTGACCTTGGGTAAGTTTATGTAACCTCAGTCTCCTCACTTTAAAGTGGGATAATAATAGCAACGACATCAGAGAGCCATTGTGAGGAATAAATGAGAGAATTGTGGACCCTGCTCAGGAGGTGGGCTTAGCTCTGAAGAAGCACTCAATGAATGGCAGCTATTTTTTGACCGAAACCCATGGGGAGAGAGGCTTTCTTTTCTCAGTGGGATTGCTAAACTGGTGGAATGTGAGCCTAGAGCTGCTAGTGGCCGTCTGTGGGAGGCCCTGACTGCAAAGGAAGCCAGCCCAAAGAAGGCAGAGCAGAGAGGTGGACAGGAAGGGACTCCTGGTGACTTTTTCTTTTCTTTTTTTTGTAATGCAACTTTTTAAAATAACATTAAGAATGTATTACTATGGGGCTGCACCAGACTTGCATTTAACGTATGCAAATCCAACCCTGTGTGCTTGCCTTGGTAATGAGAAAGTGAGTGTGATCCTTAGGAAACAAAGGGCCAGGTAGGAGGCCCAAGTGCCAACCCAAATGGTGAGGACTGGACTTGTCCCTCGGTGGCTTCCGTAGCTGAGGGAGGCACAAAACCAAGCTTCCCTGCTGCTCTGCAGGGATGGTTCCTGACCTCATCCCAACTATTAGTACCAGGATGCCCTTTTTAAAACCTCCAAAAATCTCACCAACCTGCACACAGATCTGTTGTTTGAGACAAGGAACAACAAAAAGCCGCTGTGAATTATTATACACTTTTAAAGAATTTTTAAAAATTGCACTGGCGCTGAAAAACGAGTCATATGTCTATGTGTGGGAGGTATTGTGTATTCATTCTATGGACAATTCCAGCTGCACTTTGGGTATGCAGAGTCTCTCTGGAGCCCAGCCCCCCCCTCCCCCACCCCACCTCTGCAGCCTGCAGGTTGCAATGGAGCAGTTCTCGGTATGTGGCCGGCTGGCCATGGAGTGGGTCTAAGCTCCCTTCTAAAGGCCACAAGCTGGTCCCCAAAGGCCACACTCTTCTTCTGGTTCTCGTAAACAAGTTGCACGTATAGCCATCAATTTTCAGCTTTATGCATGACTAAGTGCCACTTTCTAGGAACCTACTAAGTGAGTTACTACAATTGACTAGTCATAACTAAAATTAGTCTGTCACTGGGGTTTACCCAGAACTCAGCTGCAGTGTTCTTCTTGGAAGCCTGGCTCCGGCACGACGTTTGCCAACACTGTAAAACTCCCACTGCACAAGTCAGAAGGTGGGAACTGGGGTGGCTGTAGACGGGAGGAAGGGTCTTTAGCCTTGCCTAAGTGAGCCAAAAATCAGAAGCATTTGAGAGCCGTTGTTCTAGGATCTGGAAATTCAGAAATCTCCTCTCCGGGATCCTGTAGCCTCCCACATCAAGATCCCTGACATTTCCAGTTGCTCTTAATGTCAATCCCCATTCTGTACCTTTAAAACACAATGAGTTACCCACGTAACACACTCTAAACAACTGGTATCCATCAATAACACTGAAACTCCAGTTCTGACCTCCAAATGCCCAAGATGTCCTTCATGCATTTCATAAATATTCATTAAGGCGCAAATATAAGACTGTACTTTCAGGGATCATGTCTATAGTTTGTTACTAGAGAAGCTTCTCTGGACGTGTAGAGCAGCAGAAACCACGCGGAGGAGGCACAGCGTTCTCTCCTCTGGGTGCTGTCTCGCTGCAAGAGCCATTTGCCCTTGAGGATCCTTCCTCTCTCCCTCTGGGGGAGTAACAGGGAGAGGACGCAGTCTGAGTGGTTTCCATTATGAAGGGAAAAAGGCTCAACTCTATCAGGCATATATTAGATCCAGGGCAGACGGTGGTAATCAAGACTGTCACATTCCCTGTCTGCAGGGAGCTGACAGTCTGGTGTCAGAAAGACACTACATAAGCAAACAGAGCAGTTACAAAATTCCACATACTTAAAATAATCAACAAGGTATTAAGGTAGAGAACAGCACGTGAAACTCTATTTAAACGCAGTGGTCAGGGAAGGTATCTTAGTCCATTTTGTGTGTTGCTATAATGGAACACCTAAGATTGAGTCATTTTTTTTTTTTTTTTTGAGACAGGGTCTCACTCTGTTGCCCAGACTAGAGTGCAGTGGCCTCTTCACACCTCACTGCAGCCTCAAACTCCTGGGCTCAAGCAATCCTCCTGCCTCAGCCTCACGAGTAGCTGGGACTACAGGCGTGCGCCACCATGCCTGGCTAATTTTCCTATTTTTTAGTAGAGATGGGGTCTCACTCTTCCTCGGGCTGGTTTCCAATCCCTGGACTCAAGCAATCCTCCCGCCTCGGCCTCCCAGAGTGCTAGGATTACAGGTGTGAGCCAAAGCACCCAGCCCTGAGGTTGGGTAATTTATAAAGAAAAGAGGTTTATTTGGCTCATGGTTCTGCAGGGTGTGTAAGAAGCATGATGCCAGCATCTGCTTCTGGTGAGGCCCTCAGGCTGCTCCCACTCTAGAGGAAGGTGCAGGGGAGCTGAAGTGTGCAGAGATCATGTGGAGAGAGAGGAAGCAAGATAGAGGGGGGAGGTGTCAGGCTCTTCTTAACAACCAGGTCTCACAGGAACTAATAAAGCAAGAACTCACTCACCCCCATTAATCTGTCCATGAGGGACCCACCCCATGCCCCAAACACCTCCCAACAGGCCCCACCTCCAACATTGGGATCAAATTTCAATGTGAGACTTGGGGGGACAGCCATCTGAACGACAGCAGATGTATCAGCCAGGGTGCTATGGTTGTGAGTGACAGAAAATGATGATGGAAATTTATTGGAAAGATGTGGGTGACTCACAGAAGTAATGGAAAAACTGGACAAGGTGGAGGAAGGACAGGAACCAGGGAAGTTCTAAGGATCTAGGGAACAAGAAGGAGTGGAGAGGCTCTTAGATGTCTCACGTACAGGATATATCGAGGCCAACCATTTCCTTTCCTTGGTTGATTTTGGTCAAGGGCCCATCTCTTTTGGGTGGAGGGCAGGGAAGAGCAGGGAGCCTTGATTGACAGTTGCTCCAAGACCATGTAGAATGGGGGAGGGAAATAGGGGTTCTGTGGCAGACCCCATTGGCTGGTCAAACCAACATGCATTTCCACCTCCTTCCTCTCTGCCTACTTCCATTGTCAAGGCTAGGAAAAGCTAAATACTTGCCCTCCCAGCATCCCTTGCAGCAAGGGGTGGCCACATGACATAGGTCTGAACAATGAGACAAGCTGCTGGGGGTAGAGGGAGATGTTCTGGAAAAAATTTGTTTTTTAATAAAAGGGACAGATACTACCAATCCCACCACTTCCCACTTCTTCCTATTTTGAACATGGACATAAAGCCTGGAATGGCATCTATCTGCTTTCTTACAACCACAAGAAAAAGCCCAAGAGAATCACAGAGATACAGACCATGATATTGCTGTGTTGCTGAACCAACTCTGGAATCACCTGAGCCAGATCTCTTGTTTGGTGAGAAAAATAAATCCTTATTTTTTTTTTAAGTCATTGCTTGTTAGGTGGTCTGTTAATTGCAGCCAAACATATTTTTAGGTAATCGTGGTAGATCATATTAAATATTATTGTTCCCAACTGTTTGCTCTCTTCCTTGTAATGGGATTATACATCCATGCCCATGAAAATTGCTGTGACTCCCCCAGGTGGTACAGCCTTCCCCAACCCTGGCAGACTCAGACACATGACTTGCTTTGGTCAATGGACTGTGAGCAGCTATGACAAAAGCCAAGTCTGGCCAAAAGCTTTAAGAGAGATTGTGTGATTCAGTTCTGTCACCTGCTGTTTCCCATCTGCCATAAGAGCAGCATGTCCCAAATAGGAGCTGCTCCTTCAGCCTGTGTCCCAGAATGGCAGATTCACAGAGCAGAGCTGCAGCAGCTGAAATGTAGCAAATGTGAAATAAACGTTTGTTGTGGGAAGCCGCTAAACTTGGGGTTGTTTGTTACCGCAGCAAAGCTGACTGATACACTGAAAATGATGCTGTTACCCGCCCCCCCAAATTAGTATGAACATTAGGCATGCAAAATTAATGGTATCCACTGTTGAAGGCCTTACTGAGAAAGTGACAATAAAGCTGAGGTCTCAAGCATGCAAAGTCAATCAGGAGAAGGATATTCTAGGTAAGGGAACCACATGCTCAAAGGTCTGAATCAGGAAAGTGCCTGGCAGTGTTAAGAAACCAAAGGAAGGTCAGCATGAGCTTACCATTCTCCGTGTTTCCAGTCCTTTCCACCTGGACTCAAGTTGCTGGTTTCTTCTCCTTGGACTTGCTAACCCAGCTCAGCCTCACCGTCCCTGGCCATCCACCTCTCTAAGGACGCAGCTTGTCCTCGTCTCTGGCTCATCCCACACTTATTTCAGACTTGCCCACTCCAGCTCTGACCCCAGGACGCAAACACCAGCCTAGACCCAGCCTGGGCCCCTGGAAACACAAGGCAAGGTGGGTCCGCTTCCGTCTCATTCCCCACGCTCATTCAGCGCCCGGGAAGTAGAACTCTCTTAATTGGTGGCCACACAGCTTGTTAAGCTTAATCAGTGAGCCTTTATCAACTGGTTTCTGCTGCGTTGGCACAATGTTGCATTCGACACGCAGGTTGGGAAAACAGGTGGGTGTGTCTGCCTGGTTCTCACCATAGGTTGTATTCCTGGTGGGCACTCATTGGGTACTCCATCCAAAACAGTCAAAATCTCATGCTTATTAAACCAGAGGGTACACCTGCTCCTAAATCCTAGGAAACAGACCCGTTTTAAGATACATGCCCGCCCCCAGGTCCCATCTCCGGGAACCTGCCCTCATCCCAGCCCTGAAATGCCTCCCCTTTCCCACTCCCTGTTCTCTTCGTTTCTCAGGAGACCTCTCAGTTCTTTATTTATTTCCTGTCCTTGTGTCTTTACAATAAATGTATTGAGCCTCAGTGGATCTCGGATCCTCACAGCTTGAGATGTTCAGACTAGATCACCTGCCCTCCTTTCTGGCCATGGCTGTGTCATCTGGTGGGGACCACAGTATTGCCACCTGCAGAAGTGCTGCCCACCACCCCCAAGCTGGTTCTTGGGCAGAAAGTTTAGCTCTTTTCATAATGGAATCAAGGTGACCCGCGCAGAGAGAAGCTGAGGAAGGGTGGGAAGTGGAGATGGAAACTTGGAACTGGAGGCTAAGAAGAGACGGAAGGGGTGGATGCCTTTTCCAGAATTCACAAGCTGGGGTCCCCGGGGGCCCAGCTCAGCCTTGCAAACACGTTTGGTTGGGCTGGAACCATGATTTTTTTTTTTTTTTTTTTGAGATGAGAGTCTCGCTCTGTCACCCTGGGCTAGAGTGCAGTGGTCATCATAGCTCACTGCAACCTCAAACTCCTGGCCTCAAGCAATCCTCCCACCTCGGCCTCCCAGAGTGCTAGGATTATAGGCTGAGCCACTGCGCCCAGCCTGGAACCATGATTTTTTAAAAAATTTGAGTGGAAATGCTTTGGGGACAAGAATGCACTTTTCTGTTCACCACAGTCCTCACCACTCCCTTTTGTGCATCCAATGGCTTCCTTTACTTAGTTGTGTTCTGACAGTTCAGTTCTGTAGTCAATTGAGTTTGTCCTCTGTGCTTTATGTAAAAGACTTGGTATTAAACTGTTAGAAAGTTCAACCCTGACCTCACGCTTGAAATCTTTCTGCCAGAGTCCCACCTTATTAGCCTCTGCTCGTCGTTTCAAAACATCAAAAGTGCTAGATCAAGAGTTATGAGCAAACCTGCACTGGAGGCAAAAGCAGCATCTCACTCATTGTGTCGGACTCATCCAGGGATGGGGAACTGACACTCCTCACCTGTTGCCGAAGACAAGGAGGAAGATGCCCTTGCGGGTTCCCTATAGAAGGGAGGAGGTTTCTCAGTGGGATCATGTCCGCCTCTGGGACCATCTGACTTTACACGGGAGGAAAAGCCAAAGGTGTCTCCCTAAGCTAGAAGAGGGGAGAAAGAAAACGCACTTCGGGACTGCCAGCGACAGGGAAGAGAGCAGGGGCAACACGTCCAGGTCTTGCAAGAGACACTCCGGCGACATTCCAGGCTCAGTCTGAACTTTTGACCCCATTGTCTACTCTAATTACTGGAACCAGCAGGATTAATTCCTCGACCTACTTTCCAGATCTTTTTGCTGCCACGGAGCCATAAGGCCTCGCTGGGCTCTTCTCTGTCATTTGAATGCGGCAGGACTCGAGGACGGGTTACATGCACACGCGCACTTGAGCCAAAGGAACGTCTCATCTTTGAACCGGAGGAAGGGGTTCAGGATCGCTTCTTTTCAGCCAATTCTAACGTGAAGCTTCTCTAAAATTACTCAACAAAAAGCAATCGAACGCATGAAAAAAAGTCCCCTCCTTTGAGAACAATCAGATAGGGCAGTGAAAACAAGATAGCATTTTATACCTGCTAAATTAGCATAAAATTTAAACGGATACTACCAAGTTAAGAAACCTGTGTGTCCACAAGTTGCTGGATGGCACAATTTTATGCTATAGCAATATATATATATATCATTAAAAATGATGCTGTTCATTGATCTGCTAATCTCATTCCTGGGAAATTATACAAGGAAAATGGTTCAAAAGAAGGAAAAAGCTGTATGCATGGAGACCTTCACTGCAGCACAGACAAGGGTGACAAAGTGACCCATAGTCTGGCAAACTCGTGGGCCAAATTCAGCCAGACGCCTGTTTTTGTATGGCCAGCAAGCTCAGAGTGTTTTTATTAAAGCATTTTTAAAAGATTGTTAAGCCAGCAAAAAATATATATATATATATATATATATATATGTATATGTGAAGTTTGCTGACCCCTGATATAAGAGAAAATTGGATGAAGATTAGGAAACAACACAGGGAAATGTTTACAATACATTAAGCATTGCAGAATGTAAAATTGAATGCTCACTATGATATCAACCATGTAAAAATATGTCATATGTACACAGGAAGAGAAGGCAAAGATGAAATCTGTTGTTTGGGAGTGATCTGAAGTAATTTTTCTCAAAAGAATTCCTTCTTATCTGAAATGGCCCAGATGCTCGTGGGTAAGGAGTTTATTATGTAAATGTGGCACCCTTATGATGGAGTACTATGCAGCCATTAAAAATGACGCTGTGGGTCTGTATTTACTAAGATAGAAAGATGCTCATGACATACTCTTGAGTGAAGAGGAACATTACAGAAAAGCATGCTCAGTGTGATCTCATTTATATAAATTGAATACCCGTTTATCTCTGTGTACATGCAGACAGGACAACCTGAAACGGCAGACACTAATACGTTTACAGCAATTATTTCAAGGTGATGAGATTTGGGGTGCATTTTATTATCTTTTTACTAATAGACGGTTCATATTTTTCTCAGCAAGCACTTGTTTTTAAAATGAGAAAAAAAGTATTTTCATGAAAGCTTTGGTAACGTTGTTCAAACGTTTTTTACAATATGAATGAAAAATGTGTCGTTGACAAGGCAGCCCAGGTCCTAGGAATTTGCCTTCACCTTAAATGCCATTTTCTCTCGCCTGGAGCTCTCCTTGCTTTGGTTGCAAAATTTAACGTGGTCCAAAAAAAAAAAATCGGTAATCAAGATAAATATTTTAATGCCATATTTTCAAATATCAAAATTAGTGGGAAAAAACCATGATGAACAAAATATTAAAATTTTAAATAAAGACAGGATCAATATTGGGGATTTTTCCTTCCCCCCAGTCTCCAGTATGCTGTGACACAGGACCACTACTGATCCTATTTCTATTCAAAATGTTGAGACTTGGTTCATCACGGATTTTGGGAGCATTAATTCTAATTTAAGGCTGGGCACAGTGGCTCATGTCTGTAATCCTGGCACTCTGGGAGGCGGAGGCGGGAGGATCGCTTGAGCTCAGGAGTTCGAGACCAGCCTAAGCAAGAACGAGACCCCGTCTCTACTAAAAATAGAAAAATTAGCCAGATGTTGTGTCACGCACCTGTAGTCCCAGCTATTTGGGAGGCTGAGGCAGGAGGATCGCTTGTACCCAGGAGTTTGAGGTTGATGTCACTGTACTCCATCCGGGGCGACAGAGAGAGACTCTGTCACAAAAAATAAAATAATTTTTAAAAATATTGTAATAAAATACTACTTATCCTGATACTGAGTTTTTTGGCTCTCCCTTAAAGTGCCAAAATCATACTAAAAATCATTGAATTGAACACTTTCAAGAGAACTTTACGTATATAAATTATATCTCCATAAAGCCATTTAAAAACTTTATTTGTGGATATTGAAATTTGAATTTCGTGTCATTTTCATGTACTACAAAAAGGCCGAAAATCTTCTGCCTGTTTTTGTGTAGCCCGTGAGCTAAGCCTGGTTTTTATGCTTACAAATTGTTGCAGGGGATAAAAAAAATCAAAAGAAGGATAATATTTTGTGATACATGAAAATTAGACCACATTCAAATTACAGCTGACCCCTGGATTAAAATATGGGAAGTACTTAACATAGCACCTGAGTAGCAGTAGATTGAAGCTTAAAAAAGAGTCACCTGGCCTCTTGGATGCTGTTTCTTCTGGAAGAAGGTGAATAGCCACCACTTGGGTTGTTTCGAGGAAATGCGGGCCAAGCACCTGGCACTGACACCTCCCTCTGGGGTGTCCATTTTTCCAGGAGTAGGGGGCCCTGAGCCAGGGTTTAGGCAGCTTGTTGTGGAAGCCCAGGGGCCACTGACCCAGCTCAGATCTGCACTTCTGTTCCCATCTCTTTTGGTCTCTTTCTGCCATAGCTATTTCCCACTTCTTGCCCATGTTTTTTCAGCAGAGTTTCTAATTACTGACCAAGCAGCCGCCACCTAGGAGTTTATCTGCTTCATGACCGTGCGACAGGGCTGTAAAACTGCAGATAACCCCGGCTCTCTGGGCAGGAGGGCCGCTGCCTTATCAGACACCGGCTACAATAATTAACCATGCGGGGAAATAAAAAAACAAATATTGGACAGTGGAGGCCTCACCTGTGACCGAAAGCCCCCGACTCCACGGAAGCCTATTGGTTCTGCCATTTCCTTATCACGCTGCCTTCACGCTCACCGCAGTGTCCCTGACATCCCCGCCGTCAGGGCTCCCCGACGCCCCACCTGTTCCCTCTGAGTAGTGCCCGCCCCCCGAGTCATCAGCCTTCAAGTTTTGATTCGCCGTCCTCCCTTGAACTCCCTTTCTTTACCCCGCCCCCCAGTGCAAGGCTTTGATGGCCCCCAAGTCTTTCCCTTTGATCTGTCACAAAAGACCACCAAAAGGGAAAATGCTTTCGTTTATCGTAGGATTGGTGGAGGATTAAAAATGATAAAGTATATAAAGGGCCTGGCTTTGGTGCCTGACCCAAGCTGGGTGCTTGGTCAGTGGCTGTTAGTATCATGTGTTAAATAGCAATGCCTGGTATTCGCAGGTGTGTCAATTCTCGGGAGCACAGATGATCTCCAGGTCAAATGTCATTACCCAAAATGCAACGATCACCTTTCCGTACCAAAATCGTTCCTTATCAACTCATTCATCCATCCGCTTAGCACGGAGGGGCTGCTGTACCACGCTAAGTATTAATAATTCGGACACTTCTGTGGGCATCGGAGGCATAGACATTTTTAAAGCAATGAGAAAACATAGACTTATCAAAACCATGTAACTGAACATCTGCTGGGCTCCGAGCACTGTGCTAGACAGTGGGGGTTAAACAGGGAACATGAGTGATACGGTGCCTGTCCTCAGGGAGCTTACTAAAGTTTAGAGGGGGAGCCAGGCATGCAAGGCAGGGAGCTTGCAGGAAAGACAATCAGTCCAGGCGAAAGGTACAGCACCAGAAACTTCCCGAAGGGGGAACAGCTGGAGTTCCCTGGAAGGATAAATGCGGGTGACCCAGACGCTAAGGGGAGATCGGGCATCCAAATCCCAGTACAAGGGAATAGTGCAGATGGTCCTTGGAGTGTTTTTCATGTGCTGTTATCCTGGCAGCTTGTTCTCAAATGTAATTGGAAAGGCTTGCTGGGTTCCCAACTTTTTTTTTTTTTATAAACCCACAATGTCTGCGCCACGGAGGTCTTAAGCCTTGGCTGCTGCGGAATATGGGTTCCATGACACTTTCTGTGCTTCAGTTTCTGCATCTGAAAAATAGAGACAATAAAGATGACTCCACGGGGGTGTTCACAGGATAAAATGAAACAGCATACTCAGAGCATCGGGAGCCCCATAAAAGCTAGACATTGTCACGCGTGTTTGCCCTTGTCAGCTTTCCCCCTCCCGCCTGCTCCCCACCCACAAGCAAAAGAAGGTGGGCTAGATGCTACATCGTCACCACCACCAGCACCGCCACCAAAAAAAGTCTTCGTATCATCTACAGCACCCAGTGATTTATTAGTGAATGTCTTTAGGAGAAGCTGATTGCCTGCCTTTTAGCTGCTTTGACAGTTGTGCAGACCCTGTTAGTTGCTTACTTACTATCCATTCCCTCATTCTGCCTTGCTAAGAGAATGCAATTTTGTTAGGGGTAGCAACGTGCCAGCCTTGGGGGTTGGATCATGGTGAATCTAAGCAATCTGTCCGCATGGCTCAGTTTTGGTCAATGAGATCTAAGCAGAAGCCTTTTGCTTTCTTGACAAATGAAGTCACAGCTGACATTGCCTCCACCATCTTCTTTCTGCCTTGAAGTGGCAAAGCAATTGCTGGAGCTTCGGCAGCCATTGTGTGATCATGAGCAAGTGGTCAAAAAAAAATCTCAGCGATAGTGGTCCTGACATCACTGAGCCCCTCAACCAATACCAGAATTTCTGTTTGGTAAAAAGATAGACCTTTATATGTTTAGCCACTATAATGGTTTGGGTTATGGACAAGCCAGATGTAATCCTGACTGGTTGGGTGGGGTCTAGAGTTAGGTGACCAGACAGGCTCAGCGACTTAGAACTCAAGTCCTGGCAGTGAGGCAAGGACTGGAACACAGGGGAGCTGAGCCCCTTTGCTAAGCCAGAAACACGGCAGCAGATGAGCTTGGAGGAGGAAGAAGTGCCCCCATCCTACCTGGTAAGCTGGGGCATGTTGGTGACAGATGAATAGATCTCCACCAGGGACAAGAAGGGCTCAAACTCCCTGACACCTGGCTGGACCTGGGGTTTTCATCCCATTGCCTGCCCTGCCCTGCCGGTTCCTGGACAGGTTGCGACATCGTGTTTCTGTGATTACTTCTCATGAGGTCTTCTTTTTACAATCTTCTCCCTCTGTCCACTTGTTGCTCAGAACACGGTAGAAAGTTCATAGAGCAGCAGGCTTCGGACTCCTGGGGACTGTAGCCTCTTCTCTGCCCACCCACTCCGTGCATAAACATTTGCTGAGCGGGCGACTGAATGCATGGACGAGCATATCCTGCAGATTCCATCCTCTCACTATCTGTGCTAATCCATAATAATTTCTATTTGACTTTGGAATGCATTATGTAATTTGAATTCTGCAAATTTACCTTCCTAATTATGTTCTTCTTTGACTAACATAGAACTTCATTTGCACAGATTGAGTGATGGTGGCGGGAGGTTTGCTAGGTGTTGGGATCGTTAGGTGGGTAATCCATACATTGGCAGTCAAGAGTTGTCTATATTGGGAAGGTCACATATCCCCTAGACTGATGTTTGGAGCACGGGTGATGTGTGTGTATGTGTGTGTGTGTGTGTGTGCGCGCGCGCATGTGTGTGGCTGGAGTCCTGCTCCCGCCTTAGCCAAACCACAGAAACTGGGTCTAATAAAAACCCTGCCTTCCAGCTCAGTTTTGGTCTAGACTTTCTGGCCTGTCCTGCCACTATTCTGAGAGCTATTAAATACGGGATAGTCCATGGCTTCAAAGACCCAGCAGTGAGATAGATTTATACCTGGCCCTGCTCAGACTTCAGGACCTCAGTGCCAGGGACTAGGTTCCCAGGTGAGTATTCCAGATATGGGGATACTGCACTCTCTCCCTGCTTGTCCAGTGCATAAAAGAATGAATAATTGAATCAACTCTCCATACAATACGTTCCCAGTTTTCAAATGTCAGTTTTCCAGGAATCATTTCTGCTTGGTGACTCTGCATCATCCACCCAGGTGGATCTCCATGTTTGGGCTGGGTCTGGGGTTCACTTGGGCTTTGATTAATGGGCTCTGCTTTGCCCTGGAAAGGATCCTAAGCTCCTAGGTTGGAGACTGTGGCCCCATGTGCCTGGGCCGGGGATGGCTGGTTCCTCGTTCTATTCCACTGTTTAAACATTGATGGCGTCTGGCCTGGCCACGTGCCTTTAAGCTGGCAGGTCTCACCCCAGCCACACGGCCAACATTCGGTATAAATGAATCACTGACACTGTCATCTCATTCACAGCCTTTGTCTTGAACCATTTGCCTTGACCCAGCTAGCTTGGCTTTTGTTCCTAATATCCTCTGGTTATATTGGCTTCAACTCCTATTCTTTTTGTTTGTTTGTTTTTGAGACAGGGTCTCACTCTTGTTGCCCAGGCTAGAGTGCAATGGCACAATCATAGCTCACTGTAACCTTGAACTCCTGGGCTCAAGGGATCCTCCTGCCTCAGCCTCCCAAGTAGCTGGGACTATAGGTATGTGCCACCATGCCTGGCTAATTTTTTAAAATTTTTTGTAGAGATGAGGTCTCACTTTGTTGCCCAAGCTGATTTCAAACTCCTGGGCTCCAGCAATCTTCCCGCCCCAGCCTCCTAAAGTGCTGGGATTACAGGTGTGTAATTACATCCTCTATATTAACCCCCAGATCAATTTATGATTCCACACCATTGGCTGTGATCTCATGGGTCCCTCCTGGACAATGAGTCGCACTTGACTTCCTAATCCACAATTGTGTCATGGAGCTCTGCCTTCCCTCCTCCGTGATCTCTTTGATCACATCACCCTTGGCTGCTTTGGGTTAACACTTGGCCCTGTATCCATAGCATTTTGTAGTCTTCTCTCTCCTGGGTCCATCTGGCCTCAAGAACTAGAGCAGGATGTTCACACTTATGGACCTGCTTAGATCCCTAACACCAGGCTCCCTGCTCTCTCTTGGCAGCTGTCATTCATCAAACATTTATCACATGCCAACCGTGTGTCCAGCGCTGGGCTAGACTCTAGGGATTTAATGGCAGCCTGGACATACACAGTCATTACATCGAAACCCATCAGAGAGACACATACTTTAACAGCGATTGCAATGCACTGGGAACCAGCACAGCTCCTCCCAACAAAGAACAGTCAGAAATAGAATAAGGAAGACAAAAATGATGCCAAATACCAAATGAGTTCCAAATAGAAGGCCCAGGGAATTGTTGCCCCAGAGTTCCCCAGCCTGGAAACTGGACCCGCTTCCTCTTCTGGGAGTGGGGGGAAGGCACCGATGGCCCCAGAGGCTTCCCCCGCCTTTACCAACCACGAGTGCCACAGGAGCTGACTTGATAACCAAAGCGCCCCACCAGGCACTCTCTGTAGCCACCTCAGCGTCGGGCACAGAGGAAGCCTCTATCAAGTCTCATGGCCCGAAGGAAGTATTGCTCCAAAGTCAACGTGGCGCCTCTGCCCAAAAGGAGGGTTGGAGGGATGACTGAGAACACTATGACTGCAAATTCTGGCCCCAGATAATGTGGACTTTCAAAGAACTCCCTGATTCTAAGAAAAAAATAGAAGGAAGCTGTTGTCGCCATGAGATAAGGTGACACATGGAGACACAGATAGTAAAGAAGTCCTGGGGTAAGTGTCAGAGCAAAGAGCAAAACACACTAAATAAATGGAGGTTTGGCCCGGGGCGCGGTGGCTCACACTGTAATCCTAGCACTCTGGGAGGGCGAGGCGGGAGGATTGCTTGAGCTCAGGAGTTTGAGACCAGCCTGAGCAAGAGCGAGACCCCGTCTCTACTAAAAATAGAAAAAAAAAAATAGTGAGGCATGGTGGCGCATGCCTGTAGTCCCAGCTACTTGGCAGGAGGATCCCTTGAGCCCAGGAGTTGGAGGTTGCTATGAGCTAGGCTGACACCACAGCACTCTAGCCTAGGTGACAGAGTGAGACTCTGTCTCAAAAAAAAATAGATAAATAAAATAAAATAAAATAAAATAAAATAAAAAAGAAAGAAAAAGAAGAGAGAGAAAAAAATAAATGGAGGTTTGCTTCCCCCTCCCCCCACACACCTGTTCTTGCCCAGCACTCAGGGCATGGTACCCAGATAGATGAACTTGCTAATTTGAACTGTGTCAGAAGAGGTCTAAAAGAATAAGTGGTTCAAATGATAGACTTTATTTGTTCAAAGCTATTACATATACTAAAAAAACCCTTTTTTTTTAAAGAATGTATTTGGAAAGATATTATTTAATTACTTTGAAAAAAGTATAATAGCAAAGGAAGTAATGTCAGGAAGTGGGGGAGGGGTCTACTTAGGCTTATTGGATAATAGGACAGAATTGTCTTATGCAAATAATGCCTACAGTCCTCAAGAAAGGGCTTGCCCTTCCTCTTCCTGCCTGGATGGGCTTCCCCTATATCATATGCTCTGCTTTCTGGAGATGAGGTTTCCTCTTCTTTTCCCCCCAGAATACAAGGTGGACAGGGTGCAAGGGAAGAAACTGGCTTGTCAATTAATGCCCCAAAGTGCGTTCGTTCCCTGGGATACTTGCTGAAGTCTTCATTTCTTTGTCAAAAGCTTTTGTGTTAGTCTTGGTACTTCTAGAAGCAGAGGCTGCAATGGGATTTAAAGCACAGGGGTTTTATAGGGGAAATGTCTATGTGAGCAGCAGGGAGGGAACGAGGGAAGTTCCAAGGGCAGTCTAACCCCACGTGAATGGGAGAGATAAGGAAGGCGGGGTGGCAGTGTCCTCCGCTCCCAGGCAGTCTAAGGAGGGTTCGCTAAGGCCCTTGGAGAATCTTCAAGCTAAAGTCTCTGCTGAGCCCAGTCCTGGCTGGGAACAGCAGACCTGGGCTGTCAGAGCCAGCATCTGGGGCCCTTGGTCAAGTTCATGCTGTATTCATCGGGGTTCTCCAGAAACAGAGCCAACAGGATACATGTAGATCTAGAGAAAGAGATTTATCATGGGGGATTGACTCACACAATTATGAAGACTGAAAAGTCCCACAACGTGCTTTCTGCAAGCTGAAGGCCCAGGAAAGCCAGTGGTGGAGTTCCAGTCCAAGCCCCAAGGCCTGAGAACCAGAGAAGCCAATGGTGTAAGTCCCAGTCTGAGTCTGAAGGTCCCCAAATCAGGAGTGCCAACAGCTGAGAACAAGAGAAGATGATGTCCTAGCTCAAGCAGAGAGGGCAATCAAATGCACCCTTCCTCCACCTTTTTCTTCTATTTGCACCCTCAATGGATTGGATGATGCCTGCCCACCCACATTGGTGAAGGGAATCTTTACTCAGTCTACCAATTCAAATGCTAATCTCTTCCAGAAACACCCTAATAGACACATCCAGAATGTTTTACCAGCTGTCTGGGCACTCCCAAGCCCAGTCTAGTAAGACACAAAAAATTAACCATCGCAGAAGGAGGTCTGCAAGGCACATTGTCATGGTCACTTAATGCCTTTTCATAGTGATGGTGGCTCCAGTTTCCAGTTAAAATCAGTGTATGTTCCGGACTAGGGCAGCTTTTGGCAATCTAAGAGATAAAGTTTGCATGTTAAAACATTCATTTGCTGACATATTTCAATGGTTTGTGAAAACCATGGAGAATAAATATTTAAAATTAAAAGTAACTTGAAACATCAAGGCAGAGTTTCTCAGTGGTAGTCCCCTTTTGGCAGAAATATTTGGGGCGCCTATCACAATTTCTTTATTTCTACCCAGACCTATTTAATCAAATGTTAGCGGTGAGAACCACAGCTATAATAGATACAGATGCCCTCTTTACAGTTAACACCAAAGTAAAGGGAAGCTTGTTGGAGGTGATTTACACCAAACCCAAATTAAATGATACCTGAGTAAATGAAATTTGACTATATATTAATATCACAATCTCCCTACATTTCTCTTGCCCCTAATAGCTACATCTACCTGTTGGCTTCAAATTCCTTCTATTTTCCAAGCCCTCCTATCAGACAGCTAAAAAAGAAAAAGAAAAGAAAAAAAAGGTTGTGGTATTCCTAGAAAACTGTGCTTCAGAGAAAGCAGTAAGGTTCCTCAATTGTTTCTCCCCTGTTAATTTGAGGATCTTAAATTATGCATGTTGTTTTGCACACATTTGCATGTTCAATTCACACGCCTGAGCTATCAGTCTACAAGATAAAACCAAGCATAATAATTCAAGTAACCTGTGTCTGGTTTCTCTTCATCCAAATTTCAGGGCTAACCGAGTTTGAGTTGAAGAATAGATAATTAAATCACTCGGGACGTGCAGGGGAATCTCGGTGGGGTGGATAGGAAAGATGGAATTACTGAGCCATCCTTTCCGGATTGCCAACACTTTCCCCTTCCACGCCCTGCTGGATTTCGTAACCTCCACGAGGCCCCTTTCCCAGAAGGGACTGACTGCCCCAATTATCCTCCTTAAATCTGGCTGGGCAGGAAGGCCAGGAGTGGAGTTTGTCCTCTGCCTGGTGTGGGTATAACCTTGAACATAAAGAAACCACCACAATGCAAATGACCCTGAAATTTGAACCAATGCAACCGCAATATGCAGATTAGGGAGTCAGAACCACCTGTCCATTGGCTGACTGCCCGTCTGATGTCACAATGGCCCAGCCCAAATGTGGCCAGAAGTCTGTGGGCAAGTTTCTGGACAAGTTGAAAAGCGGTGCGTGTGTGTGTGTGTGTGTGTGTGTGTGTGTGTGTGTGTGTGTGTGTGTCCTTTTTTAAAATCAGCTGGTGCTTGTTTCCTGCATTTCCTGTGTTAAGGGGGCGGGGAAAAAAAGGTGTTCATGTACAGGGAGAACTGGAGAACGCAAGGCCAAAGGGCATTTTGTTGTGTGTGGCAAACTTTGTCCCTTTTCTTAGGGTTGACTGGTGTTTGAAGCAAAAGTGACACGGGGGAAAGCTGCGAATCTAAATGAGCAACGGGGACCTCACGAGCCCCAGGCTGACCCCGAACTCTGTGACTCAGTTGGTGAAAGTCTTTGACTGTGATCTTGTCCCCAAAGTTAAAGAAATGCAGGCATGGGAGGTCGGGGGCGTCTCCAACCTTCCCCTTCTTCGCTTTGCCAGGTTCAATCAGGTCTCCTGACTGGCAGGCCTCTGATAACCGCCCCGCCATGTGAAGTTCTCAATTTCAATACCTCCGAAGAGCTGAAGTCTATTGGAGCTGAGAAAGCTTGAGTAGAGATAACAAAATAGATAGCATCAAGTTTAACACACCCTGAAAGCTTGTTTTTTCCCAAACAATTGCTCTTGAAATGTCTGGCAGCTCCTGTGGACACTGCCTATTCGGTCTCCTAAAGCCACCGGGAATTTTTCCAACATCTCTCACCACAGGGAGTCTCTTCTCCCCAGATTGGCAAAGGCGGAGAGGTAACACACAGCAGAAATATTTCATGGGGGTTGGGCAGGTGGGGAGAACTCTGTATTGTTTGGTTTGCCCAAAATTCATTTTAACTCCTGGAAATAGCATCCCATTTTTCCTTTGGGGAAATCAACCCATCCTCATTTTCAGTCTTGTTCCAGATGGAGGGGGATCCCCCGTCCCCAGCTCTAGAGGTGGGGGCATGTGTCCCTAGACCTGGCCAATCTGTGTATTCCATTCTCCTGGCTACACAGTGACTGAATCTGGACTGGGCATGTCTCACAAGGTGGTCTAATGACCGGCCTGGGACTTCGATGAGAACTCTTTGGAAATAGGTGCTTTCTTTTCCCACTGGGATTGCTGGTAAGAGGCCACCATGGAGCTGATGGTGATCGCTTTGCCCCTACAAAGAAGGAGGCTGCTGAAGAATGAAGTGGATACAAAGAAAAGAGGAGCTTAAAAGAGAGAGGCAGAGTTTTGATGTCGTTTGAGCCCCTGGATCCAGCTGTACCTGAAACCTTTTCCCCCCTGCACATTTTAGTTATTGAAGCCAATAAATTTCCATTTTGATATAAGTTGGATTGAGTTGAGTTTCTGTCAAGTCAATAACAGAGTCCTCACTTGTACATCCAACCTCAGGCCAAGCCTTACCCTCAAGGATGGGCACAAGGCTACAGTAGATCCTTCCCTGTGTGGTTTCTTACTGGTTTCTTCTGATTCTGTGATAGTTGGTTGGGGAAGGGAAGGCTTCGTGTGGTCGCATGTTGGGGACAGGAAGTGTAATTGAGTCACTCTGGAGTAGTACAGCACAGGGATCAAATGAAGGAGGCTGGGGGCAGACAGACCTGGGCAGCTAATGCCTCCTCTCTGAGCCTCGGTTCTCTCATCTGTAAGATAGGGAGAACGACAGTCCCTCCCTCTTGGGGTTGTGTTGAGGTTTTATTTATTTATTTTTTTTCTATTTCTTTCTTTCTTTTTTTTTGAGACAGAGTCTCACTTTGTTGCCTAGGCTAGAGTGCCATGGTGTCAGCCTAGCTCACAGCAACCTCAAACTCCTGGGCTCAAGCAATCCTCCTGCCTCAGCCTCCAGAGTAGCTGGGACTACAGGCATGTGCCACCACGCCTGGCTAATTTTTTCTGTACATGTTTTTAGTTGTCCAGCTAATTTCTTTCTATTTTTAGTAGAGACGGGGTCTCGCTCTTGCTCAGGCTGGTCTCGAACTCCTGAGCTCAAGCAATCCTCCCACCTCGGCCTCCCAGAGTGCTAGGATTACAGGCGTGAGCCACCGCGCCTGGCCTGTGTGGAGGTTTTATACAATGTATGGTGCATAATGAGTGCTCAAGAAATAGCAGCCATTAGCTAGTCTTAGATGCCCCACTGCAGAAGAGATGGGGTCTTCTCCAGGCCTCCTCTGTAATATGGGGCAGTGGAGGGGAAGGTTCTAAAAGCCTTCACTGGGGGGTGTAACCAGCCACTCTGGGTCTCTCTTGTCACTGCCAGCCACAAGCACCTGCAGAGTGAGCAGCATGCACCTGCCACCCATCACTCCAAGAAGGGGCTGCCATCCAGCCAGAGCAGGCGGCCTCTATTCTAGGCCAGATCCTGGCTGTCACCGTGTGCAGTCTGTGAGCTCGCCCACCTGTTCTGAAACCCAGCTGGGCTCCAGTCTCTGCCTGTCCCACCTCCCACCCCCAGCTTCCTTCCTGGAGCAAACGTTGATCCGACGCCTTCCGTGTCCCAGGGACTGTGCCAGGAACCACAGAGATGCAAGGAGAGAGACCTGCATTAGTGACTTCCATATTGTGCCCCACTGGGTGCCCAGTGTGGGCATTGCATGTGCTTATCTCTCAGCCTCACAACCCTGAGAGTCGTGTTAAACACACCCGTTTTACAGAGGAGAACTGAGAGCAGTGTCTGGCAAAGGTGGTGGAGTCAAGACGCAAACCCTAGTGTGTTTCTTGAAAGTCCACATTCTGTCCTCTATTCTAACACGATAGGGATTATATTGTGAAATGACGCTACATTAAAAAATGGCCCCTATGGGTCTCTGAACACCAACTTCAGCTCATCTACTTGGATTCGCCATGCCAGTGTCACTGCACCCAGACTCTGGGCCACCTCTTCCTGGTGTGCTAACTGGCCTTGTGGAGGTGACCTCTTGGCTACACACCATATTCTCCACGCCCCAGAACTGGTGCCAGCTCTCTGACTTACTCCCAAGTTGTCTCAGCAGGGAACACCTTCATTTTGGCTCCAAATGCAGTGGCTGCTGGGGGTGGGCGGGGGCAAAGGAGGGAGGGTTAGGGGGGACAGCATAAAGGGTTGGAGTCAGTCTCGCCTGGGCCATTGTTCAGCTGGTGGGCACTGGTATGCCAGGCAGGGCGGTCACAGCTGGTGTCTATTCTGATTGGCCAGTGGCCATGCTGAGCCAGTTATTAAAGATTTTTAATATCACCCCAGCCTGAGTTATAAACTCTGTGTCTTAGCAGTTACGTGATCATGGCAAGCCAGTTCACCTCTGAGTTTGAATGTGCTCACCTGTAAAATGGGAATACAGTATTTACCTCCAGGGGTTATTGAGAGGGCAAAATCAGACCACGTCTGTAAAGCAGGGACTGGTTTCATGGAAGACAGTTTTTCCACGGACGGGGTAGCGGGGAGAGGGGGTAGGCGGTGATGTGAGCGATGGGGAGCGGCCGTAAATACAGATGAAGCGGGGATTGTAGACAAAGGCCCCTGGGGTCAGGGGGGCTGTGCAAATGGCAGCCGCTGAGCACCTTGGATTCAGGATGCAGATGCAGGAAGAAGGGCAGGGGTGGTGAGGCTGGGGCCTGGGAATGGGGACAGTCCTCTCTTAAAGGAGGCCAGCCCCAGCAGCCTGGGTGTCTCCTGACAAACGCATGAAGGGAAAGGAGATAGAAATGAACATCTTTTAGGTTCCTACTAGGAGCCAAACTCTATGTATTATCTCACTTAATTTTTATAAAACAGTTCTAGGAAGTTATTTTATTGAGGAAGAAATGAAGGCCCAGAGAGGGAGGTGATTTGCACAAGGGTGACACAGCTAAGAGGCAGAATTCAAACCCAAGCTTGCCCGTCCACGGGGTTATCTTTTCGGCTCCTTGCAAAATGCCAACTGTTGGCCCGTCTCAGGGTCTTCTCCTGCAGGTGCCACTGCTCTGCCTGAAATCCCTGCAGCCCCCAGCTGCTGCCCAGGCTGGCTCCTTCTTGTCCTGGAGGCCTCGGTTTAAACATCACCCTTCGGAGAGGGCTTCTCTGAGCCCCCTGCCCCCAGCCCCAGCCACACCCTCCAGCATTATTCTGTCTCCTGGAGCAGTTGCCTGCGTCACAAGTCATAATCACTTATTAACTTTTTGTTTGCTTCCTTTATCTAGACAAGGGCTTTACTTTCAAGGAGCTCACATTTAAATGGAGCAGCAAGGCACTGAGCCCAGAAACAAATAGTTATCTAGGATGGCGGTAAGTGCTGAGAAGAAAATAAAACAAGGCCAACGGGAGAGAAAGTGACAGAGAGGGGAAGGAAAGTTTAGACGGGATGGTCAGGAAGCCTTCTCCGAGGAGGTGATGTTTTTGATGAGATCTGAGAGTTGAGAAGGAGAAAGTCATATGAAAATGCAGGAAAAAGTGCTCTAGGCAATTGGAACAGCATGTACAAAGGCCCTGGGGTACAAGTGAGTTTAATGTGTTCAAGAAACAGAAAGAAAGCCAAGTGGCTGGAGCTTGGTGGCCCAGAAGAGGGAGGAGGAAATGAGACAGAACCAGGGGCCACATCACATGAGGCCTTAGAGGCTGAGATAGGAGTTGGTTCATTGCTTATGGTTTGTCACTTAATTAAGCTGTGAGCTCCATGAGGGCAGGCACCATGTCTGTCTTGGTCACCAACTATATCCCTAGACTCTAGCCCAGTGCTTGGCACATGGCAGGGGCTGAATCAATAAACAAATGTGTCACCATACTCCCTCCTACATTCTTGATAGCTTAATCCTCAAAGCTTTATGATATCAAATGGTGGCATTTCAGGGCTGTGCATGTCTCTGCTCCCATGCATGTGTATACGTCAAGATCCACACAAGAAGGCTGCCTTGACCCACCAGCTGTTAGGAAACTCGTCCCATCAATAATTCCTGTGACTTGCTCTACCGACGCCCGAGGGAGTGGGAAGTTAATTAGCTTTGCTAGGAAGGGCCTGTGAAATGTTCGGAACTCTGTGGCCTGGGAACCCTTGAAACGCAAGGTGCAACTCTGCATTCCAGCCCCAGCCCGGGCCACTCCGCCAGGCCTGGCACCTGTTCCCTGCGTTGGGTGTATTTACAAACAGTGGACACGCATGGGTCAGTGGGAGGACAGGAACGGGGACGCCCCCCGTGCTGCAGCCTGAGTTGTCACAGAGTTAATTTAACGATGGAACAATCACCAGACGCTCTCCCTTCTCTGGGGAGCGCAAATGGCTTTATAAACACCAGGCCTACGGCTAGCGAGGGAGGCCGAGGTAAACGGTTTACCTTGGGTGGGGAGTGAGTGTTCAGTCCATTAAAGGGAGTCGGAGAGCAGAAGTTAATGGTCCCTCCAGGCCTGGAAGTTAATTCGGCCTTGAAAATACTTCTCCAAATCCATTTGCAGACCACTTTGGGCCACACTGCTCTCCTCCCCGCACCCGCACCCGCACCCTGGCACATGTCTCCTCGCCTTTTTCTTAGTCCAAGTTACTCCAAGCCTCTGGCCCAGGAAGTCACTGCCCTAGGATGGGGTTTCTCAAAGTGGGGCGCACATTCCTCCGCATGCAGCACACGGCAGGAAATAGGGCGAGGCAAGTGTGGCAGTTGTCTCAGGGCCAACATTTTAAGGGGGTACCAAACAACTCAGGAATTAAGATTAAATATTCAATGCAATATTTAAAGAAATTAAGATCAGGCAGGGCAAAATGGCTCACACCTGTAATCCCAGCACTTTGGGAGGCCAAGGCAGGAGGATCGCTTGAGGCCAGGAGTTCAAGACCAGCCTGGGCAACATAGCAAGACCCCACCTCTACAAAAAATAAAAAAACTTACCCAGGCATGGTGAATTACACACCTGTAATCCTGTAATCCCAGCTACTTAGGAGGCTGAGGATGGCTCAAGCCCAGGAATTTGAAGCTGCAGTGAGCTATGATTGGGCCACTGCACTCCAGCCTGGACAACAGAGAGAGACCCTGTCTCTAAAAAAAAAAAAAAAAAAAAAAAAAAATGAAGATTCATGAAAAACATCCATGATGATCAAAATGGTAAAACTTATAGACAGGATCTTCTCAACTTTGACCTTCACTCACATGACATTGACCTTTATTCTCGAAACCCTCACCCTCACTCACCTCACTGATACAAGATGATTTCAGGTGGTCCACATGTGAACATTATTTTAATAGTTAGGTATTTATTTTTTTTAAATTCTGGGTAAGTGAATCCAACTTTCCATTCGTGGTAGGATTAGGACTTTTTTTTTTTCTTTTAAAAAACATTAATTTCAATAAAAAAGAACCAAGTTCATTTAAAGAAAAACACTGAGTAATTAATAGCACAGGTGGTCTACGGACGTGGCCAAGACTCCGGTGGAGGGGTGCTTTGCAAAGCCTGGGCCAGTTTACTTTCTCTTGTGTTTCTCGCTATTTCTTAAAATTTCTGACTTAGGCACTCACCACAATTCATGAAAAGGGCACAAGGCTTATCAGAAGTGTGACCTGGACAGTCACCGAGTCTCTCTTCCCCTCTAAAATGGGGCTACCAACACCTGCTGCAGGGGACCGTGAGGTTTAAGGGAGGCGATTACAATGCACTGAGCAGGGTGTAGCCAGGGCCACGTCATGACTTTGAGGTTCCGAGATGCTTTTGCCTTTGTGGGCCCCTTTGCCCACAAAAAAACACGAAAAATTACATTTTATGACTGCCTGGTTATATAGATGAATATAATCCAGTCTCAATTATATTCACCTTTGCATCCATGCACGGTGTGCATCTTGCATCCAAGCTATGCATCTATCCAAGGTATGCATCTTGCTTATTTCCGGAAGTAAAATATTTTCGGGGGGTCCTGCAGGAATCATGGCCACAGGCACTGTGCCTGCTGTGCCGAATTGGGGAGGCAGCCCTGCAGCGCCAGGGGCAGGCACTTACGCACACAATCCTTTCATCTTCACAATGCCACAGGCAGTCACCATTCGCTCCATTTTATAAATGACAAAAAGGAAGGCCCAGAGAGGTTCAGCCACTTGCTCAAGGTCACACATCCAGACAGTAGCAAGGCAGATATTTGCACCCAGATCTCATTCCGGAGTCTCCTCCCGCCTCCCCACGGTCCAGGAAGTGAGATAATCTGAACAGCTGACAACCCCTGAGTGATTATGTCCTTTGGAAGTCGCGATTATGCTCAGGGCTGGTTCCTGCCAGGGCCGTGAGATACAAGCAATCCTCAGAAGTGGCCTCTTGGTCACCTGCTGGTTGGGGTGGGGGCTGCACAACAGCCTCAGGCTGGTTGTCGCAGAGTCTTTGGGTGTTGAAGCTGCCACCCCCAGGCGGCAAGATGTCCTCAGAGCCTCCGAGACACTGGAGCACCGTTCTCCGAGTCTCAGATTCCAACAGAGCAGGTTGCTATTTGCTTCACGCCTCTGTGTTCTTGAAAAGGACAAAGAAAAAAAGAGATAAAAACTTTGGACGCAGACCAAAGCTGCTCAGGTTTTTTAGCTCCGTGTCCCCTTGCAGGCTCCTCCATGAGGCCGGCCTGACAAGTGTCACCTGAACAAGGGGTCAAAGCCATTTTGTTCCACGCATGCGACACTGCAATTTTAAACAACTGTGGCTTGAGACAAAGATCCTCTCGGGGAAGGAAAATCCAACAGAGTTTGCAGTTTCGAGCTTCGGCGCTTCTTGAATTATACATGGGCAAAACCCCCTTGAAGGCTGCTTTTTAAGCCGCCAGGGGAAGGCATATAATTTTGGTCTCTGGCAGTCTGCTAAAACACTTGCTGAGGACGAGGCCCCTTCCCAGCCAAGTGGCGTTTGCCTTAGAACCAAACAGGGGGACGTTTGACACCTCAAATAGCTTCAAGCTGCCAGCAGAGAGGATGCTAAGGGGACCGGCTCTTCCTCTCTTTGCCTGTCTAGTCTCCTTAAGGCTGGAAGGACAGACAAACTGGGCTCCTGTCCTTCGGAGGCCCTCATTGTGTGGTGGCAGCTGTGATACAGGCTACAGTGACATTCTTCCCCTTCCTGGCTGGGAAGAGGGAAAGTGCTGTATGCATCTTGAAAGGGAGGCAGGGTGCTGGGAGAAGCAGGTGGGGCCAGGGCAGGCAAGACATAGCAGGGGCCAGCCAGGGTGCAGGCAGCCTGGCCACCCTCTCCTCCAATTTTGAAAGATGGCAGCTCCGGGTCCAGACTGTCCCACGCCCGCGAGGCTCAGTGGGGACCATGCCACCTCCAGCTTCTATAATGGAGCAACCGGTCTCCATAGCTGCAAAATGCTACCAACCAGGGGGGGCTCGAGGTTTGCCCAGGGACAGTGGGCAGGGGCATTCCGAACACCTGAGTTGGTTAAGGTCGTTTGGCTTGGTGGTGGCGTGGGCCCCGCTGACAGTCATGGGTTGGAACAGCGCTTTGCACCTTATGAGCCGTGTGACTCTGAGAAGGCAACTGCGCCTCTCAGACCCTCAATTTCCCCATCTGTAGAATGGGCCGATCACCCCACTCAAGCATCACAGGGTCGTCGTGAAGATGAAACACAAGCCGGGTGTCTTTAGCCAGTAACTGGGCGGATTTTAAGCGCTCAAAAATGCGAGCTGTCTCGATTATTCGGATCCTGCGGGGAAAGAAATGACACGTGATATTATACCCCATTCATCCCTCAGAGGGTGCGTGTATGCGCGTAAGTATGAATGTGCGTGCGTGCGCTCAAAGCAAAGGTCAGAACAGTGCTCTCCGCGCTAGAAGTGGGAAGCTGAGAAGGGCAAATACTTCATTATTTAGATTCAAAAGCTACTCATTAGGCAAGACTAGAGCACTTAGAAAGAAAAGCTGACCTACAAGTGTAAAATGTTATTATAAGTAATGACAATGATTATAGGATGAGGGTGTGAGCCCAGAGAGGGAGAGCCTGGGAGGTTAATGTCCATTAACCACGGGAATTAGGAGATTGGGTTCTGCAGACACCTCTGGCTAAACCTAACGGTCTGTTTATTTACCTCGCAGGGAGCTCTTAGCACATCAAAAAGGTATTTAAGACACAACCCCCTCCAACAATTAGCTTTGGAAAGAAGAGTAAATATGGATGCAATTTATCACTCCGAGGGTCCTGCTATCGGAGACAGATGCCCGTCAGTTAAATAAAACAGACCCTAAGCGCCACCGCCAGAAAGATCAACCCAGAAGCAATTTGCTAATTTGTTGATCATCGGTGGACAGTGGCTGAAGGGGTTTGGTGACACACAAACAATTCATATCCTTCTGCTAATTCGCATAACCTAAGTTGAAGGTTTCTTTTTGCATAGTGGTGGAAGAGTGACTCAGGAGGGGCTTTGGGGGGATGTAGGACTTTCGGTGCTAGCTCTGGGATGGTCTCGGACAAGCAGGGATGGTTGGTCACTCTACCCAAGTGCCCTGCTCCAGGGCCCCAAGTGTGGAGTGTCAGGCAATCCCAGCCAGGAGTCATAGTGGGGAGAAGTTGGCTTGTGGCTTGCCTTGAAGACATTCTACCTTCCCCTCATGTGGCCAAACAGACTGTGAACCCACGAGTAGCAGAAACGTGGGGTCCCGTGAGGCCTGAGCAGAAGCCGCACAAACTAAGGGAACAGTCTGGAGAGACCACCGATAGGCGAACTCGCGGGGGTTCGAAAGCTGATCTTGCACAGATCACTTTTACCTTCCCAGAGAACTCTTGATGGCAAATGGCAGAGCCCGGTGACACTGCAGAGTCTGGCAGCTGCGCCCCCTGCTCCGTACATATCCGAGCACGTTACACGAACCAGGGCAATAATGCGTACTCCAGCCGCGGAACGCACATAATTCTACCATTTCAGCTGGTTCCGCTGCTTCTCAGATTTCCTATATAAATATCTATGCGTGTGCGTTTGTGTGTACATTTCTTGACATATTTACAAAGTCCCAGTTTGCCAACCTTCGGGGCATAATGCAAGAACTATTTTTCATCCTAATCTGCTGTAATGACATGTTTTATTATACTATTTCAGCTGTTTCCATTGCTTTCGCTGTTTCATGTTTTATGTATTTTAACTAATGCTTTAATTTTAGTACGTTGTGCCCTAAGGTGACTTCACAAGGCTGACTTTGTGAATCAACAGGGATTCACAGTCATGGCAATCGGAGGCTCTACCCACACACGGTGTGGCGCAGAGGAAAAGAGAGTGGGGTGGAGGCCAGTGGCTGGGGGCCTGGTACATGACACCAGATGTAGGGTGACCCTACATTTGCCCAGGGCTTTAGCCTAGTTTTAGCCCAGAGAGCCCGGCGACCCGCACCCCCCTCGGTTCTGGACAAACCAGCATGGTTGGTCACCCCACCAAGATGGCGGGTTTGGTATTGGGATAGGCTGCTTCTTAGGACATAGGGGGTGTCTGCCTCAGTGTACCATAGAAAGGGCCTGGAGTTTAGAGTCCCCTCTTCCTAGTTTCAAACCCCAGCTGTCCCAATACTATCATAGTCATTCGAATCTGATGAATTCACTTGAGACCTCACTAAGCCTCAGTTTCATCATCTGGAAAATGGGCTGGTAAAGTCTCTTTTGCAGAACTGCAGTAAGAGACAGAGGGAGCCAAGTGTGTTTTCTGCCTGGCACATGGGGAGTGACTGAGAGATGATGGCACTTCACTCACCAGTGTGGTCCCCAACCCCACGGCTTGTCATCCCCTCCCTGCCCCTCCAGTCCATGGAAAAATTGTCTTCCATGAAACTTGTCCCTGGTGCCCAAAAGGTTGGGGACCACTGACACCGGCTGTGGGGTCATGGCTCCATTATTCCTCTTCTCAGGGGTCCCTTTCTCTGTTCTCCAACCTAATAATGAGGGAGTCAGACTGGATACTTTTGAAATCCTCAAAATCCACACTCATGTGGCAAAATAAAGGGCCAAGGCCACCACCCTCCCAGACTTGGGCACCAAGAAGTCCCCAATAGCCCATTTAGACCCTTTGGCAGTGGGGGCAGAGGGGCAGGAGCAGATAATAAGAATAATAAAAATAAGGCCAGGTGCAGTGGCTCACGCCTGCAATCCTAGCACTTTGGGAGGTTGAAGCAGGAGGACCACTTGAGGCCAGGAGTTTGAGACCAGCCTGAGCAAGAGCGAGACCCCGTCTCTACAAAAGATAGAAAAAATAGCTGGGTGTGGTGGTGCACACCTGTAGTCCCAGCTACTTGGGAGGCTGAGGCAGGAGGATCACTTGAGCTCCGGAGTTTGAGGTTGCTGTGAGCCTGGATGACACCACTGCACTCTAGCCTGGGGCAACAGAGCAAGACCCTGCCTAAAAAAGAAAAAAGAATAATAATGATAATAACAATAATGGCTTCTGCCCCGTGTTAAGCGTGGCCGTCCACCTTCCCACGTGATCCTCCCGCCGGACGGCATGGGGGCAGGTGAGATTGTGACCCCATTTTGCAGATGACATGGCTGCTCAGAGAGGCGAAGACCTTTACTGAAGGGCACATGATAAGCAAGTGGTTGAGTGGGCATCGGACACCGCATTGGTGACCCCCATGTCCCTATGCTTTGCCTTCTTGCTGCAAGGACGGGAGAGTAGCTGGGGGCCGTAAGGCACTGAGAACAAGTAGGGGAGAACGATGGACAGAGCTGAGAAGCCCTCTGGTTGTTGGGTCTCCCCTGCCCTCTCCAGCCTGCAGCACCCCTTTCTGTTCCCAGCCCAAGGGAGTGACTGGGGTGGGGCCCAGTCTGACATCAGCCTGCACCCTTCTCCCCACACCCACAGCACACTCAGGGCCCTCCTGCCTCTGCGTCTTGAGTAGAAATGTCATTTCTTTTCCCTTTACTCCCCACACCCTCTCCCTGAAAACCTCTTATGCACCCTGCAAAGCCCAGCTTCTCAGTGCCCAGGCCCTTATCCCCTTAGACTCCCACCGGTGGCTTATTTGCTGAGTTAATCATTGCATTTCCCAGTCCCTGACACAAAATGATGGAAAGCTGGCGGAAAGCTTCTCGGTCAGAAAAGTCCCAGCTGTCTTGCTCATACCACCTGGACGACCCTGAGCTGCCCTGCTGCCACACGCCACTGTGTTTCCCTCTGTCTGGGACACGGGGAGGTAGACATTGGCATTTCTATTTTCTGGAGCAGAGGTGAGCAAACTCCAGCCCGTGGGCCTGCTGACTGTTTTTGTAAATAAAGTTTTATTGGACACAGCCATGCTCATTCATTATGTCCGTCCATGGCTGCCTTCACGCTACAGCAACAAAGCTGAATAGTTGCCATGGAGACCATATGACCCACAAAGATATTTACTATCTAGCCTTTGGCAGAAAAAGTGCACCAGCCCTGAAGACGAAATGCTGACATCAGAGGGGCTTAGCAACGTGCCTCAGTTATCTCAGCAAGCCAAGGACAGCCTGGGGCTCGAACCTGGAAACCCCAGACTTCAAGGGGGTGCTCTTCCGAGGCCCCCAGTGCCATCCTTGCTTTCTTCCAGGGCCTCCTTCCGTGGAAGTTGCCAGGGCTTTGCATCCTGCCCCAAAGGCGGCTCTCTCGGGCTCAGACTACTGGGGCTCAAGTGCGGTGCTTAAGGCCGTAGGAAAGGAAGTGAGCTGGGAAAGTTCTGTTTCTTTGTTTCTGTTTTCTAAGAATGAAATGCATTTGACAAAGAACCTCACTTCACCTATCGATCTCATTTTCCAAGTACTTACAAATAAACCAAGTGGTGCAAAGTGAGTCAACTCTTGCCAACTGGTTCTCCGGTCTCCGGTTCCCCAGGGGCCATCTCCGGCAGGGCCTGCTCGGGTCCGGGGACCGCCCCTCCTTGCAGGAGACAAAACTCCTTCCCACATCCCACAGCCAGGCCCCTCGTGCCCCTCCCCCACCCCAGCCCCCACCCACCGTCCCTACTTCCAGCCCGGCTTCCCTCTCCCCTGCTTCTCCAGGGCCGGCCTCCTCCCGCCCAGCCCTGGGAGCTTTATTTCAAATCGAGATACAATGACAGATCATGTTGCTTTTCCTTTTCCCTTTTTCTTTTTAATAAAGCTGTTTTGTGTCTCCACACCACCCCCCTTCTGCATTCCTCCCATCTTAGTCTTCCCCTCTCCCCCTCCTGTAGGAAATGTCTTGGATTCTCTCACTGGGGTGTAATGGTTAAATTGCTACCAGCTGATTAAACAGCAGCAGTCGAGGCTGTAATCCTCAGCGTTCAGGGACCTGGGAAGGCAGGGACCGGTGCTCTGACCGCTTAGCCCCTGCTGACCTGCCTGCCATGCCCTGTGCCCGCCCAGCTTCACTCCTTTCATTTGTCCCGGGCTGCTTAATAGAAACCGCTGGGAAGGGCAGGGAGGAGGGGAGGAGGGAGGGGATAGGAGGGGGAGGAGGGAGGGGATAGGAGGGGAGGAGGGAGGGGATAGGAGGGGGAGGAGGGAGGGGATAGGAGGGGGAGGAGGGAGGGGATAGGAGGGGGAGGAGGGAGGGGATAGAAGGGGAGGAGGGATGAAGGGAGGAGGGAGGAGGACAGGAGGGGAGGAGGGAGGAGGGGTGGATGACTCCACTGGCCCACCTTCCAAGGAATGTCAGCTCCCACTCCTACCCTTTTTCTGCCCTGCTGTAAAACCACACACACTCACATCCACACATGCACACTCATGCACACACTCCCACAAGCTCACAGACGTTTGCACACTCAGAGCCACACGCACTTTCTCACACTCATACACACATACGCACTCATGCTCACACACCATCACACGTGCATAATAAACACGATCTCTCACACACACATGCAGACACACGGTCGCAGGCGTTTACACACTCCTACACCCTGCAGCCCAGGCTCTTTCTTGTTCCCTGCAGAATGAAGACCAGATGAAGGAGAGACCCCCACCCGCCCCGCCCCCTCCGCTTAGGATCTCGTCCTCCCACACCTGCCCCAGATGCAGGGAAGGGTCAGGAAGGTGGGGAAACATGAGATCAGAGAGAAAGCGCAGGCTTTGGGTGTGGGGAGCTTGCGTTTGGCCCCAGCTCTGACAGCTGCAGGTTCCTGGAGTCAGGACTGCCTTTCTCCCAGCCTCTCTGAGCCTTACTTGCAGACCGGGGACCACAGTCTCCCAAGGTGGCCATAAGTAGGCAAGTGCACACCAAAGCACCCAGCCCAGCCAGGCACAGCATGTGTCACCACCACGATCTGTGCTGGGACGCTGGGGTGCAGTGCAACCGGCCTAGCCTTCCAACGCAGGCCACCGGCCACCCCTGAAAGCTCCTTCCTGGGCTCCTTACTGGAGTCTCTGACCCTCGACTCTTCACCTGCAAACCGGCCCGTGACCACCGCACGAGACTCTGCATGTGCAAAGGTACGGCCAGAGCTCGGCACAGACCCGGCTCCCACCGATGGTAGCTTTCCTGCATGATTAACGTTGCTGTCTGTGGACTCTCTCGTAAGACTAGCAAGGGCGCAACCGCCTCCTTGGGAAAGTTTATTTCCATGGAAAGTACAGTTCAGATGAGTGGAGCATCTGGCCTTGATTCATCCGCCCTCCCTCACACTTACTCAGAAACCGGGGCAGAGCCCACCGGATGGAGAGGGAATTGGCTCGGAGCGCAGGGGAAGTTTGCCGCCTCTCCAAGCACGCTGCTCTCCAAAGCGACCTTTCTCTTTCCACTCGCAGGAAAAAGGCTCCAAGTGCAGTAAGGAGGCACAGAAAGGATTTCTGCCCAAGGGTCGTGGGCCAGACTGGTTTCTGTGGAGTGGGTTGAATAATTGTCCCCCCATTCATGTCTACCCGGAACCTCAAAGTATGATCTTATTTGGAAATTGGGTCTTTGCAGATGTAATTACGGTAAGAGTCAAGATGAGATCATACCGGGTTAGCGTGAGCCTTAAATCTGATGTGAGCGTGCTAACAACAGACAGAAAAGGTCACAGACACAGAGAAGAAGCCCACGTGAAGACACAGGCAGAGATCGGAGTGATGCCTCCACAAGCCAAGGAACTCCAGCAGCCACCAGGGCTGGGAGAGGCCAGGAAGTATCTCCCCTAGAGCCTTTGAAGGGAGTGTGGCTCCACCCACACCTTGATTTTGGATTTTAGGCCACCAGAACTGTGAGAGTTAACACATTTCTGTTGTTTTCAGCCACCCAGTGTGTAGTAGGTGAACTTGTTAGAGCAGCCACAAGAAACGAATACACCTTGCAAAGCCTGCGTCGATGGTCCCATTTTACAGATGGAGAAACTGAGGCACAGAGAGGGAGAGTTGTCTGTCTAAAAATCACACCGTTGGTGGGAAGTGAAGGCAGGATTCCAACCCAGGCCTGTCTGATTCCAGCGCCTGGACCCTGGCCACTGAGTTCACAGAGAAGGGACGTTTCTGCAGGGGACAGCCGTGGTGATAGGAAGAAAGGCAAGCGTTGGCTTCATTGGAAACCAGCAAACAGGCTGGCAAGGACGCTGTGGTGAGGAGCTTGGGAGATGGGACGCCCTGGCTCAGGCATCGTCTTCTAGGCTGAGAGTCTACCAGGGCTGCTAAAAATTCCAATGGCATTTACTCCTAATCCCACCTCTACTCCCCCCAGGCCTGCCTCTCATGCCTCCAGCAGGAGAGCCATGGAGAAGTAAGTTGTGGGACAAAGAAGCTCTGATCCAGAACATTCTTTGTACCTGGGATCCCCGCCCACCCCTCCTCCCCACCTCGTAGTGTGCAATGAGCTACTACACCTGCCCTGGGAAGTGCTGAGTATTTACCCAAAGGCAGGGCTGGGCTGGTGTCCCAAGAACAAAATTTAAGGAGGCACCTGCCGTCAGGGCTGTGCATGGGACTTACGTGAATCTGAGAATGAACGCCTCCTTAAAACTTGCACCTGGCTTGCCACGCCCTACTCCTGCCCTCACCCCACAGATAATTCATCGAGGAACAGAGGGTGTTCTGGGCCCATTGGCAGCTATTGGGTGCCAAGTCACATAGACCCAGGTTCCGATCCTGACTTTAGCCACTTAGTAGCTGGGTGACCACGGATGGGTCTGTTCTCTTATTTTGAGCTCAGTTTTCTCATCTATAAAATGGGGATTATAGAATAAAACTTAATTCGTAGGTTGTTATGGAGATTAAATGCGAATCTGCACGTAAAGTGCCTGGCACTCGGTAAAGTTAGCTATTATTATCCTTTTTTTTTTTGGCAGCTCAGAAAGAGGAAGTCAGTGGGTAGCAAAGTGAGTAATGGCTGCATCTGGGAACAGATCAAAGGTGGCCAGCCAAGTTGACTAGCCGGTTGGGTGTATCTTCAGAGTTAACGAGGCTGGTAATTTCTTGTTTGAGAAAAACCCAGGATCAGACTGGCGAGGGAGGGAGGTGACGCTGTAGCAGGCACGCAAAGCCGCAGGGAGCCGCAGGAAGAGCCAGGCTCTTCCTCCAGTCTGGACAGGAGTCATTAAGTTCCTGCCCAGGACATACCCTGGTGGACGTACTGCCCAGGACATACCCTAGTGGAGGAGCACTGGAGAGAGAGTCCCGGCTCCCCTGGACTCAGCTCTGACCCTATGAGCTGGTCACCTCCCAACATCTCGTATGTTTCCATCTAAGCCAGAGAGGATGTTGCGCTGGGTCCTTGGCGATAAGCACAGGTTGGGTTGAGCAACCGAATCCGTTCCTTATCCAAGCGACAGATCTTCTCTGAAGTTCAGCTCTGGTCAGATCCCCTGCCCACACAGTGGTTCATTCTCCCACCACCACGAGTTCACAGTTCTCCAGGCCGACGGCGTGCGGTCTGCCGGGCTCCACAACGACAGGTGAAGAAGGCAGACAGTTCCCCAGACCAGTTTACCTGCTTTTCTTTTTTTAAGCCAATTGATTTGCTCTCCCGGCCCTTGTGTCCACCCCAGAGAGAGGGGCGAACAGCCAACGTTTCTACTTTTTTCTTTTTCTAAGGGCTGGGGCTGGGCTGCCATCTGCCCAAGGCGACTCCCTCCTAATTTTGCAACTCAAACTGCAGCCCTATCTTGCTTCCTGGGAGTTGGCTTGAACCCAGCACCTTAATCCACGCCTCTGCCAGGCTCCCGGTGCAGATGCAATGTTTACACTTCTCCATTAGTGCAATTACCACGAGAGCCGCTTCCATGTATTGAGCTGCTACTGTGTGCCAGGGGCTGTGCTAAAAGCTTCCCCACATTATCTCATTTAGACCTGGCAGTAGCCCACAGGGAAGATGATTATTTTATGGGGGAGCAGACCAAAGCACAAAAAGGGGAGCTGCCTGAACGAGGAACCCAGGGCATGAATACAGGTCTGTTCCACCTCACATTACAGGCCCTAAACTTTCCAATAAACTACACTGTACTGCAGATACCTGCAGCTGTGTCCCCCTACAACCAGCCTTGGCTCCCATGTCTCCTAAGGTACCAGATTTTCAAAAGCAGGGAGGCATAGCTACTATTTTTAACAAATTATTTAAACTTACAATTAAATAAATTATATTGAAAGATAAAGGCAATAATACTCAAAATTCCTCACTTCTTAATTAATTTACTACATTTTCCCATTACCTACACTCTTTTTTATTTAAAAATTTTTAAAACTTTTTTTTTTTTTCCTAAGAGACAGGGTCTTGCTCTGTCGTCTAGGCTAGAGTGCAGTGGCATCATCATAGCTCACTGTAACTTCAAACTCCTGGGCTCAAGTGATCCTCCTTCCTCAGCCTCCTGAGTAGCTGGGACTATAGGCGCACACCACCATACTCAGCTAATTTTTTTTGCTTTTTGTAGATATGGGGTCTTGCTTGTTGTCCAGTCTGGTCTTGAACTCCTGGCCTCAAGCAATCCTCCCCTCTCAGCCTCCCAAAGTGCTGGGATTACAGGCATGAACCCCCCTCCCTTTTTTTTTTTGAGACAGAGTCTCACTCTGTTGCCCTGGGTAGAGTACAGTGGTGCCATCATAGTTCATTGTAGCCTCAAACTCCTGGGCTCAAGTGATCCTCCTGTCTCAGTCTTCCGTGTAGCTGGGACTACAGGCACACACCACCATGCCGGGCTAATTTTTCTATTTTTAGTAGCGACGGGGTCTCGCTCTTGCTCAGGCTGGTCTCGAACTCCTGAGCTCAAGCAATCCTCCCACCTCGGCCTCCCAGAGTGCTAGGATTACTGGCGTGAACTACCACGCCCGGCCTATATCCCCTTTTTAACAGACGAGGCAATTGAGGCTCAGGAATGCTAAATGATTTGCCCAAGGTCAACTGCTAGGAAGCTGTCAAGCCAGAATCCGATCCCGGTTCATGCCATTCCTACTGCAAGGATATACCTTCATGATCGCTGAAGAAGAAAAGAATTCAGACACTTACTCCTTCCCAAGCTACCCCCACGCCAGATGCTGCCTTGTGTTTGGTTCGTAGAAGCAGAAGGTTGTCAGCGTTGATTCAGATAGAAGAGTTGTAAATCCTTGGACTGGGAAGGAGGGAGAGCAAGACAAAAAGATGACAAGTTGAAGTTTCAAACAGACTGAAATCTCATTCCACTCACTTGAGCATTCAAGAGCTAGTGCTAAGTTGGCCAATTAAGAGTAATTTCATCTCTAGCGTCTCTTTGAGAGTTATTTAAATAAGACTTAAAAATTAATCTTTCATTTATCCCAAGAATAAAACAACATTCCTACCTCCCTCTCAAATTGAGCCACTCTTTTTTTAAAATGATGAGGTGCAGTGTTAAATTAACCTTATTCATCCCAGATCTGCGCTGCAGTTCTTCCTGAACTCTGTGAATCTAGCTCAACTGGTTGCTTCTTTTAGTTACACATGTATTTTTATGTAGATTCAAAGTCCCTCTTGTGAAAGAACCATGAGCTCAGCAAATATCAGAACAGCCTGAAACTCGTCAGTTGGTAAATATCATTTGTGCAGTGTTTAAGAGGGCAGAGAACTTGGCCTGGGTGCCCTGGAGGGACGTGATCCTTGCTCCTGGGAATTTTCTAATCCTGTTGGGAACTCAAAGGCAAGCAGATGCTAAATGGCTGAAGAACAGTTAGAGAGGAAATGCAATTATTAAACAAATAGGGAGGAGGAGTCAACAATTATTATTAGAGAGATACAAACGAAAACAGCACTTAGAAATAATTTTTAGGCCAGGTGCGGTGGCTCATGCCTGTAATCCCAGCACTTTGGGAGGCTGAGGTGGGAGGATCTCTTGAGGCCAGGGGTTCGAGACCAGCCTGAGCAAGAGTGACACCCCATCTCTACCAAAAAGAAACATAAAAATTAGCCAGTCATGGTGGCGCGTGCCTGCAGTCCTAGCTACAGGGGAGGCTGAGGCAGAAGGATGGCTTGAGCCCAGGGGTTTGAGGTTGCAGTGGGCTATGATGATGCCACTGTGCTCCAGCTGGGGTGACAGGTCAAGACCCACCCGGTCTAAAACAAACAAACAAACAAACAAAACAAACAAACCCACTAACCAAACAAAAAGAAAATGAATAAAAAAATTAAAAGGCATCCCAATATTCTCTGGGGAATGACTCCCTGCACCCTCCACCCATGTAGTTTAGGAGGAGCTGCTTCCACCTCTGGCTTAGACAGGTGTTTGGTAGACAGACTTCTTAAATGGCCCCATGACTCCTGTCTCTTTTGTATTCACACCATTATGCAATCCCTTCATCTTGAGTGTGGGCTCAACCTAGCGATTGGCTTCTAATCAACAGAGTCCAGCAAAAGTAATGGGATGTCACTTCTGTGATGAAGTTAGAAAGATTGGGTCGTCTGTCTTGCTAGTGGACTGTCTCTGTTTCCCTCTCAGCTTGCATATTGTGAGGAAGTGAGCTGGCAGGTGGGATGGCCCCTGTGGCAAGAACTTGGAGCAACCTCCAACCAGCAGCTGCCAGGCACAGCCACTGAGGATCTGAGCCCCTCCAGTCCAACATCCTGCAAGGAGGGGAATACCACCAGCAACCACCGAGTGATCTTAAAAGTGGATTCTTTCTCAGTAGAGCCTCAGATGAGACTTTGGACCCAGGGCCAACCCCTTGATAGCAGCCTCCTGAGAAGAGTGGGAAGCAGAGGACCCAACTAAGCTGTGCCTAGATTCCTGACCCCCAGAAACTGTGAGATAATAAATGTGTATTGTTTTAAACTGCTAAGTTTTAGGGTCATTTGTTACACAGCAATAACTAATACAGAGTGGACATGTGACACAGATCTACCCAATCAGAGCATTGCATCCCTCTAGCTACAATGATTGGTTCAGGGATGTCCATTTGATTCAATCAAAGCCAATCGGAACTGATCCTGGGACTTTTGCAAGATCAGAGAGGGAAGAGAAGTTTCTTGGTGGCCTCATTGAAAATCAGTTGACCGGATATTCTTGGGTTTATTTCTTGTCTCTCTATTTGGTTCCATTGTTCTATGTGTCTGTTTTTAAGGCATGTAGGCTCTTGACTGTGACTTCTCTCACTTAGCATTACTGCATTTGCAATCATCCGTTTTGTTGAGTGTATCAGTAATTTTTTCCTTTATATTGCTAGGTAGTATTTGATTGCATGGCTGTGCTACAGGTCATTTATCCATTTATCTGTTGAGGGACATTTGGGTAGTTTCCTTTTAGACAATTATGAATAAAGTCACTATAAACACTCACGTACATGTTTTTGAGTGCACATCAATTTTTATTTGTCTTGGGTAAATACCCAGGAGTGGAATTGCTGGTTTGCATGATGAGTGTATGTTCAACTTTATAAAATATTACCAAAGTGTTTTTCCCAAAGTAGCTGAAGCATTTTGCATTTTCACCAGCCATGTATGAGAGTTCCAGTTGCTCTCCATCTTATTCTCGGTTAATACCCAAACCATGCACTTTTTTAAAAAATACAAAACTCGTTTTTATAGTTTATTTGAATCAGAATCTACAAAATGACCACACGTGGTATTTAGTTGATATGTTGCTTAAGTCTCTTTTAATTAGTAATAGTGTTCCTTCCTCTCCCCCTTTTCAATGTCACACATTTATTTAAGAAACCAGATGACGGGAAGAGACCTAGGAAGAAGGCGGCCGTCTGCAAGCC
The DNA here is from genome assembly GCA_028533085.1 of Varecia variegata. Classification (NCBI taxonomy): domain Eukaryota; kingdom Metazoa; phylum Chordata; class Mammalia; order Primates; family Lemuridae; genus Varecia; species Varecia variegata. Next base: position 9,053,424 of record CM052452.1, read on the forward strand.
AGGGAGAGAGGCCTGGATCTAGAGCAGATCCTTCCCTCGCAGCGCTCAGAAGGATCCAACCCTGCCGACACCTTGACCTCAGATTTCCAGCCCCCAGACCATGAGACAATAAATTTCTGTTGTTGAAGCCACCCTATGTGTGGCACTTTGTGACAGCAGCCCTGGCAGACGAATACACTGTTTTCCGGAGCTCTTGAGTCACCCAGCAATGACTCCAACCCGCGTCTCTCTGACCTCAAAGCCCACACTAAAATGGATTGTATCCTGCAGGCAATGGGGAGCTAGAGAAGGTCTGAGCAGGAGAGTGAGCCCCTCAGAACCATGTTTCGGGAGAAGCATCATCATTTTAGAGGTTGAAAAGTTCCCTTTTCGTGTCTAGCATCGATCTCTTTTACGCTGGGCTCACGGCCTCCGTTCTGGTTTCCAGGAGACAGGCAGAACCCCTCTCGAGCCCTCCTCATAATAGCCCCAAGCAGACGGAGCAGTAGGTAATTAAGTCCATCTTAGGCATCTCCGCCCAGTGCCTTTATTCTTCCTGTTGGGGATGTGTGGTCTCAGCCTTTGATCTTTCCTCCCTCTGCCCTGAAGCTTCCCCAACCAGGGAAAGAGGCTTGAGCGGAGTGTGAGAACGGTCAGGTGCAGGCAAGTGTCCGAGGGGACCCTGCACGGGGACCCTGCACTGACCCAGAACTGCTGGGATGCGGGAGAGGCACCGGCTGGAAGTGAGGTGGCCTGGGGTCTGGGGCCCAGACCTGACCCTGCCACACACGGTGTGACCATCGTGAGACCTAGAGCCTGTCCACCCAGCGAGGGGCAGACGATGCTGTCTCTAAGCTTCCTTGGATGGCTCTGGTAGCCAAAGCCACTTAATGGCTTGGAGCTTCCACTCCTCCACTCCTAAAGGTTACATGTGTACATCAGGCCTGCATTTTTGGTGACAGAGAGAGAAAGAGAGAGAGAGAATGAATAAGGAGCTGGTTCTTACATCTTGAGTCATACAAACTCCTCTCCCACCACCCCCCGCCCATGGCCTCCTCCCTCCCCATTCTTTACTGAGTTTGCGAGGCTGTTATTCCTGCCAAATGAGTCATTGATGTGGGAAAGTTAATTTATTTTGGCAGACATCACCACTGCTCCGAGAAATGGAGACGACGTACCCACTGTCGCAGAAGACACAAATTATCGTGGTGATTCACTCATTCTTCCCTGCATTCATTCATTCTCAGAACACGTGATTGTTTCTCCACTATACGCACGTGGGCAACCCCAACTCGGATTTGCTCTCTCAGGGAGTAGATGTGAGAATTAAATGAAGTGATAAGTAAAAATGCTCATATTATAATAATAACAATAGCTAATCCCGATTGAGCACTTATTCTGTGTCGGGCTGCGTGGGAAGCCTTTTACCTGCTTTATTTACTGCCTTTAATCCTAACACTGCTCTATGGGGCAGGGATGATTATTATCTTCATTTAAAAGATTCAGAGACTGAAGCTCAGAGAGGTCAAGGTGACCTGGCCACAGTCATTCCACAGCGTCTAAGTGGTAGAGGGAAGTCAAACCTGGATCAGCTCTGAGTCTGGGCTTGAAAACACTACAGCTTCCTCTAATCATGACCCACACGTGTAAGGTGTTGACCACAAGGCAGGCAGTGGACTTAGAGCTTGCGTCTCCTCTCCCACCTTACTCACGGTTCGCACAAAGTCGCTGTGACGTAGGAACTGCGATTAGCATCTCTGTTTTCCGGCTGAGAAGACTGAGGTTTGGAGAAGCAAAGCTACTCGGCCTAGGAGGCCCAGCTGTCACACAGCAGAGCTGGGCTCAGAGGACACTGTCTTCACCGTGAGCAGAGAGCCCGGCACTTAGGACACGGGTGCACCATTCTTGTTGGCCACACTCACCGCGGGCACCCCTGCCATTCCTTCCGGTGCACACACATGGTCCCAGGCAGTCGATCCTGCGCCAGAGACAGTGCTGTTGCTCACCAATCTCACGTCTTCGTCCTCCGAGACACACAAATGGGCCCTGGCAGTGACTGAGTCTGACGGATGGAATGTGGGAGCAGGTAATGAAGGCGACTTCCCGGCTGAGTCCTTAAAAAAGATCCTGTGGTCCTCTGCCTGCTGGCCAGATGCTAAGCAAGATCCCATGGAAGAGTCTGAGACTCTGGGGACGGAGAAATCCCTGCATGGAAGATGCCTGGGTCCCCGAGTGACTGCATGGAGCAAAGCTCTCCCCAACCTCCCAGCTGAGCTGTGCTGGACTCTGAGGTGGACCTCAGCCTTTACTGGGCTGCCCACTGAGTTGGGGCTGTTTTACAGCAGTTAGCTCCCTTCACTCGTATAGAGGTTTTAAGAAGTGTTTTTTGACATAATGATATTCTGGTCTAGGGTTGCCATGGGGAAGGGCTCGCCTCCCCCAGGACCCAAGCTTCATGCATGTAGATTGCCCCGTGTCGGGTGCAAGGCCTGGCCCACTGTGGGCTCTCAGTGAATATTTGTGGAAGTGACTGAATGAACCTCCCATCTCAGGGGTCCTTGGCCCAGAGGAAGCTTCGTGGATAAGGACAGGAAGGTCTTATTGTCTTATTCATGCAGCTCAGTCCTCCATCCTCTCCCGATGGGCACATCATCACCCTACATGTCCCCAGCATGGTGCTGGGGAGACAGACCCAGCAGTAATGCCGAGAACCCACCCGTCAAAGCCAGACGTCACTATACAAATATCACACTGACTTCATATCATCCCAACTGGCTGTAAAATCCGGGGAAAGCCGAGCGGAGTGGGCTCCAAACTGCACACACCACATTTAGATGTTTACAAAAAACCAATGCACCAGGATTTGCTCGAAAGCTAAATTTCCTCTTAGCCAAAGCCCAGAAATACCTTTTAAACCCTGAGCAAATAAGCCAGAAGAAGAAGGCATTTTCCCCGTGACAGAGCCTTCAGCGCCTAGAGGTCTTCAACTTTTCAAGGAAACCAGCTTGTGCGAGAGGCAGACCTCATGGGGGGACCCCCTCGCCGGCCACAGAAGACAGACTTTGCACACATGCCCTTCGGTCCCAGCCCAGATGGTACAAACAGCCACAAGCCCCAGGCCCGACTTCAAATTGCAAATAGAAACAGCTCTGGAATGAATATACATCTAGGTCCACTCAGAGAGATAATGACAGCTCAAAATAAAATAAAAATGAGCAATTGTTTTAAAAAATTAACCAGCCAAACAAAACCTTCTCCCCATGGACTGTTGAACTGAGTGTGACATACTCTGAACAAAAATTTGCTAGAACAAGCACCGACATTTATTGAGCACTTACTACGTGCCAAGCAAGGGCTTTACATAGGAACCCCATGGCATCCTTACTTACCACAAGCCTCAGAGACAGAAATGATTGTTCCTCCTCCTTTGCAGATGCAGAAATGGAGGCAAAGAGACGTTAAGAACCAAGTTCAGTTTCACAGAGTTAGTGACTGAGCCAGGACTCCGACCCAGCAGGTCTGGCATTAAGCAGGTCCCAGTCCGAAGCCCAGTTCAGCTGGCTTTGTGACCTTGGGATATTTAACTTCTCTGAGCATCTGTTTCCTCATTGGAAGACAAGAATAGCAACAGTACTTGCTTCACGATGCTAAAGTGAGATGTCATATGCAAAAGTAACGAATACGTTTCTTTTTCTTGCATTGCATTTTATTTTGTGCAACGTCGTCTTTACAATGCATTCTTTAGCCTGCTGGCTGGTGGAAGCCAAACTCCGCTGCCCTTGTCTGGGTGGGTGAGACTCTGGGGAAACATGGCCAGAAAGCAGCCCAGGAGATGGGGGCTGAGTGTCCCTGCAGGGGCAGGACGAGGTAGGTAAGTGGCAGAGAAGGGCTGAGAGTGAGCCATGAGCCCTCCACATCCATAAGCTACACCAGTGAAAATGGCCCCTTGATCAGGTGTGATGTGACCTCCACTAGATATGGCCACCATGGCCCCCCTCCTTTCTCCTCGAAGCAGGGAAGATGATTTGGCTGAGCAAGAAGGAAGCTGGGAGCCGGGGACTCCTGGGATGGTTGGGCAGCACCTGGGAGCAGGGTGGAGCCAGGAGAGCAGGAGGAAACAGAAAGGCAGTGTGTTAGTTTCCTGTGGCTGTCGTAACAAATTGCCACAAGCTCGGGGGCTTAAAACCACAGAAATTGTTTCTCGCACAGTTCTGGAGGCCAGAAGTCCTAAAGGAAGGTGCTGGCAGGGCCACACTCCCTCTGCAAGCTCTAGAAGAGGATCCTTCCTTCTCTTTGCTTCTGGTGGCGCCAGGTGTTCCCGGGCTGGCGGCTACAACACTCCAGTCGCTGCTTCTGGCTTCACGTGGCCGTCTGTGTGTGTCATCGTCCCTTCTCTTCTCAGAAGGACACTTGTCATCAGACGTAGGGCCCTCCCTGAACCAGGATAATCTCACCTTGAGATCCTTAATTTAATTACATCTGCAAAGAGCTTTTTGTCCAATAAAGTCACATTCACAGGTTCCTGTGGACACATCTTTTAGAGGCCACCATTCAACCCCCTACGGGCTAAGGGAATATAGGGGTTCATTGTCCCCTAAAACATATAATCATTAGCTATTTCAAATACACAAAAATACAGAATATAAAATAACATGTGAATGTACCTGGAACCCCAATTGAACAGATTTGAACATTTTTTGCATGATTTCTGTCTTGTGGGAGGGAAGATATAAAACATTACAGACACATTTCGTGTCTTCCTTCTCTCCTTAGAGATGTCTTTCATTCTCATGCGCGGAGTTACACTTTCACTGCGTATATATGTATCTTTAAGTAACTTATTGTTTGCGTGCGTTTTTAAAATTTACTTAAATGGAATCACACTATGTTTATTCTTTTTAAAATTAATAGCTTTATATGGATATAACTCATAGATCATAAAATTCACCCGTATAAAGTGGACGATTCAGTGGTTTTTACTATAATCGCAGAATTATGCAACCATCACTACTAATTCCAAAACATTTTTATCATCCCCCCAAAAAGACCATACTTATTAGTAATTAACAATAATTACTAATAATTAATTACCAATTCCCTCCTCCCCCGAGCCTTTGGTAACCACTAATCTACTTTCTGCTTCTATGGGTGTGCCATTTCTGGACACTTAACAAAAATGAAGTCATTCAATATATGATCTTTTGGGATTTTTTTTTAATTTAGCCTCGTGTTTTCAAGTTTCATCCTGATTGTAGCATACTTCACTCATTTTTATGGTTGATTAATATTCCGTTGTAGGGAAATGGCACATTTTGATTATTCATTCATCAATTGATAGATACTTGGGTTGTTTCTACTTTTTGGCCATTATGAATAATGCTTCTGTCAACATTCATGTGCAAGGTTTTGTGTGGACGTGTTTCAGTTCTCTTGGGTATATACTTAGGAGTGAAGTTGCTGGGTCCTGTGATAACTCTGTGTTGAATTTTTTGAGAAACTGCTAAACTGATTTCCAAAGTGGCTGCAGCATTCTATTTTCCCACCAGCAATGTCTAAGGGTTCCGATTTTCCCCATCCTTGACAATACTTGTTATTGTCCATCTTTCTGATTTTAGCCCATCTACTGAGTGAGAAGTGGTATCTCATTGAGGTTTTTGATTTTCTTTTCTTTTTCTTTCTTTCTTTCTTTCTTTTTGAGACAGGGTCTTGTTCTGTCACTCAGGCTAGAGTGCAGTGATGCAATTGTGTTCACTTCGGCCTCTAACTCCTGGGCTCAAGCCATTCTTCTGCCTCAGCCTCCAGAGTAGCTGGGACTACAGGCACCTGTGACCATACTAGGCTAATTTTTAAAACATTTTTTGTAGAGACGGGATCTCACTGTGATGCTGAGGCTGGTCTCCAACTCCTAGCCTCAAGCAATCCTCCTGCCTTGGCCTCCCAAAGTGCTGGGATTATAGGCATGAGCAACAGTGCCCGGCCAGCCACTGGAATTTTGATAGGGATTGTCTTGAGCATGTGCATCAATTCGAGTAGTGTTGCCATCCTAACACTATTATGTCTTCCAATCCATAATCATGGGATGTCTTTCAATTTATTTAGGTCTTCTTTAATTTCAATGACATTTTGTAATTTTTAATGTTCAAGTCTTGCATTTCTTTTGTTAAATTTATTGCTAAGCATTTTATTCTCTTTGATGCCATTGTACATGGAATTGTTTTCTTAATCTCATTTTTGGATTGTTTATTGCTCGTGTGTAGGAGTATATTGATTTTTATACATTGATCTGGTATCCTGCAATTTTGCTGAATTCATTTTTTAGTTCTAAGAGTTTTCCCCCCTTATGTGTGGATTCTTTAGAATTTTCTACAAGATCACGCCATCTGTGAATAAAAATTGTTTTACGTCTTCCTTTCCGATCTGATTGCCCTTTATTTATTTATTTATTTATTTATTTATTTATTTTCTTAACTGCCCTGACTAGAGCCTCCAGTAAAATGTTGCGTAGAAGTGGCAAGAGTGACCATACTTGTTCCTGATCTTAGGGAAAAGGTTTCTAGTTTCTTCATCGTTCGTTAAGCATGATGTTAGCTGTGGGTTTTCATAGATGCCCTTTATCAGATTAAGGAAGTTTCCTCCATTTCCACTTTTTGAGTCTATTTTTCAGTCATGAAAGGATATTGGATCTTGTCAAATGCTTTTTCCAAACCTACTACAATAATCATGTGGTTTTCTTCCTTGATTCTATTAATACGCCATGTCATGTTGATTAACTTTTTTGTGTGTTTAACCAATGTTGCATTCCTAGGATAAATCCCACTGGTCATGATATGTGATCCTTTTTATATATTGCTGGATTTGGTTTGGAAGTGTGGTTGCTCCTCAACTCACAACAGGGTGACATCCTAATAAACCCATCATAAGTTGGAAATTCGATAAGTCGAAATGCATTTAATACACCTAACCTACTGAGCATCATAGCTTTGCCTAGCCTACCTCGTATGTGCTCAGAACACTTACACCAGCTTACAGTTGAGCAAAATGGTCTAACGCAAAGCCTGTTTTATAATGAAGTGTTGAATATTTCATGTCATTTATTGAACACTGTACTGAGAGTGGAAAAAAGAATGGTTTTATGGGCGCTCAAATCTGGTTTGTACTGAATGCATGTCACTTTGGTATTTTTTTGCATCATAAAGTCTCAAAATTGTAAGTCTAACTGTGATAAGTTGAGGACTATCTATGTTTTATTGAGAAGACTTGGAGCTATATTAACAATGGATATTGGTCTGCAGTTTTACTTTCTTGTGACATCTTTGTCCCGTTTTGGTGTCATGGTAATACTGGCCGCATAGAAAGATTGGGGAAGTGTTGCCGCTTCTATTTTTGGAAGAGTGCTGAAGGGTTGGTGTTAATTCTCCTTTAAATGTTAGGCAGAATACACCAGGGAAACCATCTGTGCCTGGGCTTTGCTTCGTTGGCAGTTTTAAAAATTATAAATTCAGTTCTTTAATTGTTATAAGTGTACCGAGTGTATTCGGATTTTCTATTTCTTTTTAAGTCAGTTTTAGTACTTTATGTCTAAGGATTTGTCCATTTCATCTAGATTATCTAATTTGTTTGCATTTAATTGTTCATAAGCTTCTCTTATAATCTTTTTTTTTTTTAAGAGATGGGGTTTGCTTTGACACTTAGGATGGAGTGCAATGGCCCCGTCATAACTCACTGCAAACTGGAACCCTTGGCCTCAAACGGCCCTCCTGCCTTGGCCTCCCAAAGTGCTGGGATTATAGGCCTGACCTCTCATAATCCTTTTCATTTCTGTAAGGTAACATTTGTGTCTCCTCTTTTATTCCTGATTTTAGTAACTTGAGTTCACTCATTTTTTTCTTTGTCCAGTCCATTTTGTTGATCATTTCAAAGAAAGGACTTTTAGTTTTGTTGATTTTCTCTATAGCTTTTCTCTTCTATATTTAATTTACTTTCCCTCAGGTCTTTATGACTTCCTTCCTTTGACTGGCTTTGGGTTTCGTTTGCTCTTCTTTTTCTAGTTTCTTAAGACCAAAGCCTAGGATATTGATTTGTGGTTTCTTATTTTTTGATACAGGCACTTACAGTGATACATTTTCTTCTAAAGCACTGCTCTAGCTGCATCTTGTAAGTGTTTGTATGTCGTGTTTTAATTTTCATTCATATTTAAGTATTTTCTGATTTCCCTTGTGAGTTATTCTTTGACTTGTTGGCTATTTAGGAATTTGTTATCTAATTTCCACATACTTGTGAATTCCCCAAATTTCCTTCTGTTATTGATTTCTGTTTCCATTTCATTGTGTTCAAAGAACATACTCTGCGTGATTTCAATCCTTTAAAATGTAGTGAGGGTGTATCAATGGCCCAATATATAGCCTATGCTGGAGAATTTTCCACGAGCTCTTGAGAAGAATATGTATTCTGCTGTTTGGGGTAAAATGGTCTATAAAGGTTTGTCGCATCTTCTATTTCTCTGATAATCTCCTACCTTATTCAAAGTACAGTATTGAAGTCTCCAATTATTATTGTTGACTAGTCTATTTCTCCTTCCAACTGTATCAGTTTTTGCTTCATGTATTTGGGGGCTCTGTTACATAGGTTTATAATTATTATTATTATCACTATTATTATTATTTTGAGACTGGCTCTCACTCTGTTGCCCAGGCTGGAATGCAATGGTGCAATCAGCTCACTGTAGCCTCGAATTCCTGGGCTCAGTGGATCCACCTGGCTCAGCCTCCCCAGTAGCTAGGATGACAGGTGCACACCATCATGCCTGGAAATATCATTATGCAGAAATAGATAACTAATATGGAAGGGAAGGACAGGTTGCCAACCTTTGGGATTTTATGGGTCTACTTTAGATCAAGAATCTCTGTGTCTCTCATCCCACGAGACAGCAAAGGGCTGTGTTCCAAAGGCCATCATCTGTTTTCCTTTGTCTCCCTGATGTGGGTCTCTTGCAGGCAGGATCCATGTCTGTGCTCCCTTACTTGTGGCGTGTCCTCTGCAGTGTATGGCACAGCCCAAGTGACCCATCATCGTGTGCTGAATGACAAATTGATGAGTGGGACCCAACGCTCTTCACCAGGTCAGGGGAAGCCCAGTCAGGACACACCCTAAGTAAGACCCGAAGCTCCTTGGGAACGAGATCAGAGGCTAGGGCTGGAATAGCTGATTTGTCACTTTTTATGAAGGGCAAGATGGGAGCAAGTGGGAAGTAAGAGCATAATGCCAGGCCACGATGGTAGCAGCGTGAGTGTGCGCTTGGTCTCGAGGGAGACTTGGACATTGGAGGCAGTGCGGGGCAATGGTTAGCGCGAGAGTGCTGGAGCCCATCAGATTTGGCTCAAGAGCCTGACTCAGCACTTCCTGTTTCCCTTTCATTATTGAGCCTCAGTTTCCCATCTGTAAAATGGGATTCATGATGGTTCTTATGTTGCAGAGTTGTCGCGAGGATTAATAAACACATGCAAAATTCTTAGCACATACTACATGCTCAGTTAATGCTTCTCATGAGAAAAATGTTTGTAAAGATTGCTACATGTAAGTTGGTGAGCCCCAGGCAGCTAAAATCATGTAGACTGGAGTCCAGTTTTCCTTTCCTAGGATCACAGGAAGCTGATTCTACCCAACACATGCCAGAGAGAAGAGACACTTGGGGAAGGGAGCCAGGGACGGGGTGGGGTGGGTGATGCTGTCTAATAAGTCTCTAGTTGTTTATGGCCATAACCACCCCGAATGCAACCTGGTCTCATCTGATCTCGGGAGCTAAGCAGGGTGAGGCACGGGTAGTCCTTGGATGGGAGAAGTCACCAGTTCCTCTTTCTCTTTCTTGGGGAAGAACTGCTGCCCAGACCCAAAGAGTTACTGGAGACAGAACTAGGCTGACATGTAAAAAGAGTAGTCTCTGTGCGCTTGAGATAACAGGAGAGGCACACAGAATGCCCACCCACCCCCAGACGCACCCCTCGCCCTATCATTTCTGCCATTCAACCTGCTCCCAAAGGTCCCCAGGAAATATGATCTGTCCATTTAGTTAAATTCAACCACAGGCCGGGTGCGGTGGCTCACACCTGTAATCCTAGCACTCTGGGAGGCCGAGGTGGGAGGATCGTTTGAAGTCAGGAGTTTGAGACCAGCCTGAACAACAGCGAGATCCCGTCTCTACCAAAAATAGAAAAAGTTAGCTGGGTGTGATGGTGCACACCTGTAGTCCCAGCTACTCGGGAGGCTGAGGCAGGAGGATTGCTTGAGCTCAGGAGTTCGAGGCTGCAGTGAGCTATGATGACACCACTGTACTCTACCTGGGGAGACAGTGCAAGACTCTGTCCAAAAAAAAAAAAAAAAAAAAAACCAAATTCAACCACAACATGTATCCAGGGCTGACTGCGGATAATCCACTGTAGGGAAAGATCCAGGCACCTTTGCCTTATACTATCCAGGCTGCATTAGCACAGCTGTTTGATCGTCGCGGCACGGCTGTGAGGTGGGTATTAATAGTTATGACGGTCCCCGTTTTGCAGAGGAAGCAGCGCAGGCCCGGAGAGGTTAAGGGACGTGCTGCGAGACAGCAGGCATTAAGCGACAGGGCTAGAACGCAGTCGGGTCTGCCTTCTAGATCTTCGTGTTTACTCGTTCACCCTGGCTGCACTCAAGAAGTGTACAGAACACAGGCAAGTCAGCTAATCCAGAAAATGGCCAAGGGCTTTCCGACGTGGTTCCCTGGCTCTCTGGGGGTCCCCTGGGCGCTGGGAGGCAAGAGAGGGGTGAACAGGGTGGGTGGCATGACACCTTGGGCGCCCCACACGCCTCAGCCCAGATCTCCCCTGTCTTCTGCCTTTAGAGGTGCAACATGTTCGATATTTCAGGGGAGATAATACAACAGTGAAACCAAACAAGATTTTCTTGACTATCCATTGTGCATCAAGCCCGGATTGGGGCGGGCGAGTGGCTTCAGGCAGTATAAGAGGAGCTTACAAAACAACTCACATGTGAAAACTTGCAGAACGACGAGAAATTAGATAACGGCTCGATACAGCGACAGCAGAGCCGTCCCACGGCCACATCTGGCTCCCTAAGTAATGGCTTCGGCAGTGACTTGGGTGGTCAAGGGAGAGTCCGGATCTGTGTAGCTGAGTAACCCGGCACCACCCAGGCTTGGCAGCAGGGAGCAGAAGCCCAGAGCGATGAAACCTGGGCAGGGCAAGTTTTGACAGAGGGAAGACAGCCCGGAAGGGCCGCAGTGGGAGGTGGGAAGGGCAGGTTAGGCGCAGTGTCCTAGCATCGCTGCAGCACCAAAGCCTGGGGTGCCCCGCAACTGCAGCAGGGCTATGCCCCGCAGAGGAGCACTCACCCCTGGGGAAGGGCTCCCTGACTCCTGCCTCCCTTACCCACTGTGGTCCCCCTTCCGCTTGCTGGCCTGTCAGACGCTGCTGGGCAAACGCCATGCGATGTACGGCGCAGCAGACTGGGTTGACATCCCAGCCTTGCCTCTCTGTAACCACGTTCAAACATTGTGTCCGTGTGGAAACACATGGACAGTCATCACACCCACCTTACAGGGCTGCTTGGATCGTGAACTAGATAATGCACCAAAAAGACCCTGGCACGGTTCATTCCTGGCACATGTAAGTCCTCCATAAATGTTATTGGCTATTATCTACAGCTACATTCAATAAGGGCAGACTGGGAGCAAAGCGATTCTTGGCTTTTATGCACTCATTTAACAAGCATTTAATGAGCACCTACTCTGTGCCAGGCACTGCACCGGGAGCTGAGGCCAGAGATTGAAAAGTTCATTTTCCTTAAGTAGCTCCCAGTCTACTGGGAAGCCAGAAATGTGAACCATTCTTATTCCAGTAAGCACTGGAATGTCTGCTTGGTAGCAATGATTAACAGTTGACATTTACTGAATATGCACTATGTGCTGGGTATAATGCTCTTGCGGATATTATTATCTCATTTGATCCTTACAGCTTGGGCTTGGTCCTCCATTTTGCAAGTGGGGAAACTGAGGCTCTGGAAGGCTCTGAAAGATCACATGTCTGCCCAAAGTCCTGTGGCCAGCAGGTGGCAAATCTGGGTTTGCAATCCAGGATGGAGGATGGAGTTCACCAGTCGGCAGAGGGTCCTGCGAATCCCAAGGTCTGGAGGTTTGGGAGACCAGGGAGAAGTCAGATGGATGAAATGTGAAGTCCTCGCACTGTGGGTCCCCGGCAGATGACTCACGCCATAAAGCAAAGCCACCAGGAGCCAGCAAGGAGCTGACTGGGAAGTTCGAGCCTCACATCTGATTGGTTTTAAGCATTTGACATTTATTAGATGAGTTAATCTATGGGAAGCACTTAGGGTTAGGATTAGGGTTCGGTTTGGGTTTGGGTTTATGCCTGGCACAAAGTCAGTGGTCTGAAGTGGTAGCTATTACTCACTGTCGCAGCATTCCTGGAGTTTGCATGGTACGGATATGCATGAATTTCAGTTACCACGTTTAAAAAACAACACTAGTTCCCCCAACAACATGGTTCAAATTCCATTTTCCACGGTAGAGCAAGTGTGAATAATTGCACCGAGTGCAAACTTTGCTGTGAGTGCTTCAGCCCACACATCACTATGTAAACAGCAGATGCGCATCACGGATGATCAGGGACCCATTGGGGGTCACTTCTTTCAAAGTCTGTTGGTGATTGGTCACCGTGTGCCTGTTGTTCAGTTCATACACGGCTAAGTGATAAGTCCTTGCCATGCAGTGATAAGTCACACGACATTTCACACCAATGGATAACAAAAAGAAGGAATGGGCCAACAAAGATGAAAGTGCAGTGCAGCAAAGAAATGAAAAGTGATGGTGCTGGGGTTGTCCAGAGAAACAAGCCAACAGGAGCTCCATAGCTACATAGATCGATGTAGGTAGGTAGACATAGATTGATGGATAGATAGATTTTAAGGAATTGGCTCTCAAACCCAAAATCAGCAGGATAGGCTGGCAGGTTGGAGACCCAGGGAAGAGTGGCTATTGCAGTTGTCTGAAAACAGAATTCCTTCTTCTGCAGGAAAGGTCAGTCTTTTTCTTTTAAGACCTTCAACTGATTAGATACGGCCCACCCACTATATATGGAGGATAATCCACTGAATTCAAAGTCTACTGATTTAAGAGTTAATCTGTTTTTAAAGATCCTGAATTCCAGTGGAATTAAGTGTTAATCTTATCTAAAAAAAATACCTTCACAGAAACACCCAGCATAAAGTTTGACCAAATATCTGGGTACTGTGGTCCAGCCAAGTTCACGCATAAAATTAACCATCACCGAGTTCTAGAAGAAACAGATAAGAGAAAATTGTGAAGAAAGGCAGGAAGCTGTCTAGAGGAAGTGAGGCTGGCAGGAACGCTCAGAGATATTTCACGACATCGAAAGTGCAAAGGATAAAATCTTGGAAACAGATCCAGTCTTAAAAAGGAGAATGACCATTTGCCATGGCACATAAAAAGCCGGTCCCTCCGTATCGTTAGTTAAACCTCGAGAAGAAGCAGGCAGGCACTGTTCAAGCTATTCTTATTTTCATACAAAGAAATACGACACCTAACATTTTCAAAGTTTCTGAATGTTCTCAATTAAGGAAGACGAAAGAAACGTTAGCTTTACTATTTTTTTCATTTCCTTAAACATTTATAACTGACAGAGAGTTTTTTTTAACATTTTGATAAAAAAAAAATTGTTAAAGGTCCCAGAATAATCTTATTTAACCCTGTTGATCGTTGAGATTGTTTTGCACAACTTCCGTTTGCACAGGCACTTTTATAGTCACCTGAATGTGCAAAGCGAGGATTGTCTATGTTATTTGTAGCATCATCATCATCATCATCACCTCCACCACCAGGCAAGCTGGGCAAATGCCCAGGATGCCAGGCCAGGGGCCAAGCTCCTTTGACACCCTTTTCTGACTCTGGGCAAAGGGGCTCCAGCCAAGTCCCAGGCCAGGGCTGTCCCAGCTCTGGCCAATATTGTCCTGCCTCCGCAGGGGCTGGGCTTCTCGAGGAGGAGTGCTCAGTTTACAAACCAATAAAAATAACTCAGGGGTGATAAACAGCTCCAGCTGGTCCCCAGGGGATGCTCTTACGCTCTTGCGCAATCTGCCTTGATTTCGAAAGCCCCACATGGCACCGTCAGCAGAGGCAGACGGAGACGCATGCCCCGGCTGACACCACAGGGCGGGGCCCCCTCTGGCCTCAGTGACTTGGGACAGTGACTTTGGATGAGACATGGGGTGGCTCATTTACAACACAAGACTCGCAGAAATAGCACAGCTGATTGGTTGATTGGCTGGTTGGTTGGTTGGTTGATTTAACTACATGGTTTTTCCTTTTTTTCTTCTTTGGCAGGGTATATAAATAATGGAGGGTCTTAGCAGAAAACTCAGAATATACAGAGGCCAAAAGAAAACAATTCAAAGCCATCCAACCATCTAGAGTTGTTACCTTCAGACTTTTCCAGAAGGTATCGCCCAACAACATACGGTGCAGCGTGCAGACCGCAGGCTCTGGTGCCAGCCCACCTGGGCTCTTTTCCAAGATTGCTTAACTTTTCTTGCAGTTTCCCCAACAGTAAAATGGGGATAAGAGTACCCCCTTTATTAGGTTGTTGCCCGGTTAGAGGCTTTCTGTTTTGCTGCCGTGAAGGAGTTCAAGAAGAGTAAGTAGGCTTGTGGTTAAGTCTTTGTGTACATGCTTAATTATTTCTTCAGGATAAATTCTTGGGATTGCAACTACAGTTTCAAAGAAGATGAACACTTTGATGACTTTGTTTGTCCCTTACTAAGTCACCCAATCGATTAAAATGGGCTACCCGGGACCTCTGCGGAAGTATTAATAGTTATTGGCGCCATCATGAACCATCAGGTGCCCAGGGGTTAAGCCTCCTGCCCCGGGGCACACCATAATCGTAATATTCGAATGTCAGCTCCATGAGGGCAGGGACCCTGTCGGTCCTGTTCATGGCTGTGTCCCCACTTCCTCCCGCAATGACTGAATGAACTTAGAAGAACCAGAATTTTCTGAGACCAACGGGAGTCTTATGGTCTCCATACAGTTCTGCTAATCACTTTATTATAGACACTAACCTGAATTCTTTTACCACGCAAGTTTTGTTAAATTCTATACTGAATAAAATATTAGCCAATGCACTTCAAAGAGAAAAGGAGGGTGTGGGGACCCCCCCCCTCCCCGGAGAAGGAGAGAGCTGGGACAACTATGATAGGCGAAAATCAATAAATGCATCATTTGTTTTGTCGTTTGATTGACACATCTTGAATCATTTATTGAGAGCTCCGCCTCTTTCTAATAATATGGAAATCGGGAACATGTTACTTTCAGTCATGATTAGGCGTGAGTTTCAGAGAACACTCGCAGGTGAGGGAGACAGATGTTGGTGGTGGCACAGTCATTAAGGTGCACCGTGATTTATGAATTTCAGCAGGCGGCCACCGGGGGCTTCCTGCGGCGTGCTGGTCTCCAACACGTGGTCAGAGAGAGAAGTGTTGCTCTCTCGTTTCTCAGGGCGATTGTCCTTGCAAGAAGGATCATGCATTCATCTAATGTGTATCGAGCACCCACTAGGCACCTGGCACTGAGCTAAATGCCAGAACGCAGAGAGACTGATCATTCGCTTCACTTGGAAATAATGCTGCAAGAACACCTACTATGTGCTGGGCACCGTGTTGGATGCCACACACTCAGAGAAGAGTAAACAGAGTTTGGCGTGCAAGGCAGACACAGGAACAAGAAGCCACCCCTCCTACCTGGCTAGGGCTTGTATTTTTAAAAGAAGGTTTCCTAGGTACCTTCTTTGATTCTCACAGGATGGAGAAGGTGACTTCCGAAGTCACACCTACCTTTGGCTCCTGAATCTGTCCCTTTCTGGGGCAAGTGGTTCACCCTTCTGAGCCTCCTTTTCCTCATCTGCAAAAAGAAGTGTTGCCAGATAAAAGCCCCCCAGTGACAGCTACGTTCCAGAGAACCTGTGGGTCAGTATTTAGTATAAGTATGTCCCATCTATTGTGTGAGACATACTTGTACTAAAAAATATTTTTCTTCCTTCTTCGGAAGTTCCTGTCGAACTGAGCGCCTGCTTCCCCCCAAAATCCAGCAACCCTAAAAGGGCACTGTGTTGGGTTCTGATGCCTACCTCTCCCAAGCATGGTGTGGAGAAAAAGGCAACAGAATGGGATTTTTACTGCTCAATAATGTTTATGTAAAGTAAATGCACACAAAAGAGTTTGCATTTAGATTTTCACTTTTAGGTAAATAAACACAGAACACACAGCATTGGCCTATCTGACACATGCTCAGCTAGCCTGGAAGGACTAGGACACATGCTGCATAGATGGGGGCTGAGGTTGGAGGGGGCAGCTAGAGAGGAGCGTTGGCATAGAGATGAGGAATGAAAGGGTAGTAACAGTAATATCGAATAAAACAGAGTGAGGACTTGCACGGAGAGATGATAGCGAACCGTGCATCAAAGGTGTGTGGTCAACCCACGGCCCTGCAGTGACCAAAGCATTCGGATCTCAGAGTTAGAAGGATCTGGCTTCAGCTCCTGGCCTGGCCTGTCACTGGCTGTGTGACTTTGGCAAGTGGCTTCCCAGCATTGGGCCTCTGTGTTCTCATCTCCAAGGGAGGGTTGTCATGGGGTTAGAAATAATGGGTGAACAGCAGTGGGCACACAATCTGATACATGTCATAAAGATGGTAGTAGTAGTAATTGTATTAATAATTCTTATTTATACTAACCCAGAGAGGGATGATTTCTCATACACATGAGGGAGATGCAGAGAGAGCCAGCTGGTCACAGGGACATTCCGCGGGAATGCCGGAGAGAGGAGGCCTTGGCCAGGGGAGTGGAGGCTGTTATGGACTGAATATCTGTGTCTCCTCCAAAATCTGTATGTTGAAATCCTAATCCCCAATTTGATGGCATGGGGAAGTGGGGCCTTTGAGGGATGGTGAGGTCATGAGGGTGGAGCCCTCATGAATGGGATTAGTGCCCTTATAAGAGAGGCCCCCTCTCTGTCATGTGAAGATACAAGAAGGCGGCCGTCTGCAACCGGGAAGAGAGCCCTCGCCAGAACCTGACCATGCTGACACCCTGATCTTGAACTTCCGGCCTCTAGACCTGTGAGAGATAAATTTCTGTTGTTCCTAAGCCCCCCAGTCTACGGTACTTCATTACAGCAGCGAGGCCTTCCTGTAGTCCTGTAGGAGCTGGTCAAACACGGAGGCCTCAAATGCCCAGAATTCATATGCTCCAAGAGGCTTTCTGCACACACACACACACACACACACACACACACAAAATCTTCATTTGGCTCAGTGCAACAAGCCGCTCTCTGCGGCTTAAGAGGGGCCAGGCACCGTGCTAGGTGCTGGGGATACAGAGATGGCACAATTCTGGCCCTCAGGACGCACACGATTTTGTGGGAAAACCACAAAAGAAGGGAGTGTTATTATCACACGTGTGTTACGTGCAGCTGGAGAGATGGACTCAGGGTAACATGGGAGCCCGGGGTGAGAGGCATCTAACCCACATGCCTTTAAATCTAAATCGCATTCTATTACCGTTCTGTTGCGTCTACTTCCTAGACAATGAAGAAGCCAACTCCACACACAGGAGGGGATTCAGGTACATGTCATTTATTTGGGATGTGGGTTTTTTTGAGGGATGTGTTCTCAGGAGAAGGGACAGAGGAGGCAGGACAGGGCAGGGGGCCGGCTAAGGATGGTGATGTTGGGGTCTCAGCCTGGTCCCACGGGAGCTCTGGAGCTGGGGCTGTGCCACAGGGCTGTTCTGTCCATTGCAGTGAAGGGGCGGGCCCTTCACACCCCCGCCTGTCAGTCACTGGCTGTGGGCTGCTCTGGGGGCAGGGCCAGACCAGGTAAGGCTGCCCCCACTTGGCCAAACAGACAGGTCTCCAGAAAATGGTGCACCTGTGAGCCATCAGCAGCCCAGACGCAGCTGCAGGGAGAGGCAGCGGCATTGACGAGGCACCAGCAGCATCCTCCAACAGCCCCTCATTCTCCATCCCTGACCCTCCACGCCGGGTAGGCCCCAGGGTTCAGTGATGCTGCAGATAGAGAAATCAAGTTTTCAGCTTTTGCAGTCAGCTGAAAAGACCCTTAAATATCACTTAATCTACCCTCTGATTTTGCCATTGAAATCTGGGAGAAGTTCAGTCATTTGCCTGAGGCTGGCATCACAAACTCCAATGCCACAGGGGCCAGGCGGGAGAAACAGATGCTGTCTCAGACTACAGGGAGTGGTGTGGACTGCGGCAAACTGCAGACAGGAGTTCTCCTCATGGGGCAGCTGCAGCCTGTTTCCCACAGCCATGAGGGAATGAGGACCCAGAGTGACTGGTGCCTTTGAATTCTCCAAAGATGGAAATGTGTACCTGTGTGTGTGTGTGTGTGTGTGCATGAGCATGTGTCTATTTCATGTGAAATCCTTCCATTTTGAAATGTTGGCAATTTTTGGAAGTTTTTAAAGAACACTGTATGAGCCCAGGAAAATATGTCAGCAGGTGAGACTCGGCCCTGTGGTCACCAGTGTGCAGTGTTTGACCTGTGCCCTCAAGGCACGTGGGAAGCACAGCCAGGGTTCCTGGGCCAAGGGGCTTTCCAGCAAAAGGACAAGAGAAGAAACATGACATGGGAGGAGGGAAGGAAGGGGGCCCAGAGGAGAGAAATGGGGGGGAAGCACGGGGAGGACATCCGGGCTCGTCTCCAGGGTCCCAGGGTGGGCTGGAGGGGGAAGCCCATGGCTCACTGGTATTGATTTTTTTAAAATTAAGATGAAATTTACATAACATAAAATTAATCATTTTAAAGGAAACGACTCTGGCCAGGTGTTGTAGTTTATGCCTGTAATTCTAGCACTCTGGGAGGCCGAGACAGGAGGATCGCTTGAGCCCAGGAATTTGAGATTGCTGTGAGCTAGGGGCTGACACCATGGCACTCTAGCCCGGGTGACAGAGCGAGACTCTGTCTCAAAAAAAAAAAAAAAAAAAAAGAATTACTCTGAGATGAGCCACTGAGCTTCTCTGTGCCTTGATTTCCTCATCTTAGACATGGGAAAAATAGTCTTTATGTCTCAGGGTAGGTTGGGAGGATGAGAAAGCTTGGCCCAGCGGCTGTTTCCTTCCCTGGTTTTTTGGCAGGGTGTCGGGCAGGGGGAAGTTGATAGCGAACTTACTAGAAGCCAATTTCCTTCAAACTTGAGGAGTGGTCTCTCTGAGACTCGAAGCATATTTGGAGATTTTGGCTGAGGGGCCTGGGTCTGGGAAAGAGGCGAGGAGCTGCAGACACCAAAAAGACACCAGGGAAAACAGTGCCAGAGAGAAATTCGGATTGACAGGGAAGGGCCAGTGGGTGTGTGTGCACGTGTACACATGTGTGATGGTGTGTGTGTCTCCGTGCATGTGCGAGGGGGTGTCTGTCAATGAGTGTTGTGTGCGTCTGTCAATGAGTGTTGTGTGCGCATGTGAGAATTGTGAGTATCGATGTGTGTCTGCGCATCGTGCGTGCACACGTCATGAGTGTGTGTGCGTGAACGAGCATGCATGTGTGTTTGAGAGAGTGTGTGTCTCTATGTGTGTGTAAATGTGCAAGGGAAAACTATGTGAGTGTGTTTCTGAGTGTGTGAGCGAGTGTCCGTGTATAAATGTGGTGTGAGCGTGTGGGAGTGTGTGCGAGGGTGTGGGTGCATGTGTTTGAGCGAGGGCGTGTGTGTGTCTGTGAATGTGTGTGTGAGCACACAAGTGTGATTGTGTGTGTCTGTGGGAGTGGAAGCGTATGTGCATGTGTGTCTGTGAGTGTGTGTGCATGTGTGCACGAGTCTCCATGTGTGAGCATGTGTCTGTGTGTGTGGCGTGTGGCGTGGGTGAGGGCGTGGAAGGGGCGAGGGACAGCCCGGAGGTAGAGCCATCCCGGGATGGCAGATGGATTCCACTTCCACTCCCGCCGCTCTGCACATTCCTGCTGGATGCCGGGGGCGGGTCTGAAAGGGGGAAATGACCGTATCTGGGTTTTGTCTTGATGAGAGGAAATTCTTTGCCCAAGGCAACAGTCCCCCTGGGGTGTGCCCTCAGCTCTGGGTGACTGGGAACTCCAGAGAGCCCAGCGATCCTCTTCAAACCCAATTTGCATTAGAAATCAACGTGGTTTCTTTTTCCCCCCCCTTGAAGCCGGGAGATGCCAAGGCCCTCGAGCAAGTAATAAGGATGCTTTTCAGACCAGGACTTCAAACTGCTTAGCTGTGATTAGTCTCCTTTTAGACACAGGGAAACTGGGGTGACTGGAAGGAATTCCGCTGACAGGTCAAAGGGAGGCTGTGGCCTCCCTGCCAAGGTGACCCCAGGGGTCACGGAAACCTCGGCCCCGTGCTGGGTCTCCCGTACCTGGGGGCCACACCACAAGGAGATCCCGCTGTTTCTGGGCAGAAGTAAATTGAGTCTCTTGTTGCTGTTTCCAGGGCAAAAACCCGCAGGCTGGGGTCTGTCCTCTGTGGGAGCAAAAGGCAGGCTGAGTGCAGATTCTAGACTCTTCCGAGGTCAGCTCTGTCAGGAGGCAGCCGAGTGTCATGAATGACAGGCAACTTACTGGTCAGAATGCGGTTTGAGTGTTGCTACGGGAGTGACCTCAGTTTCCCCATCTGTAAAATGGGGATAGCGTCCTCCTCCATAGGAGTTATTACCTGCGGACGACATCGATGGGGAAAGTTTAGCACAGTGTGTGGCAGACACTCAAGAGCAGTAACTTTTACAGTTATAGAGTATAGCATCATCATCATCACTATCATCAATATCATCATCTTGTCATTCGAAAGCTGTTTCCCTAGCAACAGAGATCCTGAGAACTCTGCAGCTCCAGGATCCGAGGGGGCTGAGAAAACTCACCCCACACTCCCAGCCCTCCAGGTCAGTGTTGCTGACGAATGATGTCAACTCTGCAGGAGCAGTGACAAGATTTCTGATAGGGGTTCACCGTACCCTGGCTTTCTGGGGAACCTTGGTGAGATGGTGGAAGAGGTTCTGAGAAACCCACTATCAAGAATGTTTGACTTTTGGCTGGGCGCAGTGGCGTGTGTGACTGTGGTCGCGGCTACTCCAAAGGCTGAGGCGGGAGGGTCGCTTGAGCCCAGGAGTTTGAGACGAGCTTGGGCAACATAGTGAGACTCATCTCAAAAAAAAAAAAAAAAGAAAGAAAGAAAGAAAAAGAAGAATGTTTGACTTCAAGATGGAACTTTTTTGATTTATTCATAGTATCTGAAAGGTCTGGGTGGAGGCTGTGTCCACAGCCCCCAAATCAGTGACTGGTTTGGAGGAAGTAGATGTCCTGGAAAGAGGCTGGGTTTGGAGGAAATCCCAGAGTCCTGCAGACCTGGGTTCGAATCCCACCTCTGCTCCGTCTTAGCTACGTGGGCATGAGCAAACAATGCCACCTTTCTGAGCCTCAGTTGCCTTGTCTGTTAAAATGGCCATAGTCGTAGATCCTCTTGGATAACACTAGGCACATAGTAGGAGGCTTAAAGTGCCAAGCACAAGTAGGAGGCACATAGTGGGAGGTTTAAAATGGTTTAATCCATTCAATCAGTGAGCGAACTGGTTTGAGACCATCAGAATGACTCTCAATGGTGAGTCGGGAGGTTTGTTCAGCCCACAAACACTTACAAAGAACCTAGAACCTACTATGTGCCACATCCTAGGGACTCAAAGGGGAACAAAACAGGCCCCTGTGGAGTGGGGAGAGAAGGAGGCGAGTGAGTGAGGAGACTGTCCTCTGACTGCTTGTCCGCTCCTGAAAGACGCATCCTCAGGCGACAAGCAGAGTGCGACGGTGACGTGCTCCTCTTGGGAGCTTCCCCAGCTGCTGGGCCTCCTGGGAGCGTGGCCCCACCTGCAGGGTCTCGGGGGACCTGCTGTGGTGGTCCCCGGAGACACATGGTGACAGTGGTGGGCTTTCTGATCCCAGAAACAAAACCACAGGAGAAGAAAAACATCGCTGAGCCGTCAGTTGGGAGGGTGTCCTGGAAACAGAATGGTGTTTTGGAGCAATGACAGGCAGCCCAGCTCCTCAGGAGCCCAGAGAGCACTCAGCGTCGCCTGGCCTCTCCGAGGGGCAATGACCCGCCCGGCATCGTGCCAAGTGGACACGAGGCACCAGGGCACCAGCTACCAGTGAGAGCCCTCGGGAAGGTAATTTGCCGATGGAAAGGGGCCATATTTTCCCGCTTCCGGCCTGCACCTGCAGGGTTGTTGGGGTGGGTTCCCGAGGGACAACAGGAGAGGGGACCAACCTGTCATTTTGGCATGGGGTCTTTGGTTTCTCTTCCATCAGGGGCCAGGAAGCTGTGGAGCCACACAGCTTCCCAGATCTGGGGCCGGCAGAGCGGAGGGAACACGGCTGAGCTCAGGACAATGGAAGACAAGGTGTCAGCAGTGTCCCTGCCTCCCCGGTCCCAGGCCCCGGCACGAAAATCCATCCCACCAACAATGCTGTATTAGTCTCCTAGGGCAGCGCTCTCACCTCTGCCTCTGTCTTCACACGGCCGTCTTCCCCGTGTGTGCCTGGTCTCTGGGCAATCTCCCTCTTCTTATAAAGACACCAGATCGGATTTGAGACCCACCCTAATCCAGTAGGACCTCATCTTAACTAATCACATCTGCAAAGACCTTATTTCCAAATCTGGTCACATTCACAGGTTTGGAGTGGGCCTCAATTGGAATGGAATATGGGAGGGGGACTCTATTCCATGCCCAAGCATTGGAGTTGCAAAGCCCTCGGTTCAAATCCCAGCTCTGCCACTTACAAGTGGTGGACTTGGGGTATGCTTTTTTTTTTAAATTTAATTAATTATTATTTTTTTTAATTTGCTTTGTTGCCCAGGCTGGAGTGCAGTAGCGTGATCATAGCTCACTGTGATCTCAAACACGTGGGTTCAAGAGATCCTCCCACCTCAGCCTCCCAAGTAGCTAAGATTAGTGGCACAAGCCACAATGTCCAGCTAGTATTTTAATTTTTTTGTAGAGACAGGGTCTTGCTATGTTGTCCAGGCTGGTGTCAAACTCCTGGCCTCAAGTGATCCTCCTGCCTCAGCCTCCCAAAGTGCTGGGATTACAGGCATGAGCCACCATGCCCGGCCGGGGTATGCTTCTTAATCTCTCTAGGCCTCTGTTTCCTCCTCAGAAAAATGGAAGTATAACACACGCCCCGCAGGGCTGTTGCAAGGATTTGAGCTAATGTGTGTAGGTCTCGCAAAATGAAACAGGTGATTGTCTGCATTCTTGGAAGAATCTGCCTCGGCCCTGTCCGCCCCTGCAGCTGGCTTGTCAGATACCTGTAGCCGGGGTAAAGCTCTGACTTCGGGGTTTTGTACCCCTGACACATCCCAGAGCCCCCTGCGCCTCCTGGGAGGATGAGGATGGATGGATGTGTGTTACCATCGCTGGGGCTCCTGCCTGTGTTCTGGGCAGCGGCCAGGAACTCACATCCCTTATAAGAGGAAAGCTCACGTCCTGGAGAAGGGATGGGGACAGAGCTGTGTGATCCCAGCGGAGGAACGTCCACAGGACTCCTTCCGCTGTCCCCAAGGTCCAGGCTCCCTGGCTGCGTGGGCAGGAGTGAGGATGCGTCTTCAGACAGGAAGCCTCGCTGCCCAGAGCATGCTAAGGATCTAGCTGGAGCCTCGCTCCGACAGCTGTGTAGGCATTATAAATCTCTCCTCTAGATGAGATGTGGAGGTTCTTGACGTGTCCTACTGACGGTAAATCTGTCAGCGCCCACAGCGCGAGCCCCGGACTCAGAGCATCAAGGTGAGATTTCCCGCTCCCCTCAACCTGTTAATTTCGTCTGCAATCTCTTCTCCTCCAAATGTGGATAGGCTGTCTCTGTCTTCATTGAAAGCATCAAGGGAGTTTTAACCATGAAGCAGACTGAGTTTCAAATCCGATCTAAATGCCTCGTCCTTAAGCTCTGACCTGTCAATTTTCTGCAAAAGACACTGAGTGATTTGGAGGGTTTTAGACCCGGACAGTGTCCCTTGGCTATTGTGGAAGTTTGTGTGAGTTTTCTTGTTGGTTTGTTTTTTGATGCAATCTGTCTTTAAATCTTCACTTAAAAAAAGAAAAGTGGTCCTTGGCCTTATGTTTGATTTAGAGGATGTGAAATCAGAAGTTCAGTTTCCTGATTTATCACCCTGTAGATTTATGACTTGGAACAATCACTTTATCTCTTTTAGTTTCCTCATCTGTAGAAAGATGATTATAAAATCTTTCTTATCAGCTGGGTACAAAGATGCAATGAGATATCCTAGGCCATTAATCAGAGATTTTAGTTGTAAACAATCTGTGGTATGCTGATAAATCCACTCTTCAAAAATAAAAGGCTCTGATTTGTGGCACTTGCCAATTTCCATGGCAAAAAGACACCCATCGCAGCCGATTTTAAGCGACCGATATAACATCGCTGAAAAAGAGTTGGGGAGAAATGTAAACAGTGGGCTCTCCGGAGCTGGCATGAGCTGGCACCAGCACAGCCCTGAAGACAACAGACACCAAGGTTGGCTCATTTCATCAGGAAAAAAAATAGACCCAAGGGATACGAGGTAGCTTGCAGAATTTCCAGCTCGCAAATTAGACTTGGAGTTTGTGCATTCAGGAGTAACCCTCCAAATTGCCCCAGAAGTGGTCCAATAAGTAAAGATGCTACTGCCGTCCCCTTGGGCACAGATGCAATTATGTGTTCCCTCATCACCAACGACTCTGGACACTAAAACTGCAGCCACTGACATCTCTGGAAATGCCAAGTAGCTGCTGCTGCCACCACTATCCCCATCACCGGCGCTAGAGAGGTGTGGTTTCTTCTTCCTCGCACCATTAGCAGCTCATTTAATTGGGGAAGGTGCGCCTGATGAGTAGAGCCCAGTCAGGTGTCTGTGCCCTAGCTGCAAGGGAAGCTGGGAAAGGGAGGGTGTTAGTTTCTTGTGGCCAAGGCAACGAATTACCACCATCAAGCAGGTGCTTTAAAGCAACAGAAATGTATTTTCTCACAGTTCTGGAGGCCAGAAGTCCAAAATCACGTGGGGCCACGATTCAACCCCATATAGTGAGTATCTGTGTTTTCAGCCTCTATACTGGGCAGCTACCTCTGCCTGATAAAATGGGAGATTTCTCAATTACAAGAAGGGAATTCATACCCTGGAGTAGTCAGGAAGAACTTTCAATGTCTTCTAGAACTTGGGTGGCAATTTTTTTTATATAAAGAGTCAAAAGGTAAATATTTTCAGCTTTGAGGGTCATGCAGTCACAACTACTCAACTGCTGTTGTAGCATGAAAGCAGCCATAGACAACGCGTAAAGGAATGGATGTGGCTGTGTGCCAATAAAACTTTATTTACAAAAACAAGTGGTGGGCCAGATTTGGCCCACAGGCCATAGATTGCTGATCCCTCTTCCAGAGCATGACAGAGCCCAGCTTGTGGTGAGCGCTCAGGAAGTGTGGGTTGAGTCTCCAATCCTAAGTGTCTTTGAAATATATTGAACATGGGGGACAAAACCAGGGCAGAAACTAATAAAGAATTAAAACTCATCACTCATGCTCTGAGGCCTATATTCTTGAATAGACTATACAAAGGTGAAGAATTGTGGTGTCTCACTGAGTGGGGGAAAAAATAACTTTGTGAGATAAGTTTTATCTGTTTTAGGACCTAGGGCCAATGTGGCTGGGAATTTGATCCCCGGTTTCATGCTCAGTGCCAGCATCTCTGACCCAGCCAGAGACTGGGGTGTCTGGGTCACAAGGAGGACCAGGGAAGAGTGTGGAGTGACTTATGCAAATTAACCTCTTTTAGAGCAGAAACAAAGGCAAAAGTCTCACAGGTCCTGCTGGCAACAGAGAGAAACTATCGACTGCCTCCTTGAGGGGCAGATCACATGCAATCCAGATTTCCTACTTCCAGGGTTGCAAAACAGCACAAGAAGCAGTGTTCGAAGGGCAAAAAGCAGCATAAGAGTGCCATAGTGAAAAACACATCAGCTTTGACGGCTCACAGACCTTGGTCCAAATCTCAGTTACCCAGCGACGGGGATCACTTTCGTCTCCAAGCCTCAATTTTCTCATTTGTTAAATAGGGAAAGTTAGACCCATCCTACCCCTTGGTTACTAGGATTAAGTTAGACAATTTTCATCACAAAACATCTTAAAAACATAGCACTTATGGAATGCTCAGTAAATGTTAGTTCCTTGCAAGTGTGACTATGGAATTAGGAGGGGATTTCTGAAAACCTACACA
The DNA here is from genome assembly GCA_028533085.1 of Varecia variegata. Taxonomy (NCBI): domain Eukaryota; kingdom Metazoa; phylum Chordata; class Mammalia; order Primates; family Lemuridae; genus Varecia; species Varecia variegata. Next base: position 9,079,769 of record CM052452.1, read on the forward strand.
CCAGAATATATAGAGCCAAGTAGGTGTGATCCTTCAAAGGAGGCCCCTGGGGAAGCCAGACCCTTGACCATGGCATAATACATTTTGGGAGTTGGTCTCCAGATTAGCCTTCAGTGCCTCAATGATTTCTCCTGACTCTCCTCTGTGGTGGCAGGTCCTCATTCTTGGAGAGTGATCTTGATTTTTGGACAGATCCCAAAGTTAGAAAGTGTGGGGTCTGATGAATAAAGGAAGAGATGGAGCTGGCTGCAAATGATGCCCCTAGAGTTGTGCAGTGCACAACCTTTACAACAATACGTGGCAGCCTTTAATTATAGGAGAAAAAAATAAGGAAGTGAGTTAGGGTCAGGCAGACATTTGATCCAGATCATTAAGGAGGTGAAGGAGTTTTCAAGGCAAAGCGGGTGGGGAGGAGGAGGGAATTCCAGACTCAGGAACAGTGCATACAGAAGTACAGAGGAGACAGGCAAGGTGTGTTTAGCAAACACTGACACATCGGGTGTAACTGTGGGGAGGGAGGCAGGCAGACTGGGGGCCATGAGGCTGAGGGGACAGATTTTCCAATGCATGAGTCAAGATCCCTCAGGGACTTCTGGGGGAGTCAGTGAGGCCGCTGAATGTCACACATTCCATTCCTCTGAGTGGGCCTCCCAGCCTCTGCTGGAGGGAAAGATTGGAGAAAGAGCACAGCACGGGCCTTGGTGTGGCACAGACCAGGTCCGGATCCCAACTCTGTGGCCTGAAGGCTGTGTGTTCTCCTGAAAGCCCCTTAACCTCTCTGAGCAGGAGTTTCCATATCTGCAAAATATCAGTAGAGATCGCAGTAAAACCTGCTCTTAGGGGTAGGTGACACGGTCGGCGTTGTGAACGTTCTTTTCTTTCCTCTCCAAGCTCTGGTCTCTATCAACCTCTTTGTGTAGGGGTTAGAAACTGACAATTAGGATGGTAACGGCACTGGGCCTCTGCAGGGTGGGTCAGTAGCCGACTGCTCCTGTTTTTGCAAGTCGTTCTCGCTCTCTCTAGCTCTTTGGCCCAAGTCAACACATTTCTCGTTAGCATTTCGAGCCCTTGCTCTGGGTTTAGCATGGCCCCGACTCCACAGTGGTCCTTTAAAATGCAAATCTGCCCCTTTGAGTCCCCAGTGCCTCAGGGTAAACTGCTTTTATCGGTGTTTTCTATCTTCCCTGGAATGGAGAGGTGTGGCTCGGAGAAATGGGGGTCGCATGCCTAGTGCTGGAAGGGAGGAGGGGCTGGGGTTCGCTCGTTTGCCCCCCAGAGAGAGAGAGAGGAAGCTGCTGGGGTTGGAGTCAGAAGGAAGGAGGAGCCGCGCACCGAGGGCACCCCGAATTTCTCCCGTGCACAGTGCTGCGTGGTCCTTCCGACGTCCCGAATTCACGGGTCTGCAGGGTGGGGCGGGGCTGTGAGCTGGGAGGTGATGGAGGCCCTGCCCCTAGGGGACTCACAGTGTGGCTGGGAAACCAAACAGACAAGCGAGTCACCTAGGGGCAAGGTGACGTTGTAACCATGACGCTTACCAGTTTGGAGCATTCGCTTTGAGTGAGGTCCCTGCTATCTCTTTCCTCGAGGGAGCTCTTAGCAACCACTTTCTACAGCAGAGGAAACTGAGGCTCCGAAGAGCTAAACATGACTTGCCCCAGGTCAGAAAGCGAGCAAGTGGCTGAGAATCCATAAGCCACGGTCTAAACCGCTATGGTGTAGGGTCAGCCCTTGAAAGACTGGCCCGTCTGTCTGCGTTCCAGCGTGGGTTTTGGGGTTTGTGTTCCAGGTGGGGTTTGGGGGTTTGTTGCCCTCCTCCGGGGCTTAGGATTCTTTATTGCTGCATCTGGGACAGGACCAAACCTCACTGAGCCTGCACTGTCTCCTTCGCGGAGATGAGATGAGAGGGAGAATTGCAAATTTGAAATAGTGCGATATAAAAATATGTATGAAATAAAGTCGCCCTTTAGGTGCAAAATGTGGAATAATGCAAACCTCCCCAATTAAAAAAAAAATACATCAATAATGTGCCAAAACCCAGGGGACCAGGCGAAACTTAAACTATGGTGCATTATTGCCACGTGTTAGCGACACTTTAGTTGATAAAGAGACACAGGCTCATCACCCTTCTCAGGGTTGTGCTTGAGTTATTTGAGGTTTTAATTATGTAAAGATCTTCAGGAATGCATCTCTTTTGAGAATGTGACCTCCCTCATTACTGTATATGTGTGTTTAAAAAGATGTAACACATATAAATTATGGGTCCCCATATGGCTCCTTCTACGGACTTAGTTGCATTCAAAGAACGACAGTGTAGCTCTCAAACACAATTAAATCCATGCTGTGTGTAGTCCAAACCCTGCAGCAACAAGCTGTGCCCTCCATTTCAAACTCCAACACGCCTAGACTCCCTTCTCCGCCCTCCTTTCCCCCAGCTCCTTGTTACGTAGATGAGATAAGTTTCTCTAAAAAGTCCTCCTCTCTCTATCTTTCTCATTCATCTCCTCCCGAGTCTCTATGAACAGGTGGTCCACTGAGTCCGCAAGGCTAAGGATTTAGACTCTTGGGCAAGAAAGGGAAGGAGGGTGGAAACAACACCGGCATCAGTAGATTGTGGAGTTCTAGTCCGTGATTATCCCGTGGTCTCCGTGCACTCTCCGCTAAGCCTCATGGTACCTGCGGATCACCATTCTCAGCGCAGAGAGTTTCCCAAATGTGCCCCTCCCCCACCCTTGGCCGCCTCCTCTACCTACCCATTTATTCCTTGTTTAAGAGCGGCCAGCCCAGCTAGGTGTAGTGGCTTGAGCCTGTAGTCCCAGCCGCCTGGGAGGCTGAGGCAGGAGGATCACTTGAGCCCAGGAGTTCCAGGCTGCAGTGAGCTAGCAGTGCACCATTGCACTCAGCCTGCACGACAGAGCAAGGCCCTAGCTCTACCAAAAAAAAAAAAAAAGAGTCATGAGTTCATGCATTGTCCCTTTTGTGTTCCTTCTCTAAAGCCCCCAAGGCACACTTAGTTACTCCATGCTTTGAATTCCACTTTTTATACACCCACTTCCTTGACAATGGGTTGTTGGTAGGAGTTAAATTAAGTTTAGCCTAAAGCTGCCTCCTTACATATTTTAAGTTCAGCCTAAAGGTTTCTGTTTCCGTAGTGAACTGTAACCTAACTGGATGTACAAACAGGCTGTCACATACTCTTGTGCCAATCACTGAGTTCCGGCCAATCACAGGCGGCCAACTGTTGGAACCGTGTTCGAATAAGGCAAAGGCCAAGTTGTAGCCAATCCAGCTGTTCCTGCACCTGGTTTTCACTTTCTGTATGTCGCTTTCCTTTTTCTTTCCACAAACGTTCTTGCACCCCGTAGCACCACACTGGAGTCTCTCTGAATCTATTCTGGTTGGGTGGCTGCCCGATGCACAAATAGTTCTTTGCTCAATTAAACTCTGTTAAATTTAACTTGTCTAAGGTTTTTCTTTTAATATGGGTCAATTTTATCTTTAGGCTGTGAGCTCCCAAAGGGCAAGGACCAACTCACTTCCATCCCTATATCCTCAGCACTGAACCCTGTAGACATAGTAGGTCCTCAGTAAGTATCGCCACGTAACAGACTCCCAAGAAAGGCCTTTGGAATTGAACTGAATTGAAACGGGAGTGAAAACTAAACATTTGGACCACAGGGACCAATAGTCCTCTGGAAAAGGCATAGCAAAGACTGATTGCCTTGTTCCTTATCTGTAGCTCTTTTGGGGTGTGCACACAGACACTCTTGGTGTGCTCTATCCTCAACTGGGGTATGCTGCTTCCAAAGCAGGATTGTTTCCAAAGATCCCATCTCACCGTGCTCCCTCACAATGAACTGACCACTCCTCCCATCCGAAGGAAGAGTTTTTTACCCTCTGCTTGACTCTGGGCTGGCCCTGTGCCCTGCTTTTGGCAACAGAATCCAGCAGGAGCAAGGCTGGGCAACTTCCAGGCCTTGTAGCTTCTCTTTTCACTTTCTTGGAATCCAGCCACCATGGAAAGAAGTCCAAGCTATCCTTCTAGAAAGGCCACATGGGGGAGAATCAAGCACCCCACCTGATAGGCAACATCAACTGCCAGATACACGAGGGCATCTTGGGTCTTCCAGCCACAGCCAGGCTCTAGGTGGAATGCAGCCACGTGGGTGAACCCTGTTGACACCCTGTGAAACAGAAGAACTGCCTGGCCGAGCCCTGCCTGAATCCCTGACTCACAGAACCATGAGCAATAAAATAGTTATTTTAAGCCACTGTGTTTTGGGGGCGGTTTGTTACACAGCCATTGACAACCGATACATTAACTTTTTTCTGTCTGAGCAGAGAAATTGGTGGTGGGGAGGGTGGTCTATGGCTTCTGGGCTAGGACTCAGAGAGGATATCACTAGCTTTCAAGCATCTCTGTTTTTATTTGTTTCATTTATGTTTAGCTTATATAAAAAAAAGTTCAGAGGGCCTTAACCCAGCATTCAAAGTTAGCATCACCAGAATGCAGCAAATCGATAGCATGTGCCACCTTACTGGATGCATGGGGAAGAGCGAAAGTGCACAACCTGAATCTGATCATGAAGAAACAGTTGACAAACCCAAACCGAGGGACGTTCTATAAAATGACCGACCTGTTCCCTCCAAAAAATGTCCATGTCCTGAAAGACCAAAAGACGGAGGAACTGTTCCAGACTAAAGCAAGGAAAAGAGGTCAACCCAATGCCATGTGACACCCAGGGTTTCCTTTCCTGATAAAGGACATTATCAGGACAAATGGGGGAATCGGAGTAAAGTCGGTAGATTAGACAATAACATTATTAATTCCCCGATTTTGATCATTATATGGTGGTTTCGTAAGAGAAGGTCTCTTGTTCTTAGGAAATCCACCCTGAAGTATTTCAAGGTAAAGAGATGTTATGTCTACAACTTACTGTTAAATGATTCTGAAAAAACATGCATTTTTCTCCTCTCTGTTTATCCAGAGAGAGAGACAGAGACAAGGATAAAGGAAACATACTAAAGTGTTAACATTTGGGGAAGCTGGGTGAAGGGTTTATGGGAATTCTTTGTGCTGTCTTGCAATTTTTCCGTAAGTCTGAAATTATATTAAGATAAAAAAAATCAAAAAAATGTTTAAAGAAAGAAAGAAAACAAATCGTGATAGGTATATGGCTGCCCCCAAAGAGGAAAGAACCAGCTGCCTGGGGCAGGACTATCCAGGCTCTCCCAGGAAGTACCAGGCTTGAGTAGACTTTGTCCCCTTCCCCTCCCTGGTGGCATGCATGCCTGTGACAAGGAGCCACTGGCTGGCTGGGCTGCCTGCGAGGCCCGGTGGCATCTGGAAAGGATCAACTGCTGCTGCTGAACTCACCCCCGCCGCCCCCAGCTCGCTCCGGGAGACTCGGGCGGCGAGGGGAGGTTTTGGATGTTTTGCAATAAGAATCCACAGCTCGCTCTTCTTCCGAGGAGCAGACAGGCAGGAAAAAGCCTTCCAGGGAGATACCGGGAAACACTTTGCCAAGGCCTCCGGGACACCTCTGCCTTCCTTTGCTTGTCTGAATTTTGGGGATTCCTGTCCGGAGGCCACAAAGCACAGGATAGCGGAGGTGATGGCTTGCGCAGCTCCTCTCTGTCGAGAAGCATCCTGGGTGGTTTAGCTACTTTGTCTGCCTGGGGCAGGGACTAGCAGAGGATTGATATGGCCCTGTGGGGATACCGGAGTCTCTCCAGGCTTTTGTGCTGAAATCTACATTTCCCCCCTCTCATCCTTCCTGCTCATCTAATGGCGGCGTTCATGTGACTTAGGCCTTGCGGGACTCCCAAGCTAAGCCGTGCCAACTGCGCGTGTTTCTGGGCAGAGCTTCCGGAGGGGAGGGGAGCTAGACCAGAGAGAGCCAGGGGTTTGGGATCCCAGGGAATCAGGAGGGCAGCCTCTGACTAGCCACCTCCCAGCAGCTGGGTGACGCTGGCCTGGGGACGTCTCCTAGGGTTGAGCTTAAACGCCCCCACCTGTGCAATGGAAGTGATCAAACACACCTGAGAGGTGAATGAAGCGATATGAAAGTGCCAGCAATGAAGTAGGTTTGTCCACAAAATCGATGACTCCACGTTTAATGGGCACCGAGTCCGAGCCAGGCATAGCGCAAAGCCCCTCGGGGAGCATCCTCTGCCCCACAAGGCTGGACGCGACACCTGCTGCTTTGTGCTCCTTCCCTGTTCTTCTTCTCACGTGACAGCATCGTGGTTGCAGCCCAGCTGCTGGGGCACCTGGGTTCAAATCCAGCCCTCGCCTCCAAATGATTGAGGTGACGTTACCCAACTCACGTGTGCCTCGGTTTCCCTACCTGGTAACAGACGTAATAGTAGCATCCACCTCTTAGATGACTGTGGAGGTCAACTGAGTCCATCCGTGTAGATTAAACGACAGTGAGTCCTTCCGTAGCAGATACTGCATGCCAGACACAGGTCTCCATTCTTTATTAGTATTGCCCCCATTCTACAGATAAGGACGTTGAGGTCCAGAGAGATTGCAGAACTGAATAAGACACAGAGCTGGAATCTGACCCAGGAGTCTGGGTTCTGAGTCTGTGTTCCTAACCTCTGAGCTCTACAGCCATGGGAATACAGTAAGTGCTCAATTCATGCTAGCTGTCACTAACCATAGCCGGCTTCATGGGCATGAGGCCAGTGCAGTCACACAGGGCCAGTCCTTAGAAGGGAGACGCTCATTTACTGCTCTGCTGTTGCCAATTTGAACTTCTGAATGGTTTTTGAACAAGGTGCCCCGCATTCTCATTTTGCACCAGGCCCCACAAATGGTGAAGCAGGTGCCGTTATCAGACAGGAGGCACCTGCCTGCGTCTCCTTCCTCCCTCCCTACACCGTAAACTCCTTGGGATCTAAGATTCAGCGAACTCATCTCTCCATCCACCCCTAGCACATTCTGGCTGGGAGGGACAGAGGTGACCAGAGCCACAGCTATTTTTCCCACCCTCACTTCCCCATCAACACCCCAAGAACAGCTTCCAGCCCAGGGAGGCCCAGGAACTGCCTGAGAAGGAACCTTTCCCAAAGCATGCAGGGACTCTGGCCAGCGGCCACCAGACCGAGCCTTTCTGGGACACGAGGTGTGACCAGGGGACACGGAGCTCACTGCAAGTGGAGAATCCCCGCCAGGCCAAAAGACCCTAATGAACAGCTCATTAAGATGCCAGCTCTGTAAATAGTGGAGGGGAAACCCAGCATAACATGTAATTACGCCAGTTGGGGCTGGCGCTGGGCAGGGTTTGCTCAAGTTGGCGGGGCTGGAGGGACTGCCGGGCGCAAAGTGCAGGCCGTGGTCGGGGCACGGGGCAAACAAGACAAGTGGCAGACGTAATTCAGCCCAAAGCTTCAAGTGTGGCAGTTAAGAGCATTTTTTCCCCTTTATGTAGGGTGCAGGCAGCGTGGGCGTCGGGGATGAACAGACATTTGTTGAGCACCTACTAGGTGTCAGACTCTGACATTACGAGAAAGGGGTTCAGAGCCAGAAGTGGGCTTGGGCCTTTCTAGGGGCGCAGTTGGAACTGATTCCTCTTTCCTGCCTGCCCGATACTTCTCTACCCCATGTGGAATGACTGATATTTAAAACAAATTGAGGTGAAACGCATAGAGCAAAATTAACCACATTAAATGCACAATTCAGTGGCGTTCAGTACATTCCCAGTGTTGTGCGAACACCCCTCTATCAACGTTCAAAACATTTTCGTCACCCCAAAAGGAAACCCTGCCCCCACCCATTCTTCATTCACCCCGTGTTCTTTCTGCCCCGGGCCCCGGCAGCCACTAATGTGCTTTCTGTCACTATGGATTTACCTGTTCAGGATAGTTCTTATAAATAAGGTCATATATGTAACCTTTCGGGTCCGGCTTCCTTCACTTAGTGTCACTGAAGCATTTTGCCCACTCTGCCAGATCTCCGATGGCCTGCGGGAGCTGGCCGGGGCCATGCCTGGCCCGGGTCCCCGCGGGTGGCTGGAGCAGTGCCAGCCTGTGGGGATTAGTCACGTGGCTTCTCCCACCCAAAAAGCAACCAGGAAGTGCAATCATAGACGGGGAGGGGACCAGAACTCCTTGGCAAACGGCGCTAACGACCACGTATAATTGACGGTAAATAGTGTATTGACTATAATGTATCGACGTGTGAGTAATGATTACAGTGATGTTTACTGAGCGCTAAATACATCGTTTCATGAATTCTCCCAGCCATGCTGGGGCGCAGGCATTGTGGTCTCTGCCGAGGCTTAGAGAAGGGAAATACGACGCTAGTCTGTCACTTACGGTGCTTTAGGTGGCAAGTTACAGACAACACAACCGAGGCAGGCTCCCGTCGCTTTAAACAAGAGGAAAAATCGTGATGTCACGTAACAGGAAACCCAGGGAAGGACACACTGCAGCTGTGACACAGCCCGCGCTTGCACAGTGTCACCGTCAACATCGTGAGTTCTCTCCAACTTGGATCTGACAACCTTGGGGTCAAACTCGTCCCTGCCACAGGGATGCCCAGGCCGAGACACAGCAATGACTGTCCAGGCCAGTGTCTCCTCCTCAGGACGAGGGGAGCTTTCCCAGAAGGCCCAGCCAGCTTTCCCGCCACTGGATCACGTGGCCACTGGTGAACCAATCACAGACGAGGAGAATGCAAGTCCCGGGCCTGGTGTCATCATTTGGGTAGAATGGACTTTGGGGACGTGGCATTGATGGGGGAGAGGGACAGGACCCCCGACAGTGAACAGAGCCACAGTTTGAACCCAGAGCTGCCTTCCTTTTGACCTGCTGGGTGTTGCAGGCCAGGGCTGTCCTGCAAATCTCCAGCCCAGGGAAGGAAGCCCCACCCCCGACTTCCTTTTTACCCGTGGTTTCCAGCACCTGGGCACCATCTGCCTTTGATCTGCCCTGGGCACCCTTGAGGCCCAGCCGGCCAGTGACCCCAAGCATCCCTTCCAATCAGCCAGCCCAGCTCAGCACCGGGGCAGGGAAGTTCTCGCTCTGCTCCTGGCCGTGTGTCCACCAGCATCAGTCTTCCCTGGCTGCCTGCTGGGCCGAGGCCTCCGAGAGCTGCTCCTGTTCAATCAGACATATCCGTCTGGTCAGCAGTTCTGGGCCTGGGGCCGGCGGGGCAAGGGCCTTTTGGATCCCCTGTCTGTCCACATGCATCAGCTGTTCCCAGCCTGTGGCTCCAGCACCGCCTGCAACATGCCAGGCCTGGAGGAAGACAGAGGGGGCCGTGCAATTAGCACACCGCCTTCTCGTTCTGGATGCTGAGCCTAAGGCTGGGCATGGGGTGAAAGAAATGGACAATGGTGGGGAGGGGTTTGGAGGAGTGAGAGGGGCAGAGAAAGAAGAAGAGAGGAGAGAGAGAAAGAGAGAGAACAAGAAGACCCTGAGACAGCAAAGGGACCTCCCCTTATTCCCACCTGCATCCCTGGCACCTGATACAGTGCACCTGGCCTGAAAAATGAGGGGAGAGAGAAAATCCCAAGAAGAAGGAGGAAGATGAAACAAGGAGGAGAAAGAAGAGGAAAGAGATGCAGAGAAGACGGCACCATGGCAAGGCAGGGAGGGGCAGCTCTGACCCCAGGGGACAAGTACTATTGTCCTGTTTGTCTTCACGTCCTCATTGCTGTGGTCTGAATGTTTATGCCCCCTCTCCAATTCATATGTTGAAATTGACTCCCCAGTGTGTTGGTGTTAGGAGGTGGGGCCTGTCGGAGGTGATTGGGCCAGGAGGGTGGAGCCCTCTCGGATGGGATTAGTGCCCTTGTAAAACAGGCCTGGGGGAGCTTGTTTGACTCTTCCGCTACACGGGGACAGAGCAAAGAGGTGCCATCTGGGAAGCAGACAGCAGGTCCTCACCAGACATGGAATCCACCAGCACCTTGATCTTGGACTTCCCAGCCTCCAGAACCGAGGGCTATACATTTCTGTTGTTCATAAATTACCCAGTCTCAGGTGATTTGTTAGAGCAGCCCAAATGGACTAGAACACGCCTGTATGAACACAGTCTTTGGAATTCTGCTGTGGCTCCACGAATGTTTGTTTTGCTGAACTAAAAGAAAAGGAAGAGCGTGGAGACAGAACAGGGAGATAAGGACACAGAAGGAAGACAGGATGGGGTGGGCGTGCAGGGGACAATGAGAGGAGGTGCAGAGACAGAGGATGATGATAAAGAAAGGGAGGGCCTGAAAGGCACAAGGCTCCGTGGCTCATGCCTGTGATCCCAGCACTTTGGGAGGCTGATGCGGGAGGATTGCTTGAGGCCAGGAGTTCGAGACTAGCCTGGGCAACATAGCGAGACCCCATCTCTACAAAAAACAAAAAAATTAGCCAGCCATGATGGCACACACCTGTAGCCCCAGCTACTCAGGAGGCTGAGGCAGCAGGATGGCTTGAGCCTGGGAGTTGGAGGTTATAGTGAGCTATGATGGTGACACTGCATTCCAGCCTGGGCAGGGACAGAGCGAGGCCCTGTCTCTAAAAAAAAAAGGGGGAGGGTGACTAGGAGGAGGGAGGGCAAGAGCAGGCAGGGGTGACGGGCCGGGAAGTGGAAGCAAAGAGATTGGGCAGGCCGTGGGAGCCAGAGCAGGCTCATCCTTTGATGAAAATGCACATTAGCAAACGTGCTAGGATCTGACAAGCGCCAACAGGCCCATCGCAGAGCTAAAAAGCGCTACATCTGTCAGGGTTTCGGTTTTTAAGTCAGCACTCTCCTCCATCTCATGCTGGGATTCTGCAACCGTGGTTTCCCCCACACGTCTCCCACCAGCACGCAGGGCTTGACGTGGAGCCATCAGACACCCAGGGAGCCTGGAGGGGCAGAGTGGGGGTGTGGGGGTGCGGGTGTACGTGTGGGAGGGGGCAGGGGTGCTGTGTCCCCCACAGTAGCTGGTGCAGGGGTGTCCTGCAGAAATAGGGCATGGGTAAGTGGGTAACATTTTCAGCAAACACAGGGAGCCCCTAAGGCAATGAACCTCTGTAGTGGGTTGAACAGCGCCCCCTGCCCCAAATCCTTGTCCACTTGGAACCTCAGAGTGACCTTATTTGAAAATAGGGTCTTTGCAGATGTAATTAGTTAAACATCTCAGGATGCCATCATTTTAGATTTAGATGCCTGAATTTTGCTCTTATGCAAAATTAGGAGACTGGATACAAATACGTGAAATAATTAGGAAGCCATAAATACACAATATTAGCAAGTGACCCTATAAATTAGAGGGTGTCATGGAGCTACCTCCACGGTAGGGTAGGGTGATCAAATTTTCCCAGTTTGCTTGGGACATGCCTGGGTTTAGCACTGGAGGTCCCATGTCCTGGGCAACCTGGGGTGGTTGGTCACCCTGCACGGAGGAGGCCACTTCACCTAGGCTTTGAGGGAATCGTCCATTTATCCATTCATCCAATCACTCATTCCATCATTCCCTAAATATTTATTGAGTGCCCACCATGGGCCAATGTCTTTTAGGCACTGGTGACCAGGATGGATGCAGTCCCCACAGCACTAAGATGCATACCTGCATGCATCCATCCACTCATTCAATAAAGCATTGATTAGGCACCTACTGTGTGCCAGGCACTCTTAGCTGCAGTGAAGACCAAGACAGATATCATCATTTGTATCCTCAAGATGTTCACATCTAGTCTGGGACAGAGACAGGGCGACAGGCAACTTCTTCCCACCTAGGAAGGGCTGCTGGGGTGTCAGGTAAGTGGAGAGGCCTCAAGGAAGGAGAGAAGGGACTCCCCATCACACCCTCAGGAGAGGTGGGTGGGGAAGCTTCTGGAAGGAGGTGATGCCTAGCTGACTCCGAAGTAGGTGGTGGCGGGAGGCAGTTAGAGAAACAAGGAAGGGTGTTGATGCAGAAGGAACAACCTGAACACAGGTGGCCAGGCAAGGTCAGCCCGTGGGGAATGCCGGTACGGCAGGCAGGGAGGTGGTGGAGCAGTGAGTGGGCAGGGAAAGAAGGGGTGGGGTGGGGGGAGTCTGGTCCGCAAGGCACAGGAAGGAGCGGCAGGGTCCTGACGCAAGGAAGGAGCTTAGACTCTGGCCTGGGGGCGTTCAGGACCGAGGGCCTGCTGTAGCAAGGCACTATGGGAAGATGGGAAGGTCGGCCTCAGGAGGGACCAGCCCCTGGGAGAAACAAGGAGAAGAAATAAAGGTCCCTCTGTCACTGGGCAGACACTGTCATGGGCTAGGACTGCAAGGTGACACTGAGTCTTCCTGGATGTTTGGGCAACAGAAACACGTTCCCCGCCCCCCCACTTGCTCTTTAATTTTTTTCTATCTAGTGAAAAAACATTTATTGAACGTCTTGGAGTTGAGCCCCTTTCTGGGGCCCTCAGTATAGAAAGAGAATTAACATGAAAGTCTCGCCCACAAGGAACTCATGATACAGTGGTGAAGACAGAGGTAGACACACACGCGCGCGCGCGCACACACACACACGCCAAGATCCACTGTAGTGACTACTGACTCTTTGCTGGACTCTGTACTAAGCATTTTACTGACATCAATTCATTGCATCAACTAGTTATGGAGTGCCTACTCTGTGCCTGGCATTGTTCCAGGCACAGGGGAATTCAACAAAATAGACAAAACATTGGCCCTTATGGAGTTGATGTCCAATTCTCTCCCAAACCCTGCGAGATGGATTCCATTCAGGTCTTCATTTGTACAGATGAGGAAACTGAGGCTCAGAGTGGTGAAGTGACCTGTTCAGGGTCACACAGCTTGTGGGAAAGCTGGGATTAGGATGCAGGCGTATCTGACTTTGGAGCCCTGGGTCCAGGCCGGGTGCAGTGGCTCATGCCTATAATCCTAGCACTTTGGGAGGCTGAGGCGGGAGGATCACTTGAGGCGAGGAGTTCGAGACCAGCCTGAGCAACACAGTGAGACCCTGTCTCTATGAAAAATAAAAAAATTAGCCAGGTGTGGTGGCACACCTACAGTCCCAGCTACTGGGGAGGTTGAGGCAGGAGGATCGCTTGAGCCCAGCAGTTTGAGGTTGCAGTGAGCTATGATGACATCACTGCACTCTAGTCTGGGCAACAGAGCGAGACCCTCTCTCAAAAAAAAATTAAAAAAAGAAGAAGAATCAACAAAGTCCTGGTTCCGTCCTGCTATGTCCTACTGTCTTCTACAAAGGTTAAAAGGTTACTGCAGGGGGCCCGGAGAAGGAAGTTAACTTTGAAGCTGGACGAGAGGGTTGAGGGGCGTTGGAAAAACCTTCATGGCGGGGCTCTGAGGGTGGCCAGAATTTCAATATTCATTCTACAGATATTTCATTATCTCCTATTTTGTGCCAGACATTGTTCTAAGCCCCGGGGAGATACAGACGTGGAAAAGACAGATGAGGTCTCTGCTCTCACGAAGTGTGTGAATTCTATTGGAGGAAGACAGACAAGAGCTAAAGAAAAAGATAAATAAACAAGATCATTTCAGACAGTGTTAAGTGCCACAGAGAAAACAAAACCGGAGACTGTGAGAGAGAGAGAGACGGGTGGGGGCGGGAGGGAGCTCGGGTGGTCAGGGAAGACCTCCCAGAGCTGACCCCCAGTGATCCAGATTCACCAGTCTTGGGAAGATGGGAGCAGCGGGAGGAACCTTCCAGGCAGAGGGAACAGCATGCAGGAGTGCTCAGAGGCAGCAAGAAGCATCTTGTGTGCAAGGAACAGAAAGCCAGTAGGAGGAGGTGGGAGAGTAGGGGGTACAGGGGAGGCAATACGAGGACAGAGGTGGGCCAGGGTCAGATCATGCAGAGCCTGGCAGAGTTGAAAGGTGAGCAAAGACCCTGTATCATTCTCATTTGACCCTGAGACTCAGAGACACCAAGCAACCTGCTCAGGGTGGCACAGCTTGCTAGCATCAGAGGGGGGTTAGGACTCAAGACCCCCAACCTTCTGATTTCCTCTTAATCCGACCCAGTTTGCCCTTCTGGGGAGGTGAAGACAGCGGCTCTGCAGGCGTCAGAGGGGGGTTTTCAAGGCTCTGTTGCCGCCCTAAAAGGCTTGGCTGGTCTGTGCAGTGGGGCGCTGCCCCCAGAGCCCGGGAGCCAGCCCTGCGCTCTGTTACACAGTCTTCACGTCTGCCCCTTAATTTCCAGGACTTTCAATTTCCTGATCTAAGAGAATTTTACAGACACGGCGTGCGTGGCTGGCTGTAATAACCGTCTGTTGAATAAATGACCCCTCTGTCTTGACTTGCAGGTAGTTAAACCTCCTGCTGAGAGCAAAGGTGAAACACTGGGGGCAATGGGCAAGGGGTGTGCTTTGCCGCTGACCTGCAGGCTGTCTTCACTCTTGGGGGCTTCGATTTGTCATTGAGGGAACATGACTAACAATGTTTATTTAACTGCTTTGGTGTTTGGAACTCCTTAAGCAAAAATAGTTGGCATGAGAAATGCTTCCTGAATGTTGTTGTTGGCTCTCCCCTGGGCTAGCACCCCAATATTTCTCCAGGGAGTCACTTCTCCCCCTCCTCCTCCATGTATATCCCTGGGGTTCCGGTAATATTAAGTGCATCCTTCAGCTGCAGGGCTGCCATGTGACTCAGGAGAGGCCAATCAGAACACTGCATTCTCCCGGCCACAGGGATTGGATCGGAGATGGGCATGTGGTCCAGTCGGAACCAAAGGGACGCAGGATTTTTGCATCATCCTTTGGAAAAGGCTACCCTACCTTTTCTGCCAGACTTGAGCCTGAGAAAATGGGACAGGACCTCTGGCAGCCATTTCGTGGCAATAGGCATGGAAGAGGGTCCAGATTCTGACACTATTTGCACCCCTAGATCCAACAGTACCTGAAGCCCACCGTGATGGTTAATTTGATGGGGTGTCCAGATTAAACGTGGTTTCTGGGTGTGTCTGTGAGGGTGTTTCTGGATGAGATTAGTATTTGAATCAGTAGAAGTAGGCTGTCTTCTCCAACGTGGGCATCATCCAATCCATGGAGGGCCAAGCAAAAGGCAGAGGAAGGATGGATTCATCTCCACTTTCCCCCCTGACTTAATGCTTGAGCTGGGACATCTTACCTTGTCCTCTCCTGCTCTTGGACTGGGATTGACACTCTGAGCTCCCTTGGTTCTCAGGCCGACGAACTCGGACAGAATTACACCCTGTGACTCTCCAGCTTGCTGCTGGCAGATCATGGTACTTCTTAGCCTCCGTAATTGTGTGAGCCAATTTCTCATAAAGTATATATACATGCACACATGCACAGATACATACATATATACATATATATATATATATATTATGTTTTATTGGTTCTGTTTCTCTGGAGAACCCTGGCTAACATTCCACCTATTCTGTAGACTTTTCAGTTGTGGATGCCAAGAAATTCCTCATTTTGCCTAAATGAGCTTGAGCTGGATCACTGCCTACTTGGAATCTATGGAGTTCTGATAATGCGCATCGCTTAGACCAGGGGTTAGCAAACCACGGCTTGTGAGCCAAACCCAATCCATCGCCCGTTTTTCTTTTCCTTCTTCTTTAAGAATTTTATTGAGGTGTAATTTGCATAATAGTAAATTTACCCATTGAAAGTGTATGATTTGATACGCTTTAGTAAGTACACAAAGTCATGCAACCAGCACCCAAATCAATTGTTGGAACACTTCTATCTACCCCTCCCCTCCAATTTCCCTCATGTTTTTTCGCTTTATCAGTGAATGAAATTTTTTATCATAGCTTTGTTGAGATATGATTCACAAATCGTACAATTCATCCATTTAAAGTGTAGAAATCAATGATTTTTGGTATGGACACAGATACGTGCGACCATCACCATGGTCAATTTTAGAATATTTTCATCATTTCAAAAAGATACCTGGGTCCTGATTCCCTTCAGTCCAGCCCCTGGCAACCATGAATCTACTTTCTGTCTCTATGGGTTTGTCTACTCTGGACATTTTATATAAATGGAATCCTGCAACCTGTGGCGTTTAGCTTCATTCACTTAGCATCATTTGAAGGTTCATCCATGTTGTAGATGATATCAGTACGTCAATCCTTTCTATAACTAATTAATACTCTGTCCTGTGGATATACCACATTTTGTTCATCCATTCATCCACCTGGTGGATATGTGGGCTGTTCCTGCTTTTTGGCTATTATAAATAATGCTGCCATGAACATTCATGTACAAGTTTTTGTGTACACACATGTTTTCAGTTCTCTTGGGTATATACCCATGGGTAGAATTGCCGGGTCACATGGTAACTCCGTGTTTAACCCTTTGAGGAACTGCCAGACTGTGTCCTAGATCGGCTGCCCCATTTCGTATTCTCACGAGCAGTGAATGAGGGGTCTGGTTTCTCCACTTCCTCACCAACACTTGTTATCATGTTTAGATTGCAGTCACTCTAGTGGGGGCGAAGTGCCTCTGCCTGCTTTGTAAATAAAGTTTTATTGGAACGCTCACACTCATTCATCATTTACATCTTGTCAATGGCTGCTTTTATGCTACAGTAGGAGAGTCAAGTAGCCGTAACAATGATGCTATGATCCGCAAAGCCTAAAGTATTTACTCTCTCACCCTTTACAGAAAAAAGTTTACTGATCCCTGATTTAGACCAATCCTTTTCTTTCTTACAAGAGGAAATTAAGGCCCAGAAAGATTATATCTGTACCTAGAAGGGCACAGCCAGGACTGGCATGTTTTGGGGGCTCAGTTGTTACATTTACAACATGGGCTACAATATCACCTTCTAGGATGTGGTGAGACTTATATAAAGCCGGGGCAGTCGAGTGCTCAGCCCAGGAATAGATATTCATTAAACCCGACACTTCTCTGGAATCCGAGATGCCTGATTCCTGGTCTAACGGCCCGCCCACCCCCTAATTTCTCATACGGATGCTTTTTCCGTCAGCCAGCTGGAGTTGCCAGTGTTCATACCGAGTCTTCCTTGCTCTGATATGCAAAGCCTAAGATGAGCATCTTACATAAAAATTAGCTTCATGCATCTGGAAATATCACTTAGCATGTAGAACGGAGTCCTCTCATCTCTCCCGTGTCCTCTCGTCTCTTCTGTCCTGTGGGGTCTCAGGCACGCCATCGCTCTTGGCCTGCAAGCCGGCTCTCAGCTCTGCAGGCTTCTCTCCTTCCTAGCTCTGTGTCAAGGGGTCAGCACGATTTACACACGCACGGTCACGCACCACAGGACGGGGCCAGGCTTCGGTCACTGGGATAACAGGCTCTTTGGAATCAGGCAGGTAGGGTGGGGATCTGGCCCTGACACCTGGCTGTGGGATCTTGAGCATGCTACTTAACCCCTCTTGGCCTCAGTTTCCTTACCTGTAAAGCATGGATAGCCACGTTTACCTCCTAGGGTCACCTGAGTATTAAATGAGCTAATGCACGGGAAGTGCACAGCACAGTGCCTGGCCTGGTTTAATAAATGTGTTCCCCCAAAAGTAGGGGTACAAGAGCGATCCTCTATGTTGCAGCTGTGTAGTGTGTCATGTGCATTCTTCCCGTTTCGCAGTGGGGACAGGAGCTCAGAGACGTGAAGAGAGCTCCCCAAGGTCACACAGCAAGTGAGGGCCAGAGCTCTGCATCTAACTTCCTGCACCACCTCAGGCTAGGTCCTTCCTCTCGTGGGGCCTCTGTGTCCCCATCTGTCCCCATCACTGGACTGATGATCTAAAGGTTCTAGCTTTATGGCGCCCTGAGGGTCCGTCTCCTGGGAGGTGTGTAAATGGCTCGCTCACCTCTCCTTCCCGGGCCTCCCGACTGGCAGGCAGTGTCCCACATCTGTCCCAGAGGCTGCTCACCCTCCCCTACCCCTCCCTCCCTCCTTGCTGCTGTTCAAGAGCATCATCTGCTTCCTGACAACTGACTCACGCCGGGAAGAGCTGGCGCCGGGTCCTACAGGTGTTTCTGCTCCTGACTAATTTGTTTTCACCAGCGCGGATCTGACAGTTCTGCAGGGCTCCCTGTGAGTTGGAAACGGGGGTTTTCTGGCAGGGTCCAGAAGCTTTCCTCAACTCAGACTTGTGGCAACAACGACTCGTCTTTATAAGTCCTCTCATTTGAGTCAGCTGTCCAGGAATTCTGTAAAATACACAGGAAGAGGCCCCTGGTGGGAACTTAGATCCAGACAGTCACTCTGCCTGGCGTGGGCCACCCCTGCCTTAGTTCCAGCCATCTGCTCCTGCTCTCCCAGGCTGATTCCTTCTCCTCCTTCTTGTCTTGTCTAAAAGTCACCTCCACAGAGAGGTCCTCCTAGATTGCTCCTCTAAGTAGCCTCCTCCCTCCATTAGTCTCATCCTAGCTTCTTCCTGTTTGCGTCCTCAGCACACTTAACCCAAATCCCAACTTTACACATTCGTGTTATTTGTGAACGTGTTGAGTATTTCCGGTTCCGAGGGGGCAGGGCTGGTGTTGTGTTTTCCATCCACCTAGCTCCGTCGGTGTGCAGCACACAGTAGGTACTCAACGCCTTTCCGGCGAATGAATGGAAACCTTGTTTGCAGTAGCTAGGGAGGCCCGGGGAAGCTGCTTTTTGGCAGCGGGAACACGCCGAGCCAGAGGTCCTCCTACAGGGAGCTGACTTCATCTTTCTTGTTCCCGTCCCGAACCTTGTCCAGAGGCTACAAGGAGGGAACTGTATGTACAACTATTTTCACAGCTTTTCAGACTTCCGAACAAGTTGCCTTCCCAAGAAAACACATTACACAGAGCCGTTTTTTTTTCCCCCTCCTGCTCAGACAGCCAGTGTCCCAAGGAACAACCCTTTGTTTATAATAATAAAGCAGGACCCATGGCAACACATCGTGATGTCATGGGAGTGTGAGGTCATAAATCCTTCCAGAGGAAGAATGAGACGGAGCGGACACAATGGGTTCAGAGCCACCCCGGGCTTGACAGGGGCTGTCGCGAGATATGTTTTTCTTATACCAGGTGGTTCATTTCTTTCTTTCTTTCTTTCTTTTTTTTTCTTTTTCTTTTTTCCTCTTGCCCTTTTTTCATCCCCGAAGTTTAAAAAAAAAAATACTAATAAAATAAATAAATAAATAAAAGTTTTAAAAGACTCTGAGTGGAAAGATTTGTCCCAGGAATTTCCTGTTGGCTCGTGTCCAGTTAGCAGGGAATGCCAGCAGTACCGTGAACAATGCTGGCTCGTCCCGGACCTGCAAGGAGAAAACTTCCCCAATCCCCCGCCCCGTTTCGTGGCTGAAATATTGCAAAGCCTTGGAGAGTTTACTGGGCTCCAGACCGCGGGGTGTACAAGGAAGGATTTCTCTTGCTCTCACTCCTGGTCTGCCCTTCCCCTCTCAATCCGTGTCCTTTGTGCTTTTTCTCCACCCCTGTTTTTCTTTTGGAGACTCTCAGTCTTCGTCTCTCTCAGGCTGGTTTTCTCTCTCTCTGTTTCTCCCGCACTCTCAGTTTGTCGCCTTCCCTCAGGGTCCCCGTTTCTCTTTCTCTGTCTCAGTTTGCGTTTTTCTTCCTGTTTCTTTCTCACGTTCAGTCTGTCTGTCCCTCCCAAGGTCTCTGCTGTCCTCTGTGCTCATGTTGCTTAAACACATCGCACGTCCAGCTCCAGGGACGGTGTGATCTGCAAGCTGAGTGGCGAGGGGTCCGCCTTTCCAGGTTGGGGGCTCCCCGCGGCAAGCCATGCGCCAATGCAGGACATCTGCGCCAACTCAAGGAACATGTTGGGCCCATGATTCGGGAGCTAGCGAGACGGTCACTGTGGCCACTGTCTGCCAGGGCCTGCAGACCTTCCTGCGCTTCTCCCTGCCAGCCCCAGCCACGCCCCCTCCACCCCAGTGCAGATGGGCAGGGGGTGGGAGGGGAAGGGCAATGGCACTTCCTGCCTTTGGCCACCCCAGGGCCCTTGTCCTGTCTAGAGCCACCTTTGACAGCCCATATTATGTTCTGCAGCAGTTCCCCTATTTAATCTAAACCCGAGTTGTTTAACCTCAGTCCTATTGACATTTTGGGCTGGATGATTCTTTGTTGTAGGGGCTGTCCTGTGCATTATAAGATGTTTCATCGCATCCCTGTCCTCTGTCCTTCAGATGCCGGTACAAACCACTCCTTCCCCGGCATCATGACAGCCAAAGGTGTCTCCAGACATGGCCAAATCATCCCTGTTTGAGAACCACTCGTCTAAACCATCTTTGCTGTGTTTCCTTCCATCCACATTCTTTCCTATTACTCTCATTTTCACGCTTGCTGTCCTCCACGGCCCTCTATTATTATTATTAATAATACTATTAATATCATAGCAAACATCTATATAGGGCCATGTGCCAGGGATCCGGCCACATGCCTTGTGTCTGTTATTAACTAACTTCCTAGCATCTATTTCATGGGGCTGTTGTGAGGTTGATTGGGACAATGCAACACAGCACTTAGGCCAGCGCCAAGTGGTGGTTGTTATTATTACCACGAGCCTGTGGGTCTTAGTGTCCCCCAAGCTATGCCCTTCCAGGCCTCTGTGCTTTTGCACCTGCCCTTCCCGCCGCCTGCCTAGCTCCAGCTCCCATCACCCTACCTTGGTCCCAGTGGTGCAACCATCCCCTCCTACTGCCTGCAGGGGGGAACACGTGACCCAGGTCTGGCCAATGAGAGGAAGCCACGTCCCTAGCCCCAGTAATTGATTGGCTCATAGCCGGACAGGTGACTCCATTTGGTCCACTGACAATTTTGGAAGCTAGTTGGGCTTAAAGGCAAAAGCAGGTGGGGCTCCCCTCAGGCCGCCACGCTGGCCCCACCTGGGGAATCAAAACCGAGAAAGGCGGCCTGAGAGATGCCAGGAGGCCGGATGTCACCATTTGAGGCCCTTAGGCAGGCGGGGTGAACGCCCCACTTCTGGGGCCAGTAATTGGGCTGTTTAACTGAAGCTGTTTGTCCCTCTGGTCTCGCCCCCTGACTCCCGTGCCAGGGCCATCTGTCCTGCCCTTCCCAGCCGCCTTCCTGCGGAGCCCTTGGTCCTGAGCGCAGACACACAAGCTTCAGACGTGAGGAGGAACCCGGGGGCCTGGCTGGCTCTGCACGCCCGGTTTGCGAGCTCCCTCGGCAACCTCTGGGTGCCACTTCCCGCAGGAACTGAAAACACATCAGCGGGTCCCCAGGGAGGAAAAGGGGACTGCCGAGGGCCTCTCACCTTGGGGTCTGTGTGCTCAGGGCCAGATCTAGACACGCAGGTCTCCTGCAGAGCAATGGAAGTCCAGGTGTGTGGGGCGAGTCGGGGACCCCCACCTGCGCGTGTCCCCGCAACGACACGCACAGGGCGCCCTGACTGCCACGGTTGCCCCATCACCTCTGTGCACGGCCCTGCCCAAGCCCCGCGCCTCGCTGCTCCCTGAAAAGTGAGCCGTGGTGGAGGACGATTAGGGGGTGAGAGGCATGGCAAAAATCACTGACGTGGGTGCAACTGCATCTTCTAGAATAAAGAGGTACAGATGGGCAAATAATGGCGTGCATGTATCTGCAAACCCTGTGTGCGAAGTACCGTGCACGAATGCCGCAGACCGTATTTTTATACCAACAGCACGGCTTCGGTGCATTAGGCACAGGCCCGAGTACACACACACACACACACACACACACCCTTGTGTTAAGCACCACTCCATGCAGGATTCTGAAATCCTAAATTGGGGACAAATGTGGGGCATGGTGCAGTTAGGCAGCCAACGTTGGGAAAAGCCAAGAGATGAATCTTTAGAGTATGCAAGGTGCCCTCCACGTTGCCCACATGGAAACATCACCGCCCCGCGTCTGAGGTTCTGGGAAGCCCGCAAAGCACCCCCCAATCCAGCTACTTTCCTGCCACTTTCCACCCTCACGCCCAGATGGTGCCCGAGATATAATCACCATATAACCCCCCTCAAGGCTGCAAGCCATGGAATAAATTTCGAGCCATGCTATAAACTGTGCTTTTGGATGTCATTGAGCGCTCCCGTGCCAATGACATCACTGTTTCCATGGCAACTAATATAATTAACATGAGAGAAAGTGCAAGGAGAAAGAGAAGGAAAAGAGGGAAAACACCAAGTCCAACCCCAAACAGAGAAAATTACACGGTGGGGGAGAGGAGGGGGGCAGAGGGGCCTATAAAATGTTTTACTGCCACTTGTTAGAAAGGCCCGCCATAACTCCACTCATGGCTGTGGGGGTAATGAGATCATTTGCAAACCGTATCTCTCGCAAAATACAGAAAGGGCTTTGTCGCCTTCACGGTTTATGGAGTTGAAACAGAGGAGTCTGCCCCAGGTGAGGTGGAAACACCTTCACCTCTCTCTCAGTTCAAGGTTCTTATTAAGCCAGGGTCTACTCTACCCAGGACCCGGAGGGACTTAAGCAAACCCCGGTTTGGTCCTCTGGGTGGGGTGTTCACACCCCCTAACAGGCAGTGTGGAAACATATCCAAGCATGAAGCTGAAATGGGCCAAGAGGTGGAGCAAACATTCATACTTATTTTTTATTTTTTGTAGAGATGGGGGTCTCACTATGTTGCCCAGGCTGGTCTTGAACTCCAGGCCTCAGCGATGCTCCCACCTTGGCCTCCCAAAGTGCTGGGATTACAGGTGTGAGCTACTGCACCTGGCCTAACACTCATACTTCCGTGTGCAACAACGATACCTCATGCCCATGTTGGGCATTCTAGCGCCGGAGTCTCAGGTTTGTTATCTTGGTTAAACTTAGTCCCAGGTACCTCGTGTTTTACTCTTAACTGGTAGGTGAGCACATCGAGGCTCAGAGGGGAAAGAGAACTGGCCTGCCTTGGCCAAGCTGCATCTTGAACTCAGTTCTGTCTGACTCTGAGCACAGAGTCTCCACTGTCTCAGGGTTGTTCTCACCATTCCACAGGTGGTGGCCAACTTGGGGTTGAGCCCAGAGAAATCCTTAGTCCAATCCTGGCTTTTGTTCTATGGGGAGTAAGTGAATACATTACCCTGGTGTCTTAGTCTATTTCGTGCTGCTCTAACAGAATATCTGAGACTGGGTAATTTGTAAAGAACAGAGACTTATGCCTTATGGTTCCGGAGGCTGGGAAGTCCAAGGTCAAGGGACATCCCATGAAGGCCTTCTTGCTGTGTCATCTTATGGTGTAAGGTAGAAGGGTGAGCGAGAGAGAGAGCTCCAAAGTTAAGTTTCCAACACAAAAACTTTGGGGACACCTTCAAACCATAGCATCTAGACTAATTACCAAAAAAAAAAAAAATTTCCATAGAAGGACTTTCTACAAAATATCTGACCTGTACTCCTCAAAATTCTGCTGGCCATCGAAAACAAGGAAAGTCTGAGAAAGTGTCACAGCCAGGAGGAGCCTCCGTAGACACGATGACTAAATGTAATGTGGGATCCTGGGTGGGACCCTAGGACAGAAAAAGGACATTAGGAAAAAACTAAGGAAATCTGAATAATGAAGTATGATGTTTAGTTAATAATGTAATCAATATTGGTGCATTCGCTGTGATGAATGCACCAGACTGATATAAGTTGTTCATTATAGGGGGCCAATGGGGTATGTGGTATATGGAGACACTACTGTACTATCTTCACCATTTTTTTGTAAATCTAAAACTGTTCTAAAAACTGAAGTCTATTAAGAAAAGACACCCCCAAATCCTCCAGCCTAGTCCAAGCCCTTTGTAGCACGTGTGAAGGCAACACAGTGAGGTGATCATGATCCAGGGCTCTAGAGGCAGGAGATCTGGGTTCTCCTTGACCTTGGAGAGCCCTTCAAGGAGAAGCATCAATACACACCCAAGACCCAGCTGCCCACCTCTGGGTTCGAGAGCCAGATGCAGGAAATGGGCCCTTGCCCAACAGTTGAGCCCTTGAGTGCTGGCACCTGAGACCCCAGAACGTGCCCAGAGCTACGATGGCCTCTGAGATTCTCCTTGTGCATAGTGCCAGCTGTAGGGTGACTATCCCACCTCTCAGTCCTGGGCAAACCAGGACAGTTGGTCTCCTTACAGGCAGGCAGGATGTGATGATTACAGCATTAATAATATGATTGTCACTAGCATGTATCAAAGTGCTCACTGTGTGCTGGGCATACATTCGGCCGTCTAATCTTCACAGCCAGCCAGGAAGGTAGGTTCTGTTATTATGCCCATTTCACAGAAGGGGAGACTGAGGCTTAGAAAGGAGAAATGACTTAGTCAAAGTCAAAGGGCGGGGGGCAGGCAGGGGCTGGAGTCAACTCTGTCTTCTGGAGGAAGGGTGTCCTGTCCCGATTCCCACAACAGCACCTATGGGCTAACAGCAGCTCTGCGAGCAGAGAGGGGATTTGCACTGAGATTCATGCTCCACTGGAGACTGGGCTCTTAACCACAACCCTCTAAACTGCCCAGATTACTCTGCAATAAGGCAGAAACCCTACCTTCAGCGTTTTCTATACCCTTGGAACAGTGGGTGAAACATTTACTAAATCATATCCTTGGAGCTTCCCAGGAAAGGGGAGCTATTCAAATCCAAGGCGATAATTTTCCCTTGCACGCACAGTACAAGGTCTGCTGTTTGGGGCATTTGGTGTGAGGTGTGCAAACATTGCCAGCTGTAAATATTAATGTCGAGAATCGTGGCTGGGTTCATTATCAGCAGGGCTCAGGCTGACTCACATGTGGCCTTGGACAGGCTGCATCTGCAGGATGCAAAAGTCACCACCTGCTCCAGCAGTCCGTCCCACTGGCCTACCACAGCCTGAGCTTCCTGTATTGGACTTTAATGCACTCCAAGGCAGCGTGTGGCTGTCTCCTGCAGGCTGCTAAGAAAATGCACATGCCCCAGGAAGGACTCTGGTTCCAACCTGGCAGGCAGCTGGGAGGGTTTTTATAATAAAAGCAGTCCTGCCCAAATTCCTAATTTGGAACCTAGAGGCTGGGCAGCTCTGCGCTCACCTGAGCATCAGACTTCCCTGCCCGCCACAGAAAGCACTTTGTGCAATTATAGAGCCCAGAGGAACGAAGGAATAGTTACTCCATTTACGTTTGTTGGTGCTGCGTTCCTTGATCACATGCTCAACGTCCTGGACCCCGCCACTTCCAGTCTGGGGAAATTCTTACGCATTCCAGTCAAACGCATGATAATGCCGGTCATTTCTCCAGCTGCTCTTCCTTCACTGCCCCCCTGCCTATACCTATTCCCCACCTGCCTGGGTCAGGTCCCTGGTACCTGGGAAGGCTGGGTGACCAAGTCTGAGTGTACTTCACTGTGGCATGCTGGGCATGGGGGCAGGGACGGATTTGGGGTGGGTTAGCCAGGTGACTTTGCAAGACGAAGCAGGGGTCTATAAAATGGAGGGAGATCTCCAAGTCAATATCGCCAAGACAGTTTTTCCCAGGGATGCATTGATTGGCTGCCATACCACGGCGGACCTCTACTGGGCATGGTATGAGACATACTTACCTGGCAAGATGGGAGGAGAGCGCTAGTACCATGCCCGATACATAGCTAATTGTTGTTGCTGCTATTACAGCAATAATTTGTACCCTAATTTATGCCAGAATGTGTCCTCTCCTGTCTGATGCTTGTAATCACCCACAAACACTTACAAAGCCCCCAAGCATCCATCATTTACCAGATGCAGTGGAAAGGAACCTTCTGATTGCTTACCTGGTGCCAGGCACTTTTGACACTCTGAGAACCCTCATAGGAAGACAGGGTTACTTTTACTTTAATAGATTCAGACATCGAGGTGCTGAGACGTTCAGTATCTTGTGTAGGGCACAGAGCTGGGCTTTGAAGCCAGGTGCTGTCTGGGATCAGAGCCCACGAGCTTTCCTCTGTGGCCTGACGCCTGTCCTGCGGAAGACACAGTCCCTGCCTTTGAGAAGTCGCAGTTACGGTGGAGCAGATAAATGAACACAACGGAGAAAGAACTGCAAGTCAGTCAATGGCCCCAAATGACCACAGATGTGAGCAACCCGCATGCAGTGGAGACAGATCTCACTGTGGGCTGGAGGCTTCCCGGAGGCGCCTTGCCGTGGGCTCTGATGGGGGAAAGCAGACAGGACACACCCAGCGAGGGCAGGGAGAACTCAGGTGCCAAGGAGGCTTGGGGACCGGAGTTGGGAGGGATGCAAGTTTGATGGAGGGCTGATCGCAAAGCCCTTAGCCAGTAACCAAATAGTCCAGGCTTTGCTCTGCAGGCACCAGGAAGCCCTTGTTGACCTTCTCAGGAAGAAAGTGACAAGAAAGCAGTGTCTTGATCCCAGGTGTGTACCATCAGGATAATGACAAATACTTCTACTGTCACCCTTTGTTCGTGCAGTGCTTTATCAGGCACGGTGCTAAGCCCCTTGAGGCCTTATTTTATCCATGGCACTTTGTGAGAGGTTTCAGAATCATCCCCATTTCCAACGTCTGTCCTGCTACTTCCAGCTGTTGGGATGAAATGAATGAATTTTGCGTGTGAGAGGGACATGAATTGTGGCGGGGGTGGCAGAGGGCACAGACTGCAGTGAGTTGAACAGTGTCCCCCCCCCCAATTCACATCTACTCAGAACCTCGGAATGTGACCTTACTTGGAAAGAGGGTCTTTGCGGATGTAATTAGTTAAGGATCTCAAGATGAATCTAGGGTGGGCCCTAAATTGACTGACTGGTGTCCTTCAAAGAAGAGAAAGACACAGAGACAAAGGAGAGGGAGACAGTGTGATCATGAAGGTGGAGATGGGAGAGATGGGGCTACACGCCAGCCCAGGAATGCAACAGTCAATGGGAGCTGGGAGAGAGGCCTGGGATGTGTCCTCTCCCAGGAGCCTCCAGAATGAACCAATCTCGCAGACACCTTGAATTTGGACTTCCCAGCCTCTAGAACCGTGAGAAATGAATTTCCATTGTTCTAAGCCACCTGATTTGTAGTCATTTGTTATGGCAGCCCTAGGAAAGTCACACCTATTTTGGACATTGGGATTCTGATACCAGGGCCTACACTCTCTCTGCTTGGTCTGGTGCATGGGGACAGGGACAGTGGCTGGGGACAGTTGGGGGCCTTCTGTGTTGGATAGCAGGAAGCAGGGCTGCACCAATGAGAACATGTGCTCAGGGCCCCTCATGGTGCCTGGCACACAGTGGGTGCTCTGCACGTGTTCACAGAATGGGAACTGTCCACCTACCAGGTGCTAAGTTCACAGAATGGGAACTGTCCACCTACTAGGTGCTAAGTCCTAACAGTTGTCTGCTACTATGCTCGAGAGTATGAAGATCGCAGAGATGACGTTCCTAAAAGGAGGGAAGTTAGATAAGGTAAGAAGCCTGGGTCAGGGTTTGGAGGCCAGGAGAGAAGCAGAGACTGTCCCCTCTTCTCTCCCCTTCAGCCATCAGGCAGGGATCGGCTATTTTGCAGTTCTGACCTCCACTGCATACTTCAGAAGCACTTAAACCTGCCTCTTTCTCCAGTCCAGAGACCTGGAGATAATTCCAAGTGATAATTCTAAGTGCCAGCCAATTTAAAATCAGATTCTTATATGTTTATCACTCACCCCAAAATCCTCACCACTGTCACAGCAAAAAGTCCCAAACAGTCCCTGTGACTCAGAAGGGCCGGAGAGCATGTTTGTCGTTTGTTAAAAAAAAACATTCTCATCTCTCTTGGCATAGAGGAGAGATAGCAGATATTTTTCAGATAGGCTGATTTTTTTTAATCAAAAGGAAATTAAAGAACAGGGAATGATGTACATTTCTTATGGGGAGAGTGGGAGTCCTATTCCTCGCCTGCCTCAAAATAGCCTGACAGAACGCAATGTTTGCATTATGCTCAGGGTCAGCTGCTCTGGGGACTGCGGCCCAGCCCTGCCTGGAGAAGGGAGTGAGGGGCTGAGTTTTGAGATTTACTGCATTAATGCTTCTCTGGTTTCCGTGGAGTAGCCACTGGAGAGAGGCTTGGCTGCAGATGTAAGAAACATGCAGAAGCGCGGTATCGATAACTAAATATAACTCACATCTGAAATGCCTTTCACCACACCCGGAGCGCTTTCCAAATATATTATCTCATTAAATCCATGCAAAAGCTGAGGGAAGTAGGGTCCTTTCCGCCCCCACCCCTTATGGGGGAACAGAGATCCAAAGCCTACGTCTCATGATGGTGTGTGGCACGTCCCTTTCATTGCACCTGTGATCTTCTGCATGGGCTTCCTGGAGGACCCAGATTCCCTGGAGGTGCCCTGAGGGTGGACAGTGGAGATGGGGCTGTGTTAGTCAAGGCAGTGGCAGCTGCTGTAACAAACCGACCCCCCCAATATCTATGACTTAACACAACAGACATTTATTTCTCTCTATGTGGAATCCAAAATGGGTGCACCTGTTTGTCAGGTCACCTTCCACATGATCATGGAAGGACCTCAGTCCCTTCCAGCTTGTTGCTCTCCTCACCTCTCAGCCTCCACATCCTCCATCTGGCCTGCAGATGGGGCTGGTTTTTATGGGCCAGGCCTGGAGATGCCCCACCATCACTTCCGCTCACATTCATTGAGTAGAGCTGGGTCACATGGCCACACCTGCCTGCAAAGGGGGCTGGGAAATGGAGTCCAGCTCTGTTGCGGGAGGAAGAGGAGTGAGTCTGTTGAAGGAAGAGCTAGCCAGTCTGTTTCATGGGACCTTCTACTCTTACCTCCTGCTCCAAACAGGGCAACTCTGATTTTACCTCCCTTTATTTTTTTTCTTTTTTTTTAGAGACAGGATCTCACTCTCTCCTCCAGGCTGGACTACAGAGGTGTAATCACAGCTCACTGCAGCCTTGAACTCCTGGGCTCAAGCGATCCTCCCGCCTCAGCCTCCCAACTAGCTGGGACTGTAGGCATGTGCCACCATGCCCGGCTAATTTTTAAATTTTTTATAGACAAGGGGTCTCATTATGTTTCTCTCTAAAGAGTCAGGATGGGCGATGCCTCTGGGAGAGAGACACG
This sequence comes from Varecia variegata, assembly GCA_028533085.1. NCBI lineage: Eukaryota > Metazoa > Chordata > Mammalia > Primates > Lemuridae > Varecia > Varecia variegata. The sequence continues at coordinate 9,108,672 of CM052452.1, forward strand.
CCAGAGACCCCCGAGGTACTGGCTGTGTTCTATTTCTTTGTCGATACATGAGTGTTCAATCTATAATTATTCTTATACGGACATAAATGTCTCCTGCCCCATGCTGTATGGACGTCATCTCTCTCAGCAAAAGCATACGGAGAGAGAAAAGCGTGCATCTGTTGGTCCATGTGGTTTGAGCATCCACGCAGAATCAAGAGAATGAACAGGCTTTGGAATCAGAAAGTCCCCAAGTTCAAGCCTCAGCGCTGTCCCTACTAGCTGTGTATTCTTGGACCAGTTGCTTGGCCTTTGTGTTTCTTGATTTTTTTTTTTTTTCACTTCTATGGCAGAGATGAAAAGCCTTCCTCAAAGGAGAAAATATAGACAGTGTTTAGCCCTCCTGATAGGAAAAAGTAGAAAATGTGTTTAGCACAGGAACCAACACACAGTAGGTGATCAATAAATTATAACCCACCCCACCCCCAGCCAAACAAATACCTAATATTCGTGGCTGGATCTGCGACAGCAAACACTGAGGACACCGTGGTCGTTGTCCTTGTACCAGTCTCCTTCCTGTCCCTGTGTTCAGCTCTATCTCTGTTTGTTCCTCCTTTTCCTACTCACCTCCTTCTTGTTAATGTCACTCGGCTGAGTTTTCCAGAGCCCTGGGAGCCACCTTAGATGACTGCGGAAGGAGGCATGGAGACACACAGACACATTGTCACCCACGCTGCCATGTTGTCTTGATGTCCAGATTGAGAGGTGAGGATGGGGGGTGACGTTGGCGGGACTTCACGGGAGCCATGAGCTCCTTTCACATGCGTGCGACTGTCTGGTGAGATCTCAGGGACCGTCTCGGGGGCTGCTCAGACCCTTCGTCCTAACCTGCCCCCTCCCTTGGGGGCAGCAACACTCCTTGTTTTCTTGGCTCTTTGGGACTCTTCTCAGTCCAACCCAACACTGTCCCCATGGTCACATTCCCATCAATGTCAGCACCGGGCACCAATTCTGTTCCAGTTTGCAAATGGTTGGAAAATACCGACGCATGCCGGTGATGAAACTGTGTCTGCCCCAACACGGGCTAGTGTAACCTTAAGGTCGGGGGCCTTCAGGTTCATAGACACAAGGCATCCCTTGTGGGGAAGGTTCCCCAGAAGCTGTCTTGCCATCCTGATCACCACATCCATTCTCCAGTGATGTCCTTGCTTCCCTATACCTGCCTGAAGGGCCCCTCTGCAAATGTTTTTGGGACAGCAGAGACCATTTAAATATCCCAAACACAGAACTTCCCAAAGGGCTCCCAGGGGATATTCAGGGGTATTATGATACATGAATGCAGGATTCTGTGGTCAAATAAGTTTTGGAAATACCTGGTTAATCACAATTAAAAAGACACCTTTACTGCAGGACTTCTCAGAGCATTTGATACACTAATGTACTTAAGAAAATCCAGGGGAGGACTAGAAATGCCACATTTTCCAAGCTTACCACAGAGTTTCTTGTGAGACTGGTGTTCCCCGGAACAAAATCTGGGGAAGTCCCACTGTGGCTGGAATTTCAGGTGGACAGCAAGGGAAATGAGATTCCTGCTTTCACTGGGCCCACGGAAGAAATGTCCCTGATGAGGAAGGATGACCCAGGCAGGTCCCTGGTCTCTCTTTGCCTCGCTCCACCCAGCAGCAAAATGGGTGCAGGGCCATTAACATTGAGGCTGTCAAGAGAGTTGACTACACTTTGTGACGTGACCCCGGAAGGAGACATTGTTATTATCATCAAGCATACATAATAGTGGGCAGCTTCATAGCATCATATAATTTCTGGATGACAAAAAGATTCCCATTAGATCATCTAATTGGTTCCTTTGGTTGGAACAGGAAGGTCCTGGCCGATCTAATCACACCCTTGGCTTTGTGGCCACACCTTCCTCCAAGGAGCTCAAAGGGTTTCACCCTTATTAGGGTCAAAGTCTTCCTTGGGGGCAGGAGAGAGGGAAGGGGTGGATCCCTCAATTGCAAAACCTATTCATTCTTCAAGTTACAAGAGAAGCATCATTCCAAAACACTAAAGGGCGACCCTACTGGTCTAAACACTTAATAGAACATCACAGTGGTCTTACTCCAAAAATACTCAGAGTCTTGGGTTTGGGTGGCACTTTAAGAGGTCATTTAAGTGGCTCAGCCTCCAGGCACGACCGTTCCCATGCCAGCAAAGACCGGTGGCTGGTCCCCACTTTGCCCACAGCTCAAGATATGCCGGCCACTGCCCGTTTGAAGACACACAGAGCAAGGAGGCATGGAAGCTGTGCTTTTGGATTCTCACCTACTTGATTCGGAGTCACAAAGGCAGAAATGTCCATCAGCAAACAAGAGCCAGTCACCCTTTAACTGCAGGTGCACACTTTCTATTGGAAGGCAGGACAGCCTGGCGTCCAACGGGCTCCGGCATTTATAGCTGTGCAATGTGGGGCAAGTTATCAAACCTTTGTGAGCTTCATAGTCTCCTCTGTGAAATGGGGCAGTAATAGGACCCGCCTCACAGTGTCAACAGTGGGATTCAGGGGGATGGTGTGGCAGGCGCCATGGGAAGTGTTCGGTAATGGCGGTAATCCCCACGGGCCTCACGGAAGCCTGGGCATGAGAGGGGTTTTGTGCTGGAAAGATCTTTGTGACTGCTGAGGGCTCTTCAGGGACGCCAGTGGTGTTCCATGTAAGGGAGAGGTTAGGTTCTCATGTCAGCACGTAAGGCAAAAATGCTTGGGGTCAAATTACCCTGGAAAATTCCCTGCCCATAGGGTAGGGCGTATATGGTATTGGGTAGAGAACATTCAGGTTTGAGAACCACTGAATCCGACCATAGGAGGGAGTAAAAGGGACGTTTCTCTGCAGCTGTCTGGGCATTCAAACCACCCTGTCTCTAAGGAAGTGGGTCTCAACTGGGGGAGATTTTGCCCTCCTGGGGGACATTTGGCAATGTCCATGTAAGGACACTGTCATGACTGCTGGTGAGAATATCAACCTGCCAGCCAGCTGCTCTGGAGGGCACTTTGGCAGTGAGTAGCAACGGTCTTAAAATATGCATGTCCTTCAACCAACAATTCCACTCCTAGGAACTCATCGCAAGGAAATAAAAAAGTGTTCCACGTGTCACCCAGCTATAACGACACTCACCGCAGTTTTGGCAAAAACAGCAAAAGGTGGGGAATGACTTGAATGCTTCACAATCAGGAGCTGATTGAGAAGTTTGTGGTGCTGCCACAGGTACAGCCATCGTAATGACGCGAAAGTGTGCGTCCGCTGACATAAAAAAGGCATTTTTGATGTCCTGTAGAGAAAAATACAGATGACAGCAAGACAGTGTAATACATTTAAAAAGCATCTATATGTGCAGACGTATAGAAAGAGGATCGATGACCGGTAAATATACGAAAGTTGACGTACTACGTTGATCCACAAAATTGGCCACACACAGAATATTAAAGATTGATAATTTCTAGTGTTGGCAAGAGCACAGGGATCAGTCAGATCTTCTCGTGCGCTGCTAGCAGAAGTATAATTTGGTACAGCCCTTTTGGAGAGGAATTTGACAATTCTATCAAAATTTAAATCATGGATTACAGCGCCTCTACGATTTCCCATCTACGAATCCATCCCACAGAGATACTTGCACTAGTGGACAAAAATGTACACTTTGTATTAGTGATAAATTTGAAACTATCTAAATTCCCATCCCTGGAGGAGAGTGTGTCTATGAGTTGCAATGATGATGCAACGGAATGTCATTGAGTTGTCAAAGAGAAAAAGGAAGATCTAAATGAGTTGGTATGGAAAACTCTCAAAGACGTGTTGGGCGAAAAAAAGCCAATTACAGAAACATACACATTGCACGATCTTGTCTGTGTTTTTTTTAAAAAAATGCTGCATCTGTGTCTATATCCCCATTCATGTCTACAAACGCATGGACCGAGGTTTGACTGACCCACATCAAAGAGTTAATAGTAGTGGTCCCAGTGAAGAGGGATTGGAGGAGAAGAAAAATAGGCACTTTCTCTTTTATATTCCACACATTTTTGAATAGTTTACATGCATTCATGTAATACTTGGCTGAATTTTTAAAAAAACAAACAAAAGAAAGAACCATGGAAAGATGTGAACATTGGGTCTTTCTGGGCAGAGGGGTGGTGGGTGGTTTTTTTTAGTTTCTTGTGGCTTGTCAGGATTTTTCTGATTTTTCTACAATGAACATGTGTTACCGGTTCTATGTTAAAACATTTTTTTTAATTGTAAGGGGAATGATATTAACAGAATACCTTACAGAGGCATTTTAATTGAGACAGCTAAGCAAAGTATAGGACAAGGCTCTCTACCCTCAAGGGTTTGGGGATCTAGTTGGGTTCTGTCTCTCTGTCCCTTACACACACACACACACACACACACACACACAATGATACAGGGCATAGGCACGAAGTGTTTCTAGAGGCAAAGGATGAAGAGAGCTTTGGACGATGACGGTGGCAGGGAAGGTGTCCCAGGGGCTGGTCCTTGATAGTTAGTAGCGACGTGATCTGTCTTCGGTGATGGTTTCCTGGTTGTACACTTATCCCCAAACTCATCGAGATTTATACATTAAATATGTGCAGCTTTTTCTATGTCAATCATTCTTCAATAAAGAGGTTTTTTAAAAAAATAAGAAAGGAGCTCTTGGAATCCCTTTCCCCACCGGGTTTGCATGCTTGCTGTCTGTCTGATGGACGTCTTTACTGGGCAAACTGCATCACTTCACTCCATCCTTGGGAAAAAAACCCGGGAGGTCGCTGTGGGGCGATTGTGGGGCTGTAACAATCACATGGATGGGAAAACTGAGCCTCTCAGAGTCAGACTGAGTTCCAGGCCCTGGAGGGAGGGGACTTTATCTGCATCAGCACTGCCTCGGACTGATGAGGTCAAGGATTTGGGTGACGATCTCTTTGTGCTAATGAGTTTCCGGCACTCTCTGGGGTAACTACATCCTACCCCACCTAACCCAGGGCAGACACACCGGCTTTCCGACTCTGCAGATGGGATCGGAACGTGTCCACACCGGCACGCTCCCTCCCTCCCTCTTTCCACCCCAAATAGGGGCTGGGCGTGAGTGCAGGCTCTGGGATCAAGAATAGGGTGTATAAAGGGCTACTGACCCTAAGTGCAGGAGGCAGCCCCTCAAACACACCATTTCAGTCCAGCGCGGTAGAGGAGACACGGCCAGGATTGGGGAGAGGTGGAGCGCTGATGTGCAAACTAAGTGTTGAAGAACAAACGGAAGTTTGCTGGCCAAGAGAGGAGGAAGAAAGATACCAAGAACATGGAGCAAAATAGGGCATCATAATAAGTGTCAATCACGTGCTGGTCTTGTAGCTATTTTTCATGGAGCCGCTCATGTGGCAATCACCCACTCCTATAAGGCAGGTGCCAGGTTATCCACATTTAAGGTGACGTGGCTGGGTGTGTAGCTCTTAGGGCAAAGGCTGGCAATTGGCTTTAGGTCTTGTCTGGCTTGAGAGTGAGTGGTCTGACCCTTCTCTTACACACTCCCACAGAGCAGTGGTTCTCAACTGGGGGTGATTGGGCCCCCAGGGGACATTTGGCAATGCCTGGAGACATTTTTGGTTGTCACAAATTGGGGAGGGGGATGCTACTGGCATCTAGCGGGGAGAGGCCGGGGATGCTGTCCAACATCCTACAATGCACAGAACAGCCCTTCCCCCCCAACAAAGAATGATCAGCCCCAAATGTCAGTGTGCCAAGGGGACACACTGAGTGCTGTACGCTGGGCGCCTTCTGGGCGGCTGGGAAAGAGAGTGCAGGAGCTGAGCTATGAGGGTGGGCCGGGCAAGGCCAAAGCGGGCCTTGGTTGTAGGCAGGGGCGGATTGGTACCTCAGGATCTGCACTCTAGCACTGTGGGGCAGGACACCCCAGAGGCAGAAAGGACACCCTGCAAGGGTCTGGGTGAGCTTCGTGGGCAGAGGCAGAGGGAAAAGGGCGGAAGAGAGGGAAGACCAGCCCCTCTGAGCAGCTGATGGGTCGACACGGCGTGTCCCACTATGAGGGATGGAACATTAAACTCTGTAAATGAGAGTAGTGACCTGATTAAAGATGGGGCTGAGGGCCTCCCCCTGGGGACGCGCACAGATTAACACGGTTATTCAAGCAGCTTCCGCGAGCGGAGGAAGGAAGGAAGGAAGGGCCGCAGCCGGGCAGGGACACCTGGTCTGTGGGTGCTGGCGTCTCTGCATCTTCCCTTAGTCTCCCCGGGGTCCCCCACTCCCACCGGCCCCCACTCATTTGTCCTGCTCTTCCCCGAATCTACTTAGTCCTAGAGCCCCAAGGATCCCCCACCCTGGGTTAGGCCAGGTGGTTGCCTCCTTCGAAAGGGTTAAGCATTCGAGCCCTGGGACATGCTGCTGCGGTCCTGCTCGTTGTTGCTGGTGTGTGTGTGTGTGTTTGTGGAGTATTTAATATAAAGGCTTGTGGACATAAGGACAGCCTCATTGCATCTTAAATCATGCCAGACCCCTCCCTGCCCTGCTCAAGTGCCTCTGGGAGCTCCCAGAACTACCAGATGAAATCCAGTATGGCACCCGGATCTCCCACGATCCGACACCTTCCTGTGCTCAGACTTCATTGACTAGTTTTCTCCCGAAATGAACCTGCCCCAGCTGACTGGTCCCTTCAACACCCCCAAACATGCCCTATAAATTCCTGACCCCAAATCTTTCCTAGGGCGAACTCCATGAGTGGGCTCCTCCACCAAGGCTCGACTTCTGCCTTCTCCTTCCCAGGTGAATATTCTACTTTTTCTTTGATTCTCACCTCCTCCCAAAGGCTTCCATGATACCTGCAGCCCACACTGTCTTCTAGTTATGCCTGCGATGCTCACACGTTTGGGGTTGCACATTTTGGGGACCCATCGTCTGGCATTCCAGTGGATGCATGGGTGTGGTGAGCAAGGGTGGTCACTGTTTTATTCTTTTGTTTTTTTTTAAATCCTTTCATCTCTGACCCTCCCTGACCCCAGCCCTAAGCAACCACCAGTCTATTTTCTGTCTCTCCAGTCTTCCCTATTCTGGACTTTCATGGGAAAGGAATCATACCACTGGTGGTCTTTTGTGACTGGTTCCTTTCCTTCAGCACGATGTGTTTGCGTTTCATCCACATTGCAGCGTGCGTCAGCACTGCCTTCCTTTTTATGGCTAAATAATATTCCAGTGTGTGGATATAACACAGTTTGTGTCTCCATTCACCCATCAGTGGACGTTTGGGTTGTGGCCGCCTTTTCGCTGTGATGAATAATGCCACTATGAGCATTCGGGTACAAGTTTTTACATGGACATATATCTTCATTTCTCTTGGGGTGGTCACTGTTTTAATGGCTTTCTTTTTATTCCTGGTTATGTTTTCTTTATCTTGCAATTTCAAACAACATTAGAACATGAAATGGTCAGGTGTACGCAGACAAGGCACAGGTGTAACCAAGTCTTAAGAAATACTGCTCTTCCCGACGGGACACGAACCCTCTGGAAGGGCAGTGATCGGACCTTATATTTCTTTTGGATCCGCAGGGATTGCTCAGTGAGTTCTCATTGAGTGATTCGAATGACTAAATCAATTCCGTTTTTACAAATACGTCCTGAGCTGCGTACTTTCCCGTGCCTGGTTCATGTATCCTGCGAGGCGTGGGAGATTACATGGCACAAATATTCATCCTCGTTTTACAGATGAGGAAACTGAATGAGGGACCAATGCCGCAGCCCTGTGCCTTGAAGTAGTTCCAGAAAATCGAACTGTGAGAAATCTCTTAAGCCAGAGGGGTAGCGATGCCCTTTTCATACCTTTTATTCTGTTGGCCTCCCCTGTGAAAACTGACGCTGGGAATTCTGCTTTAAACAGGGAAATCTGGATTGTCCCAGCAGACTCGCAGTCTGGTGTGACTCATTTTACGAAAGGATTCTCTACGGCACAAAAGAACCGAGGACCCTGGTCCTCGCCAGGTCCCGGGGGTCCCGTGCTCCGCGGCGTAGCAGGAGGCAGCGAGCATCGTTTTACGCACCAGTTGGGCTTCCAGCGGAGTTGTAAGTCAAAGTTGTGTAAATTGGATCATATTTTAGAGAATGGATAAAAGAATAAGACTGGGAGTCCTTGGGAAGAATCCGTGCACGCGGTGATAAGCAGAACCAGATTTATGACTTCTGTAAAGTCAAAAATCAGAAATAAATGTCAACAATGCCAGGAATCAATCCTGTGATGATTCATTAAGAGCCTACTAGAGTAATAGGGGCTGTCTTAACTTTAAAGAGGTTTTTTTCATCTAAATCTCACAAAAGAGAACAACAAAGAAATTTTTTTTGAGGTGGTATCTATCTCCAGTTTAAGATTTGGGAACATCGAGGCTCAGGGATGTTAAGTAACTCACCCAGGGTCACAGGGTTCAGAGGTAGAGCTGGGATTCCAACCAGACCTGTGCTTTTTGGAAGCTGTGGCTCTTTGCAGGAGACAGTGCACTGGTTACGTGTGACTCCACGGTCAGATTTCCCGGCCAGAGCCTCGGCCTCCTCCCTCAGTCTCTGTGCGCCTGTTTCCTGGGCTGTAAAATGACCTGCAAAAGCCCTACCTTAAGAGATGGCTGTGACGTTTACCCCCGGTGAGAACCACTGTCTATATTTGGATGTTTTCCATTCCTGTGACTTTCTTTATACCTTAACCACACATGGCGTAGACCTGTGTAATATATGGTATTGTCTTGTATGTTTCCAAATTTTGTAGGAACGCGGTCATACCGAATGTATTCTGCAACTAGCTTTTTCCTCTACATGATGTCTGTAAGATTCAACCGTGCAAAGATATGGAGGAACTGGAACCCTCATACATTGCTGGCAGGAAAGAAAAATGGTACAAGCCACTTTGGGAAACAGTCTGGCAGGTTCTCAAAAAGTTAAGCACGGAGTTGCCATACGACCCATCAATTCTACTCCTAGGTATATGCCCAGGAGAATTAAAACATATGTCCACACACAAATCTGTACATGAGTGTTCACAGTAGCATCCTTTATAATAGTCACAATGTGGAAACAACCCAAATGTCTATCAATGGATGAGTGGATAAACATGTGGTCTATCCATATAGTGGAATATTATTCAGCTATGAAAAGGAATAAAGCACTGATACATACTACAACGTGGGTGAACCTTGAAATTACGCTAAGTGGAAGAAGCCAGATATGAAAGACCACATATTATATGGTTCTGTCTTATACGAATAGGCAAATAAATCCACAGAGACAGAAGGCACATTAGGGGTTGCCTGGGGCTGGAGGGGGAGAGGAATAGGGTGTGACTGCTCGATGGGTATGGGGTTTCTTTTTGGGGTGATGAAAATATTCCGGAATTAGGTGTAGTGATGATTGCACAACTTTTTGAATACACTAAAAACCACTGCATTGTATACTTTAAAAGAGTCAATTTTATGATCTAGGAATTATATCTCAATAATCGCTCGATCATTCATTTTGACTACTTTATCGTAATCCACTAGTGTGAATATTCTACATCTACCCATTCTCCCATTAATGGGCATTTGTTTGTTGCTACCACAAGCAGTGCTGCTATAAACATTCCCTGCATATCTCTTTGTGCATGAGGGTTTCTTGAAGGTACATACCAAGGAGTGTGGTTGCTGGGGTGTAGCGTTTATTCATCTTCAACTTCACAGCCCGCCCGCCCCCCGCCTCTCTAGAATTTCCTCCTGAGTCTAGGGAGAGAAGACAAGGAAGCAGGCTCTGCCTCCACCCTTGGCCTCTGCAAACCTCCCGAGGTCTCAGAAAATAGGGCAATTGAAATGGAAAACAAATAGCACAAATCAAGTTGTGGGCTGTTTCCCCTGCCGCCGCCGTTTGGAGACCCACTGGATGGGCAGCCGTGCCTCCCCCACCAGAAAATATTAACAGCATTTAATGAATATTCACAAGGATTCATTAAACATTTCCCTGTGTGGCTGAACAAAACAGTGTTCAAACCCCCAAGCCATTAACAAAAAAGGAAGAAGAAATATTACAGGGATGATATGCGCAAGCTAAAAATGCCACAAGCAAGAAATAGCTTTTATTTTTTTTTTCCAAACTCAACTTCATCTCCTTCATCTCACTGGTGTTTAGAAAGCACCAGTACCCTAAGTCTTTGTGACATCTTGGAATAGAATAATCCTGATTAATATTACTATGATTATTGCATTTTTCACTTTATATACACAGAAAGTTGCCTTCGTCACTGCCATAATATTTAAATGAGACATTGAAGTTTGGAGGGGTTTTTCTAGGAGCCACATCACTGGCTGCTCATGGCTACCTGATAGGACGGTCTAAATGCTATTATCCCCACTTGACAGACAAGGAAACTGAGGCCCATGATCATTAGTGGACTCACCCAAGGTCACTGTACAGAGATGAGACTATCATTTGTTTGTTTTTTTTGAGACAGGGTCTCACTCTGTCGCCCCAGCTAGAGTGCAGTGGTGTCATCACAGCTCACTGCAACCTCAAACTCCTGGGCTCAAGCAATCCTCCTCCCTCAGCCTCCCCAGTAGCTGGGACTACAGGCATGTGCCACCACACTCAGCTAATTTTCTTTTATTTTTTTATAGAGACAGGGTCTCACTATGTTGCCCAAGCTGGTCTTGAACTCCTGGCCTCAAGCCATCCTCCTGCCTTGGTCTCCCAAAGTGCTGGGATTACAGGCACAAGCCACCGTGCCCAGCCTACATCAAGAAGTTTTGATGAAAAGACCAGATCCCAGGTAGAACCTGCACATAGACGAGCAGAGCTGAAGAGAAGGAAAAGTCTGGAAAATGAAATTTATATTCCTAGCTTTATTTTTTCTCAGTGAAATTAGATGCATAGAACATATATCTTGGTCAGCATGAAGGTGAATGGATGAATGAACGGATGAATGAATAAAAGAGAGATATGTAAGGAGGTGGCAGAAAAGAAGGGAAAATAACAGTGGTGGCCATTGGTTATTACTGTGGGCCAGGAACTCTGCTAAGTGGTCTACCTGTATGATCTCCTCTCAACCTTTCGAGATGAGGTTTATTAATGCCATTTTATGAATGAAGCAACTATGGCTCAGTGGGGTAAAGCTTGTGTTAGTCATCTACTGATGCAGAATAAATTACCTAAAAATTTAGTGGTTTAAAACAACAATCGACATTTACTAACTACCTCTCAGTTTCTGTGGGTCAGGAATCCAGGAGGCGTGTAGCTGGGTGGTCCTGGCTCAGGTGTCCCATGAAGTTGCAGTCAAGATATGAGCCCGAACTGCATGATTTGAAGGCTGGACTGTGGCTGGGTTGCGGGGGGCTCTACTTCTGGGCGATTTTCTCGCATGGCTATTGGCTGCAGGCTTCACTTCCTCTTCCATGTGGTCCTTCCCACAGGGGTTTAAGACTCCCCATTCCACGGCAGCCGGCTTCTCCTAGAATGAGTGTCCAACACAGAACAAAGAGGAAACCGCCATGCACTGTATGACCCAGGCTTGGAAGTCACACACTGTCACACAGCCACATTCCTTTACTTAGAAGTGAGTCATGAAGCCTGGGCCGCACTCAAGAGGCTCAACCTTTTGAAGGGAGGAGTATCAAAGAACTTGTGGGTATTTAAAACCACCCCAAGGCTCAAGTCACATAACCGGCAATTGGTGAAACCGGGATTTATCAATCCATTCGTTCCACAAATATCAGCACTTACATCTTTGCTTTCCAATATGGTAGCCAACAGCCACGTAAGCTGTCGAGCACTTGAAATAGGGCTGGTGTGCCTGAGGAACCGTATTTTTAAAATTTTATTTAATTTTACTTCATTTAAATTCAAAGTTAAAAACCTGTTCATGGCTGGGCGTGGGGATCCAGGCCTGTAATCCTAGCACTCTGGGAGGCCGAGGCAGGAGGATCGCTTGAGCTCGGGAGTTTGAGACCAGCCTGAGCAAGAGCGAGACCCCCGTCTCTACTAAAAATAGAAAAAATTAGCTGGCCCTGGTGGTGCATGCCTGTAGTCCCAGCTACTCAGGAGGCCGAGGCAGGAGGATCACTTGAGCCCAGCAGTTTGAGGCTGCAGTGAGCTATGATGACGCTACAGCACTCTAGCCTGGGCAACAGAGCACAAATCTGTTTCAAACAAACAAACAAATAAAACCTGTTCATTCAACTATTAGAAAACGTCTATGTATGTTTGGAACAACTTAGGTAAGTGAATCTACTCTCCCCATGAATTCTATGAAACCTAAATAAGGTCAAGTATTTCCAGTGAAAATTTAGCACCCAAGTTAAGATGTGCTGTAATATAAAATACGCACTGGATTTTGGAGACTTGGTATGAGCAAAAAGACTGCAAACATCTATTAGCATTTTTATACTGACTGCTGATTGAAATGATAATATTTTGGATATACTGGGTTAAATAAAATATATTATTAAAATCAGTTTTACTTGTTCCTTTTTACTTTTCTCACGTGGGTGTTAGAAAATTTTAAAATGACGTGTGTGGCTCACTTTGTTTTTCCATTGAAGGCATCATATTCCATACTCAGTGCTATGGGGTCATAGTTGCTACCTTCATGGAGCTTACAGTCAAAAGGAGGCAGCTCTTAATGAATCCAAAGACCTGACTGAAAAAAAAAAAAAGGCTGTTATTACGAAGCAGAAATCAGGGAGCCGTGAGAGTTTCACAGGGGAACTGGCCCAGATTGTGTGACCCCCAAGAGAGGCAGGAATGACACAGCCCAGGTTGGGGGAGCTCGGGTTGGGGGCGGAGGGAGAGGCTCTGCACTGGGGGCAGGGCGCCAGCCCCCTGGGTTCAGGGCCAGAGGAAGTGGATGTACCAGGAGTGCTGTCACTTTGATGTGCAGGTGGCCAGGCGGCAGGGAGTGGTTGGGCTGCCATCATCTGTCAGGTTGGCACTTGCTGCTCTGCCTACGCAGTAGCCAGGCTCGCTCAGGAGGCCTCCAGGGCTCTCTGGGTGTGGCCTCCTGTGGCTTCGCTTGAAATCACCTGGGGTCCCGGAAAAGCCAAGCCCCACGCAGGGGGCTGGCCCTGGCTCTGACCTGGGGCCAAATCTGAGTTCTGGATCTTTGCGTTTCTTCCCAAGCACAAGCCAGGAGGTGATGTTTACAACTACACGAGGACTGGCCCATGACAACTAGGACTCTACCAGTCCCCGCTCCTGGCCAGTGTGTTGTTCAGCCTCCAGTGATTCAAATTCCTTTGCCACCGCCCTGGCCCCTTAACCACACTTCTTTCCCCCCAAATCTGCCCTTCTTGGGGTCACCCAAATTCTTACTGTTCCTAAAACACACCAAGCTTGTTGCTGCCTCAGGGCCTTTGCACTCGCTATATCTTCTTCCCAGAACACCTCCCTTCAGAAACATACATAGTTGTCATCTTCTCATCATTTAAGTCTCAGCTGAAAGGTCACCTCCATTCCTGACCCCTCTTTCTAAGGGTCTTTCCACGTCCTGCCTTTTTTTGGTGGCTCTTTGTCTCATCTTCCCATAGATTTTTTTTTGTTCAGATCATATGTCTCACTATCTGAAATGATCTTGTTCATTTATTGTTTTATTTGCCGTCTGTCTCCCCAGCTCCAGAAAATAAGCTCCGCAGGAACCGAGACTCGTCCAGCATCTAGCACAGTTCCTGGCAGGTGCTCAAAACAATATTTGTTGAATGAATTCACTCAACTTCCTAAAACACAGATCTGAAAACAATTATGGGGACCTCATATGAATGTGGACAAATGTTTGTGATGAAATGCTAAGTTAAAAAAAAGAATCGAAAAACGATACCCTCTGACATCATACCATAAAATATGTACATGCAGGGACGAGAAGGAAATGCACAAATGGAAAATAGCTACATGTCGGGAAGCCTAGGACTATAGGTGACTGCTATTTTTCAAACTTTAATAGGGTTATATTGTTTTTTTAATAACACTTCTATTGAGATATAATTCATATACTATAAAGTTCACCCTTTTAAAGCATACAGTTCAGTGGTTTTTAATACATTCTTGAAGTTGTGCATAGATCTAATTCTAGAACATTTTCATCATCCCCTCCCCCAAAACCCTAGACCCCTTAGTAGTCATTTCCATTCCCCCTCCCTGCTGCCAAGCGCCAGGCAACCCCTAATCTGCTTTCTGTCTCTGTGGACTTGCCTGTTCGAGGTGTTTTCTATAAGTGAAATCACACAATATGTGGTCTTCCGTGATGGGCTGATTTCACTCAGCCTAATGTTGTCAAGGTTCATCTGTGTTGTAGCATGTGTCAGTACTTCATTCCTTTTTATCGCTAAATAATATTCCATTGTAGAATATCCAATGTGGATAGACCATATGTGGTTTATCTATTTATACGATGAACACTTGAGTTGTTTCAGTTATATGTTGGTTTTACCATGATTTAAAAAATAAGTGAAGCGAGGTGGCTCACACCTGTAATCCTAGCACTCTGGGAGGCCGAGGCGGGTGGATCCTTTGAGCTCAGGAGTTCGAGACCAGCCTGAGCAAGAGTGAGACCCCCCCCCCCCGTCTCTACTAAA
>CM052452.1:9123767-9147433 GCA_028533085.1 Varecia variegata
TACTAAAAATAGAAAGAAATTATATGGACAGCTAAAATATATATAGAAAAAAATTAGCCGGGCATGGTGGTGCATGCCTGTAGCCCCAGCTACTTGGGAGGCTGAGGCAGAAGGATCACTTGAGCCCAGGAGTTTGAGGTTGCTGTGAGCTAGGCTGACGCCACGGCACTCTAGCCCCAGGCACCAGAGTGAGACTGTCTCAAAAAAAAAATAAAATAAAATAAGTAAGGTAGAACCTCCCTGTTCTACAAATTCAATCTTGTCATTCCCTGGCTCCAAAATCCAAGAGCCTTCCCAGTGCTTACAGGACACTGTCTCCCCTCCTTTCTTATGTTGTCAGTCCCTGGCTATCTTTCCAGCATATTCCTTTTTTTTTTTTTTTAATTAGAGACGGGGTCTCACTATGTCGCCCAGGCTGGGGTGCAGCCACTATTCACATGTGTGATCACAGCTCACTGCAGCCTCAAACTCCTGGCCTCAAGCAACCCTCCCACCTCAGCCTCCCAAGTAGCTGGGACCACTCACGCCACCATGCCAGCCTCCAGCACATTCTTAAACTCCTGTCTCTGAGCCCCTAGTCGCTCTGTCGGACGTGCGGGCCACGCACCCTCAGCCACTGTGCCTTTGCAGACACCGTCCCTTTTCTACTTCCTGGAAAAATCCTCCGCAGGCTGCAAAATTCCGCTCAGATGTTCCTTTCTTTGCGAAGACTTCCCTTCTCGTGGTCTTCTCTTTACAACTTTCTCCACTCCTAAAGGACTCATTATTTTTATTCCCCTGCCTGTTTCCTGCCTCAGCCTGGGCTAGGAGGACCCTCAGGGTCTCCTTCATCTTCTCTTCTCTCGTATCTCACATTCGCCTCTCTCGTGCCTGGCACCTGGCGGGTATTCACCGCAGTCAAGTGCCTGCACGTACGAATGGCGCTTCTGCTGTGATAAACTGAATAGGAATCCCGCAATACCACCTTTTGGCAAATAAGGCACGACAATGTCAAGGTTAAAGTGCGGGCTTAGGCGTCAGATGGACTTAGATGGAATCCAGACTCTGCAACTTGCTACCTAGGTGGCCTCTTGGAATTCTTTTCCTCATCTTTAAAATGGGCATCATTTCTCCCGCCTGGTGGGTTGGATTAAGTGCAGGTAAAACACCTGGCATAGAGTCATTGCTCAATAAGTGTTTTTTAAAAAAATTGTTAATAATATAGATGCTATAACATTTACATTTTAACCATTTTTAGGCATACAGTTCAAGTGGCATTTGGTGTATTCACACTGTTGTGTCAATAAGTGTTTTTGTTAATGCTCCTACTATCACTACTATTATTATTAGGCCAGAAGTCTTAACGGTGTGGATTTTGCTAGAGGCAGGGCACGCTATGCTGAATCGGTCGTGGATTTGCCTAAGTCTCTGTTTTCCCTAAATCATTTCACTCTCTCAAGAACCCCGGGAAGTTTTATCATTTCCATTTATGCTGGAGGCTCTGAGGGTTCTAGCGACGCCCCCAGGACACCCCCCAGCAAGCAGCAGAGCTGAGACGAGCCCCCAGATCCACGTTCCCGTCTGCTACCTGTGGACAGCTGCTCGCTGGACTGCGATGACCCCGGTCTGACCAGTTCGCTTCTCTGAGGCTTTGACTTTGACAGTGGGAGGGGCGTAGCTCGGTGGGGAAAGAGGCAGTCCCGTTCCAGGACAGGTGAATGCGGGCCAGCGGCTCTGGCGTCCTGTGCCCAGACAACAGGGCGGTGCAGAGGCCGAGCCCTGTCGAGCTGCTGATGTCTGTATGCAACAAGGACTGACTCCGGCTGCAGCAGGCCCAGCGTGCGTCACCCCTGTGACAAACGATAAAGATCTCGCTGGGCATATGAGATCCACTCGAGGAACTGAATGGAGACAATTGAAAAGCGCTGCACACCCGCCGCTGGAGCCGAAAGCCCGCAGATTCTGCTGAGTTAAGGTCTTCTGTGTGGATTTGCTGATCCTGGGGAATCTTAGCTATTTGGGCTTTTTAATAAATAAGCATCTCAGGGCCTCCTCCTAGGGAACCGGAGTGCTGGGACTCAAGGAGGACCTGTCTCGTCAAGTCCACGGCATCTCATGGCACTGGGACAGGATAAGTGTCTGACGATTGGCCAGTCAAGTTTCATTCTGAAGACTAATTATGATTGCTTTCTAATTCTTCACTGCCTCCCCGGGACACTCTTAAAGGGACCCCTCTTCCCTCTACCCTTTGCCAAGGGACAAATATTTACCCTCGCAATTAGAATCCCTCCTACTGCCACCATGGCTATATTTTAGCAACTCCTGAGAGCCCGACAAATGCTAGTTAACCAGCTAATTGCAGCTACAACTGACCCCTTGAGTGTGACAAGTGGCTGGTGACATGCTCAAGTCACTCATTTGTGTCGCTGAGTTTAGCCACATTCCTGTGTGCTTCTAAGTTAAAGGATCTCACCCCAGGTGATTCCAGTTCAAAGTGCCTTCGGAAACAACCTTGACATTGGCTGGTAAACCTAATAGTTATGGTGTACATGGGGCATGGACACTAGATCCAAAGCTAGAGAGACCTGACCCTCTGCCCTCCAGATCCTTAGGCTCCGGCCACACCAGACCTGCAACATTCCAGTCTTTCCTCTAAAAAGCATTTCAAATTGAAAGGGATTGAGTAAATAAATCAAGGTGCATGAGTAGAATGGGATGGCCTTCGGGCATTGAAAAAGAAGAGGTACATTTCCTGTACTAAGCATTCCTCACTCGACTTCCCACCTGGACACTTTTGCATATGCTGTTCCCTCCATCTGAACACTTTTCATCTGTCCCAATCCTCCAGCACATGTGCGTTTGGCATACCGTAGATGTTTAATAGATGAGCTGGCTCTCCCAGCTTTTCCCTCCTTGGGGGTCTACAAAATGAGCCTGTTATCCTGCACCCGAGGGTTAGGCTTATGGGGGCAGCTGGGAGTAGAGGGAGATTGATCTGGGTGTTTTAGAAAGAAGAGGTCCACAGTGTACAGTTAAGTGAAAAAAGTAGGTTATAAGCAGCATGTATCTTATGACCCACTTTTTTTTTTGTAAAAAGAAAATTCCATATTTACATGTTTGTTTATGCATAGAAAAATCTGGTAGGGTACATATTGCATTCACGGTGATTACCTCTAGGGAGGGGGTGTGGAGTAGAAAGTGTGAACAGAAACTTTTTGCTTTTTATTTTCTACTTTCTAAAGTGGTTTTTTTTTTTTTTACAATGGGCATTGTATTAATTTTATAATTAAAAATCTAATAAAGATTTTTAAATGTGCTCAGGGAACAGAATAACGATGCTTCCAAAATATTTGCCGTTGGCCTTTGTCCCAGATGCACCAAGCAGAGCTGCTGGTTGTGGTGTTGAGTGTGTGTATTTTATTCTTTCAACCAGGTTGTGAGTTCTAAGGGGGCAGGACCAGGTCTAGAAGCTGTACCAGTAACAGCAGCCCCAAAACTGACTCCACTATTTGGTGAGTGCTAACCATGCTACCTGCATCGTCAAGTTCAATTTCAATTACTGGTAAGTTTTCAGATCCCCTATGATGCTCTGGGCAGGAATAAGGACTCAATGAAGATTTTCAATTGAAATGTGTGGTCGGCACTTTCACGAGGGGAAACATAAAATTATGACTCCCTCATTCAACTATGAACACCTTTCTATTCGAGCAGGACTTTAAAATGTCTCTCCTCATAAAAGAAGACAGTAGGTAGCAAGGTAGGGGACAAGGTCTACTTCCTACTTAGGCCAGAATTCTAAAGGCCTGAGTTCTGGAACATGTGTGGTCGTGTTTCCCAAAGTGGCTTCTGTGGAACCCCAGGCATGCCCAATGAATGCTCTGTGAAAGGGTTCCATGATTAATTATATTCGGAAAATGCTTCTTACTACTGACCCTCTTGGAGATTCCCATGCCTGTGAACACATTAAAGGCTCTGAAAAGTCCCGCAGTAAAGAAGCAGCTTTAACTTGGGTTGATCCCAAATTTCCTGAAATAATTTGATCCCAGAGCCTATTGTTTCATAAAAGATTCTGAACATGTTTCCCGTAATACGCTTTGGAAAATGGTGCGCTAGAATGTTCTCAGTCAGCTGCCACCAAGAAATGTCTGATCCCACCTGGAGGCAGATCAGGCTTTGAAATGGTCAGTACCGGATGCCCCAAGTATCCGCCACTCTGGCCGTATCCCAAAGATAGCAAAGGGTTTGCAGCATGGATAGACGCAAGACATCCTATCTCCCAGCTGCCGAGAGGACATGCCATGCTAATTCTCGGTGCTTCCGAAACAGATGAAGTGATCACTGTTTAGCGATGTGTGCAGAGCCCCATGAAGATCACGTGAGATCTGGGGTCACACAGACCTGGGTTTGGATATCAGTTCTACCACAGACTCACTGTGTGACCTTGGGTAAGTCACTGTACTTCTCTGAGCCTTAAAAATGGGGATTAAAATGCCTCCCGGAAGAATTATTTGAGGAGTGGACATACTTACATAGGAGATGCTTGGGAAGGCACAGTTGCTACAATATCGGCTCGCAGTTCTGCCACTGTTCTGCTCACCTGTGGCACTGCTGGGGTCTCTCTCTGTTTCTCTCAGCTTCTATCCCCCAAACACTGGGAACGCTCTTTGGCACAGGAAGTATGTGACCTGCAGAGGAATGAGACTTCCAAGGACACTAGAGGGTACTAGGCAGATGTAAGATTCCTCTGATATAGCAAAGAAATCCGAACTGGAAAAACCTTGGAAAGACATTCCATCTTAAAATCTTCGAATTGTTACAGTAAAACCAAGGCACCATCAGTCTCAGAGAATCATTTAAGTGCTTTTAAAAATGGATAAGAAAAAAAAGAATAAAACCTCTTTGCACTGTTGGTGGCAGAAACAGATAATAAGCAAAACATCTGGAGTCACCCAAGATTGGGTTGGAGCGACAGTTCTGCATTGTGCTCGCTGGGTGACCCCGGGAAAACAACTAAACCTCTCTGTGCTTCCAATTCCTCACGTGTGCAATGGACAGAAAGAGTACCAAACCTCACAGGAGTCAGGCTGTAAATCTGTGCCACCTGCCAGCTCAGGACCTGGCCCAGGGTCACCGTCCAACGTTAATATTATTACTACCAATATTATCATGCACTGGGTTTTTGGTTCCTTTTGGAACTCTTTCTCCCCTCTCCTGTCCCTCTTTCTTTCCCTTTGCCACCTCCCCACACCCCTTTTTTATTTCTTTTCCATCAATAGTGAAAAAAAAAAATGAACCAAAACAAGCCAACACCAAGCTGTGCACGCGCTCAACTTTCAAGAAGCGAGTTCAAGGCCGGGGCTCTGTCCCGCACCTCCGGGGACCCTTTGTGGGATGCTCGTTCCCGGGCCGCACCCGGGTTCTCCCCGCGCCAAGGTCCCCCGCAGGCGGGACGCGGCGTCCCGGGAGCCGCAGTGCTGCTCTGTCCCGCGGGCCCGCCGCGCCGCCGCCGCTCTCGCTGCCTCGTGCATGCCAATTAGGCCCTAATTTGATTTCTGTTCTATCTGTGCGAACCCCATTAAAACCCAATTCCGCTTATTACCAACAGCTTTCTTGCAACGCCGCGCCTCTCCCTCCCAGGGCTGCCGCGGCGCGCGCAGGAGCGGGACTCCGCTCACCCGGCTGGCGGGGATCCCTTTCCTGTCCCCACTGCCCCGGGACGCGCAGTGTCCCCGCAACCCCCGCCCCGAGGCTCCCCGGGTCCAAGCCGGGGCCCCGGGTCACCGGGTTGTTTCTTAGGAAACAATAGGATCGTAGAAAGCTGGAATCGAATGTCGCTGTGAACTCAAGAGGTCACCAGGTCCCGCCTCCCACGCCCTGCAGGAGGAATTCCCTGGACGCCGGGGTGATCACCAGTCCCCCGCCTGTGCTAGGGCTTTCCCAGCCCAGGCAGCTCCCTCCCTCCCTCAAAAAAGCCCAGCTGGGTTCAAGTTCCCGCCCCTCTGCTGTGTGATCTTAAGCAAAGCTCTTGACCTCTCTGAGCGCAGCGGTCTCCTCTGTAAAACAGCGCTTCCCCAGGTGGTAACGCTTGCCCCCTAGGGCTGTAGGGAGGACAAGGCGCAAGCGAAGCCTTGGAAGAGTGCCTGGCAAGGAGTGAACTGTGACAGGTATCACTGCAGGGCCCAGCCTAGGGTAAGGCCAGCGGGGCACTTGCCAAGTTGCAAAATTTAAGATCAAGCCAAAAATCTCCATAATCAAGATAAATAATATTCTAATGCAATATTTTTAAGAACTGAAAATTAATGCCAACAAAAACCAATGATGAACAAACTATGAAAAAAAAATTCAAGACAGGACTGGGATTAGAGTGAGGCACGTCTGGTGTGTCTTTTGTGTGCCGGGCGGGCTCCTGTCTTTCTTTAAAATTTTGATGTTTTGTTCATCATGGATTTTTTTGCATTAATTTTGAGTTTAAAAAGATATTGCATTAAATCCTACTTCCCTTGATCACTGAGTTTTTTGGTGCCCCTAGAAGTTTTGCAGCTGACGTGAGGCCACACCCTGGTCCCAGCCCCAGGTAACAGTCACAAGAAAAACCTTTCAAAGCTTCAGTTTCTTACTGTAAAATGGGGCTGAGAATGACCATTTACAGGGATGTTTTGAGAATTAATAAGCAGGCAGCATAATTCATAGCATCTGCTCTAGAGTCTGGGCAAGTTCAAGCCCCTTCTCTGCCACTTAATAGCTGGAGGAGTCACAACCACTCTGTGCCTCTGTTTCCTTATCTGGATCATGGGGACACTAACAGTGTTTAGTCCCTAGAGATTGCTAAGGGCTTAATTACAATAACGCTTGCAAAGTACCCAGTGCATGCTCAACACGTAGCAAGACATTGATTCAAGTTGCTGCTATTGTCATTTGAATAAATATCCTTGAACTTGCCCATCCTTGGCATAGCAGGGGCCCTTGGTCAATAGAGGTAGTTGACATCATTTTTTATAAGGGACCTTGCACACGTAATAGTAGGTGCTCAGTTGACTGTTGGGGCCAGATGGGCGGAGACCACTTCTGATTTGTTCCCCACCACAGCCCTTAAATGCCCTGCACATAGTAGGTCTGCAAAAATATTCATGGAATGAGTCTATGGTTAAGTGATGCAAGACAGTCCATTGCATCTTTGGTTTCAGGGACAATCAGGGAACTGTCCTTTCAAAGACCTGCCATCCTTCTTCACCTCTGTGTACTAATAAGAATGCTAATGACCAGGTGGCGCCTCCTCCTACCACCTGTGGAAAAGGCTTGCTCTCTAGACCTCGCCTTCTGCAGGTGATCCCCAGAGCCTGCATGGCCAAGTTCACAACACTGTTATCTCAATAGCGTGCCTATCTCAACAGAGGCACACAGCGTGGCTAATATTAAACCCATTTAATCGATGAGGCAACCAAGGTCAGAAACTCCCAACTCGCTCTCTCTTTGCGTTAGTCAGCTAACTGGAGCCGGGAGCAGCCAGGCGGTTTCCCTGTACCTTGCTCTTCCCCACTGCACAGCCTCTCCCCCAGCCCCCGGCTTTGTTCTGGAAGCCCAGGAAGGTGAACCAGTCAAAGCTTGCCATGCAGACCCAAGCCCACCCCGCATCCCTGACTCTCAACCCCTGGGGAGTGTTTCGGGGACTTCATTTGAACTCCCTGGGGTCCCAGGTCGTGGGTTGCCATTTCCTCGTGGGTATCTTCCCAAGCCAGGGGATTTTCCCAGACCTCAAGAACGGAGGAGCTGTTAGACATTAGCAGAATTAGAAAGACCTGCTTTGCCCCCAGGCAAAAAGATTTCAGTATTCTTAGGACAGATGAAATTCAGGAATGGGACTGGTGACGGGGAGGGCGGGTCCTGGTTCCCAGTCCCACCTGCCTGTGACTTGCAGATCTGGACGTAGAATTTCCTGTCTTAGCTGGGCCTCAGTTTCCCTGAAATAACATGGATTTGGTGGGAGGGCGTGAGGGTGGGTTGAATTTCCCTTACCCCTGATGCTTTTTAATCTAATTCAGAAGGGAGGATGAGGAGATAATTACAGCCAAGGGTTGGGAGTTCTTGAGAAGAAAGATGCAACATCCACACAAGGTATCATTAACTTTATTACTTGTCAGGAAGAGGTGGGGGAACCAGTTGGGAATGGCTAGATGAGAGGTGAGTGTACTGCATTCCAATCCCCGGAGGGCGTGGTGGGCGTATGAGCTGGAAATGACCATTATTTATTTATTGCATTTGTTAAGTGCCTGTAATGTGCTGGGTGCTAGCCCGGGTGTGCGTGTAACCCAGACACACATAAACCGCCCAGGGTCAACCCTCTGTGAGCGGGAGGGAGTTAAAAGCCCTCGCATCTCTTCTCCCTGCAAACAAAAACATCTTCCTCATCCGCTTAAGGTGGTGCCAGCCATCCCCAGCATTAGCTATGGCTCCTTGGGGGGAGCCTGCAGGAGCTGCGTAACTGGGTTAAGGCATCTTATTACCTGCCAGGAGTAAGGCGACTGCTGGCTCACAGACAGCACACACTGAGCTCGTTTCGGCCACTCTCGGCTGCTCGTGCAGCAGGGAGGACCTTGGGGGACTTCTGTTTGGACGGTGGGAAGGACACGGCCCTGGACCAATGGATCACTGCTGGGCAGGTCCGTGGGAGCCAGGTGTCAGCACGACGGGAGGTAAGGCAGTGAGGGTCAAGGCCAATGCCGACGGCCTCCTGCCACCAAGCAAAGCCGCTTACAGACTCTGGGGAGGAAACAAAACACCAACATGCAGATGTTGAACTAGATCTCAGAGCAAGAGAGCAACGTCAAGAGCCAATGGCGATTCCAGCTACTGGGCGTCTAGTACCTTTAAGCTTTGGTGGATTCTGGATCTCTTTGAGGAACTGAGGAGAGAGTTTGGGAGCCTCTCTTTGGAAAAAAATGCACTTACCTAGGTATGCAGATACACACACACACACACACACACACACACTGCACACTTTTTATGCAATGGCAGGGTGTCCACTGGTGCCTGAAGCTCATCTGAGGGCCCAAGTTAGGTTCTTTTATTTGGACGTTCTCAACAACCCAGCGGGGTAGGTGCGGTGGTCGGTGTCTGTCCTCTTTCACACGCCATGAAGCTAAGGCCCAGAGAGAGCACACCACGTGCCCGGGTTATGCAGCCAGGGAGCACCAGAGCCAGGCCAGGAGCCTCGATTGCACAACTCTAGGAGGCACCATTTCATCCAGGTTTACGTTGTGCTCCAAGGAGCGCCATCGACAGAGAGGGCAATGAGAATACTGCCACCCCCTTGGACCTGTGCCTGGGACTTCTGATAACCATTTCTTGAGAGCTTATTTATAGGCATATATGCAAAAAGGCCACCCGAGTGATAGCGCTAAGGAGAACTGGGGAGGGCAGACAGGGATGCAACTTGGATGCCCACACTTCTAAATGGAAGAATATTTCTGAACCATTCATTCATTCAACAAATTCATAGTGATGCACCTCCCATGTAAATTTCACCCCCCACCCCAACCCCCTTGAGTAAAATCCGAACTCTCTGCCACGGTCTTCACGACGCAGCAGGGACTGACTGCTCCCTGCCATTTGCCCTCTCCTACCTCTCGCCACTGTCTTTCTTGTTCATTACACTCCAGCAACCCCGACCTTCTGTCGGTGCCCAGCTCCTGCCAAGATTTTCCCACCCCAGGGCCTTTGCACTTGCTGTTCCTGCTGCCTTGGAATATTCCTGCCCTGGCTCTTCCCTGGCTGGCTCCGTCTCATCCTTCAGCTCTCATCTTGAATGTCACTTTCTCAGAGAGCTCTTCTTTGACTTCATCTAAGAATATCCCTCCACTATTCTCTAGCCATCTGTTTCTTCTTAGCACTTATAACAATCTCTAACTGTTCTATGTCTTAATTTGCTTATATATTTATTATCTCTCTCTCCCTTGACGATAGAAAGCTT
The DNA here is from genome assembly GCA_028533085.1 of Varecia variegata. Classification (NCBI taxonomy): domain Eukaryota; kingdom Metazoa; phylum Chordata; class Mammalia; order Primates; family Lemuridae; genus Varecia; species Varecia variegata. The sequence goes on from CM052452.1 coordinate 9,133,714, forward strand.
CATGAAGGTGGAAGCCACATTGTCCTGTTCACCATGATGTCCCCAGCCCCTAGCACATAATAAGGGCTCAATAGTTGCAGAATGAATGATTGAAAAGTATATTTGGAAGCGTCTAGAAGTATTCCTCGGCCACCACTTGACCCTACTTAGTGCAGTGATGCAATCGAAATTTGGCTACTGCGGTAATGCTGCTCTGAGGCTGAGCAGGTGAGAGCATGACTATCCAAGATGGTAGCCTCTGGGGCCACCCAAGAAACCACATTGAAAAGAGGAAGGTCCTGGCAGGGCGCGGTGGCTCAAGCCTGTAATCCCAGCACCTTGGGAGGCTTATGTGGAAGTACAGCTTGAAGCCAGGAGTTCAAGGTTACAGTGAGCTATGATCACACTACTGCACTCCAGCCTGGGCAACAGAGTGAGACCCTCCCTGTCTCTAAAAAAAAGAAAGAAAGAAAGAAAAAAGAAAAGATAAAGGTCCCATACCTTCAGCTTTGGGAAGCAGGAACAAATGCAGTGCACTTAAGAAGGATGAGACAATGATGCCGCTTTAAAAAACAAAATGTCTGGTCAAGCGGCTCCATCCTCAGAGGAGACCGGCCTCTGGACTGTTTTATGGTGCAGGCTGAAGCACAGGAAATGGGCCCTACGGGAGCATCAAGGGACTTTTCGGAGCCGTATTGCTTTCTTAGGAAAATGCTGCCGGCTTCTGGAACTGCAGTTTAATTAAATTCCGTTGGCTGGATACCTGCAAAGGCTGTTCCAGGTCCTCACCAGCCCTCGCAGACACAGGCATCTTCCAAGCAAATGTGCGAGCGAGAGAGCGGTGAAGCAATCGCTGGCAAGACGCGGCAGGCGCTCTCCGATCGCGACTCATCCCACCCGGGCACGCGGTGGGGCCGGTGGCCAAGGACCTGGGCGTCCAGACCTTCCTCCACCCATCCCAGCCTGTCCCCATGTGCGACAGTGGAGGTGAGACAATGCCATCTTCATAGAGGTGGTGCAGGGTGCTGGGGGCTATCAGAGACACGCACGGGGCCAAACAGACCCACTTTGACTGATTTCCCAGCCACGAGCTCTGATGCAGACCCTCCCAGCTGGACTCACCTCCACCCCAGGGGTGGCGTCTGCAGGGCAGGTTCCTTGACGTTGGTGTCCGAGGGACGAAAGATCTGGGGGCCACAGGGGCCTTTTGGAAACTTGAGCTCTCCCAGACTAGTCTGTAACACGGAAGATAAACACGCCTGCGTCTTTTCACAGTTCCTAGAAAGAACAATAATTGGGTCAGAGATGCAGTCCAGACGCCACGGGGCATTTTGGATATCTCGGTAAAATATAAACATAAACATAGGCCTTATCAGTTGCAATGTCCAAAATAAATAAATAAATAAATTTTCATTTCAATATAACTTTTAATTAAAAAAAAACAATAACAAACAAAAATCTCACCCCCATTGCCCCACTTCCCAAAGAACTGGAAAAAAAAAAAAAAAAAAAAAAACAGCCTCTGGTCTCCAGGAAAACCAAACCAAGCCCAAGTCTGCCACCAGGTTGAGCAGACCTTTGTCATCTGAGGTGTCCAGGACTAGGCTAGGTGCGTACAAACCTTTGATCTCATCTGATTGTGTCAACAACGTTGAGAAAAAGGTTTTCTTAAGCTCACCTTCCACATGAGGAAATCAAGGCACACAAAGGTAACTATCAGTCCTTCAAGATCACTCAGCTTGGAAGTGGCCAGAAATCTATGTTGAGATGGTTAAGCTCATGCATTTGGCACTATGTATTGGCAACCTAACGCTATTGATTGTTGGCACTGTTTTGGGTGCTGTGGATATAAAAGTTCAAAAAAAAAAAAAAAAAAGCAATCCTGGCCCTGAAAGAGTTCACTCTTTCTTTTACATTTGAGATTGCATCCTACATTTTGATGAGTGTATTTGTCTCATTCCCCGATTACACTGCAAACTCTTGAAGAGGAGTAGGAGCCTCAACTCAGCTTCCCAGTACAGGCTGTGACTCCCTTGGGCAGCCTGGGGGAGCCTACGGACTCCTTTCCAGAGCCATGCGTTTCAATGCATAAAATAATGCACATAGAATTGCAAAGGAAACCACTTATACTGTAATACAGACATCAGAATATTAAAACCCCAGTTTGTGAAATAGCAACACGCAAGCTTCTTTTCTGTTAAGTAGCAAGATCGAGCCCCTGGTCTTTCTACAACTCTATTTTCCAAGTTGTAAGGAGCATCAGTGATATTTTCATATATCTGCACCGATTGTTAGTGATACGAAAGTATCTGTGATTTGCATGGGTGCCGGAGTCACAGATACTGCAGTTACCACACTGGTGTGTCACCTACATTCCTAATAGAAGAAAATGCTGTCTTTTGGTTAGAGGTTAGTGAAAATAAAGATGTCATTTTTCCCCCCAGCTAAATTTATGGACCCCTGAATTCTACTTATGTTACCCTCAAGGGGTCCAAGGACCCCTATTAATCGAGTGGCATTTCCCCGCAGTGTGCTCTGCCTGCCAGCACCCAGGGCTGCTAAGGGTCTCAGTAACCGACCTGGGAAGGAAGCCCTGGGAAGGAAGCCCGTAGGGTCACTGTCTTATCTTATCATGATGGAGAGAATGACTGCTTGGTTTTTCCATGTCATCCTCGAGGTTAAGGGTACGAGTCACATTCCTAGTGTGGCACGTGGAGATCAAGCCACACATAAAGTCAGGAGGGCAGAGTGGTCAGAGGCTGGCCGTGGAGTCACAGGAGACTTCCATTCACATTCGGACACGCCTGCTGTTTGGTGTGTCCTGGGGCAGGTCAGTGGCTGGTCAGGTCTCAGCTTTCTCATCTGTACAATGGGTCTGCAGAGCCTGTTCAGGGGGTTGCTGTGAGAACCAACAAGATGCAGGACGGAACATGCACATACAGCTGGCACATGGAAATAACTCAACATAAAGCAACTGTTTGATGCCACCTTGGACTTCATTGTTTACCTAGTACCTTTCTCCAAAGCTCTCTGAGTGCAACAGACAGCATTCGAGTTAGACCCTTCCAGATCGCAGCTTCTTGTTCCCACTCGGAATCCCACTCTAGGAAGTGGTTGCTCATAGCTGGCAGACTCTCCCCGTAGAAGCTCTCAGAAAGTTCCTCTCTTCCTCCCCGCTCCCCAACCCAGTCCCAGTGATGCTCCCGGGAGTTTGGGGAGGGCACCCTTAACCAGTGGCTTGGTGGTTTTTCTTTTCTTTTCTTCTTTCTTTCTCCTTCTTTTTTTAATTGTCCGCCTAAGCCCGAGTTGCTGAGTGAATCGTTAAGGGAGCGAATTCCAAGAGCATGAGCGTCTCTGTGTTTCCCAGGACAGGTTCGGGCCAAGACAAACCCTGGCGATGCCAACAGCGGTTGCTTAAACAGTGGAGCTCAGAGCTGGCTTCCTGGCTCGCAGGGGCTCTGTTTGAACTTTCTCCTCTCTCCTTCCACCCGGTGATTAAAGGAACCACATGTCACTTTCTCCTTAGTCCTCTTTCCCCGGGTCCTTCCCCGTACACCCCCGGGGACAGGCTCTGCGAAGTCCCACAGTGGTTCTCAAAGAGGCTGGGCAGCCTCTTGATTTACGTTCACTTGGCAACGGAAAGTCCAAATGGCCTGAGAAGCCTGAGTAACTGGAAAGGGACATGGGGAAGAGGAGGCTGCCGGGTGTCTGAGTCCACGTGGCTCAGGCTTGGCACTCCTCCCGCAGAGCCCCGGACCTTGGAGCCTGCGGGCAAAAGGGAAAAGAAAACAAGGCGGCTGGAGTTGGAAAAAGAAGCCCAAATTGTCCAGAGACACCAGCATCATCCGTTCTTTCTGGAAGCTTGATGACTCCCTATTTTTTTTCTCCTTCCCCAGGGATTGCCTGCTCATTTTGGGTTCAACGCATAAACCATAGGGATTATTTTAATCCCCAATCTGGCCCATTGTTGGGGCTCCATAATTATTAGTGGAATTGTATACTTTTTAAAGAAGACGTTGGAAGTTGCCTTTTTTAAGTTTGGTTCTGGGAAGTGTCTTGCCTGGGCCTGTGGAACATGAGTTCATATCTCCATGAAAGCACGGCTTTCATTCCCTGTAAAAGGCCGTGTCTGTGTCTCGAATTAGATCTTGAGTTATGGGCGCGGAGGAACTATCTTCTCTCCTTCTCTCTTTCTCTCCCTCACTCCTTCCCTCCCACAAATATTTACTGAGCATCATTATTGTCCCCTGTCCACTCCACTCTAACACTTAGCCTGTTTGTCCCTGATAGGTGTTCAGTGTTGAATGAATGAGTGAGTGAATGAATGAATGAAAAGATGGAGTTTTAGGTGGGAACTCCAGGAAGTGGGCCAGGCTCTGAGGTCCTCCTAAGAAGTCTGTACATGTGATTCACATTTTAGAATTGGGATCCCAGGCAACAGAGAGATGGGCTGGGTTTGAAGCTAGGAATGAGGACTCTTGCCCAGTACCAACTTGGCCACCATCTTGCCCTGAGGCTGGAACTGCAGTTGTTCTATCCCTAAAATGAGGGGCATCTCAAGACTTCTTGCAAATTTAGAGTTCTATGATTCCCCAGAAACTTTTGCCTGCAAATCCAATGAAACCAGATCCTTCCAAGAAAGAATTATGACACCACCAGAGTCACTCCCAGCTCATTTGCTTCTTGGACTGTTTCTTCCTGGTCTCACTTGGAACTGGCCACATCTTTTCTTGTTGAAGAATCTACAGTAGCTCCCAGTTGCCTGTCACATCCAGTGTACCTTCCTCTCCTTGGCTTTTAAAAAATATACAGCCGGTATGCAAATCCACCTTATTTCCCAGCTCGCAGTGTTGGGAATCCTCCACCCCAGTGAGACTCCTCCCCTGCCAGCCTCTATCCTACACTTCCCTCTTGGAACACACCTTCCCATTCTATTTATGACTTCTAAGCCTTAGTGATGTCATAAAATTTCCAATTAGAGTCAACCAAATTTAAGTTGGTTTGGAATAGATTATCCAAAACAAGGACTTACTCTAGGAAAGGGAAAAAAAAAAAAAAACTACCCATATTTGTACACCCACAGACAAACTCTGTGACCATCTTGGTTAATTTCCTTCCAGTCTTTTTTCTTTTAAAAAGAAAAGGGTTTGAGCAGGGCTTGAAAGGATGAGCTACGTAATTTACTTATCCGTCCCTTATAGTTGGTTGGATGTGGAGGCTGTTTCTAATCTTTCACCATAATCCACATGTTGCAAGGAACATCCTGTAACTCGATCTTTTTATACATCTTTAAGTGTTTCCTTGGGCTAAATTCCTAACAGAGGAATCATTGGGATTAAAGGGTTTTTAATGATGGGGGTGGAGAGAGGGAGGGAGAGGGGTCACATTGAGATCCAAATCCTTCTGCGAGTCCAGGGAGCACGTTGAGTGAGAAGGTGACAATCCCCATCTTTTTCTTCTGGGACTGGTCAGTTTAATAGATATTCCAGCCCCCTGTCAACCCTGCCTATAATATTCCTGCCCAACATCAAGCTTCTGAGACTTCTAGGAGGTTCTCCAAAGGCAATATATGATGGAAAAACCAGCCAGCAAATCTCTAGCTGGTGGCAAAATTTGCCACACAGGGGCTGAGGATTCTGGAGCCAATTCTCCTGAGTCTCCCCACCCCCACCCCCCTCCCCCCACCATTTCCCTGCCCTCCCCCCTCCCCCCTCCTGGGTTGATGGACTATGCACTTGGACACACACGTGTGATTGACTGTGGTATTAAGAAAATATGTATGACACAATGTTTTTTAGCTTTTTCCAGAGATATTTATATCACACAAATGGCATATTGGGTTTTTTTTTTTTCCCCTCTCAACCACTAAGAATGAATAAATCAATTGTCCTAATCAAGCTAATGGAGAGTGCATAGGCTAGCAAGAGAGGGGGGAGGGGCTCTGTGCTGGCGTCTGATACTCCTTTATGGGGGGGCGGCCCTCGTACAGTCGCTTCATATCTCTGGGCCTCTGTTTCCCTGTCTCTGAGATGGGCATGGTGATATCTGACCGCTACTGACCTCACGAGTTAAAGATTGTTGGAAGCATTTGGAGTTCCTTGGAAGAAAGTAGCTGCATGAATTTTTAATCCTCTGTTTTCAGCCCTTTGGAGCGGTGTGTAGGAGCGGAGCTGTAAACACAGAAAACTCACCACTACGTTCTAGTTTATAAGGTTTTTGGTTCACACAATCCCACAGACCTGACCTTAAGAACAACTCGAAATGTGGGAGAAATGTAGTTTGTTGTGGTCGTTGTTATTACATAAAAATTAATGGCTTGGCAAACACAGGGATCATCCTGTCACGCTGAGGTCATGTTTACACCAAGCAAATATATTTCAAGGTTCCTGAACCTTCAGCAGCATTGCAAGGCAGAATCGACACAATTCCCACGTAAGACTCGAAGTCCCGTGCCAGATTCACACGGCTCCGAAGGGAGACATTAGTGAATATTAATTCTGCAACTAGAATCCCATCAGCCTCCAAATTCCTTATGGACAAAGCAGATTTTTCAGTTCCTAACTTATTGAGGCCGGCTAACTTTACTGATCGGTGAAAAAAAGAAATGTAAAATTACGACCAAATTGGAGGCTATGAAAGGAAGGCTATGGGACTGAGGTCATCGTCAGAGGGGGCTCTGATCTACCCTTGGGGTGAGAGTGAGTAGAAGCAAGGAGGAGGAGCTGGACGTGGTGGCTGATGCCTGTAATCCGAGCACTCTGGGAGGCTGAGGAAGGAGGATCACTTGAGGTCAGGAGTTAGAGACCAGCCTGAGAAACAGCAAGACCTCATCTCTACAAAAAACTAAAAAAATTAGTTGGGCACGGTAGTGTGTACCTGTAGTCCCAGCTACTCTGGAGGCTGAGACAGGAGGATCCCTTGAGCCCAGGATTTTGAGGTTGCAGTGAGCTATGATGACACTGCACTCTAGCCCAGGGGACAAAGTGGGACCCTATCTCAAAAAGAAAAAAAAAAATGAGAAGAAGAAGTGAGGAGGACGAGGAAAGGCAGAAGGCACTGCATATGCAAAGGTCCCTGGTAAGACACAGTGGCACATTTGAGGACATGAAAGGTCAGAGTTGTAAGAACAAGGGGGAGAGAACTAAAAGATGGAGCTAGGCACGGGGATGGCAATAATAAAAACAAAATGGGAAAATAACAAGTGTCTGCTGGTGGGGATGTGGAAAAATTGGAAACCTTGTGCACTGCTGGCAGGAGTGCAAAATGGGACAGTCACTGTGGAAAACAGTCTGGCAGTTCCTCAACAAGTTAAACACGGAGTTACCCTATAGCCTAGCAATCCCACTCCTACATGTATACCCAAAAGGACTGAAAACAGATGTTCAAACAAAAACTTATCCACGAATGCTCACAAAGGCACCGTTCACAATGGCCACAAGGTCGAAACAACCCAGATGACCATCACCAGTGAGTGGATCGACAGAATGTGGTCTGTCCATACAAAGGAATAGTATTCGGCCATAACAAGAAATGAAGTACTGGCACGTGCTACAACGTGGGTGAACCTTGAGGACATTACGCTGAGTGAAAGAAGCCAGAGACAAAAGGTCCCATGTTGCATGATTCTATTTATATGAAATATTCAGAATAGGAGAATCCACACAGAGAGAGAGCAGATTGGGGGTTGCCAAAGGCCAGGGGGAGGGCGGAACGGGGAGTGACTGCTAATGAGTAGGGGGTTTCTATCTGCGGTAGTGGGGAAGCTGAGGCAGGGCCTGGAGGGTGGTTTTCATGCTGAGATCTGTGGCCAGATCATCCCAGCTACTGGTAGGGAATGGGTGGAGCAAGTGGGGGGACAGCTTAAGAGGGAGGCCAGTGAGGCAGGGAGCAGTGGTCCAGGAGGACATGCAGGTGGCTTGGACCAGGGGCACAGGGTGGTGGAGAGAAGTGGGCAGATTTGAGCCACATGCAGTAAGTGAAACCAGGAGGGCTCGGCGAGGGCTTGGATACACAATCATTCCACAGAGACTCAGCTCTGCTCCCTCGTGCTCTGTCCGAGTGTGCGCTTATCACTTACGGGGCGGTGGTGGAGGGAGGAAGTATGGGTTCTCATAGGGATGCTGGAAAACATGCTGTCAGAAGACCCCTGGGTTCAACTTTTGAATTTTTTGTCGCCGGACCTCAAGAGAGTAACTTCATTCCTCTATGCCTCAGTTTCTTCCCTTGTAAAATCGGGACGCCAAGACCCCCTTCATAGGTCGTTGTGTGGAGATGGGGACAACAGCTCTCTCCCGGATTCTTGGGAGACCCAGATGAGCTGTTCATCCTTCAAGGACAACACACATCACACAAGGAGGGCAGCTCACACCGCTGGGGCTGATGTCATTGCTTTTAGAAAGCAGGTCCCTTGACCGGATTCTCCAAAAGCAGGGACTTTACGATCATCTCGAAAGCGACAGATTATAGTTGTTAAGGCTATGATTTAAAAAAGCAAAAAAAGGCGGAGGGCTCTAAGAAGCATGTGAGATGTGTAGCCAAGTGGCCCATAACGCGCTTTCTTCCGTGCTCGCCCCGCCCCCTCCAGCGCGGGCCCCGCCCCGGCTAAGCCCCGCCCCCAATGTTAGCGCGGGCCACGCCCCCGGGGCGCCCAGCTCCCGGGTTTGCAGGCTAACCACCTGCGCCAAGCGTTCGGTACCGGGGAGGGGAGGGGTTGGAAATTGGCAGGGTGAGAATTGGGGAAATTAGTCTGAGACGAATCCCTGCATGCCCCCCTTCTTCATTCAGCCCCTTGTTGAGGGCCTTGGCTTTTGCATAATGTAAGTACTTATTTAATGCGTGTGCTGGCTCATTTGTCTTTTCTGTCCTTCATATGCCAGTGTGCTTCCGCCTTGTGTCTGTCTAGGTGGTGGCGCCCGGAGAAGAGGGTGCTTCCCAATAGCTCCTGTTCGACCCCCAGCCCTGGGGCCAAGGGCAGAGCGAGGCTGGGGCTGGGGTGGGGGTGGGGAGGTGGGAGCTGGGAGCTGGGGCGGGGCGGGGAGGGGCGGGGGGGACAGCGAGCGGGAGGGAGGAGCGCACCAGATGACAGGCTTGTGCAAGCAGATCCGATGCCAACTTGGATTCTGTCCTTTTCTCCAATAAAAGGAACTTTTCACTTGTTTTTCAAACACCCTTTTAAAAAATGTATTTAAAGAGACTGGTTCGCATCCATCTGACTGGAGGCATCATAATGCAAAAGCAAAGCTAAGTCCTGCACGCACTCACACACACGCACACACACACACACACACGTGCGCGCGCGTGCACTCCCGCGCGCGCACACGCCCCTCCTCCCGCGGTTTTCCCGAACGTATCTACTCCGGTTACAACTAGACGCGCCCCTCCCCCACCGCGCCTTCCCTCTTCCTCCCTCGGTCTTGGAAGGAGCATTCTCTGTGCCTTCCCAAGTCCCCGTGGGGGACCTTCCACGTTGGAGTGGGGTGAGGGGCGGGGGGAGGGTCACATAACGAAGGCCAGAAAGAACAAATTAGATAATCAAAAGAATTACAGTAATTGCTTTCACTTTCCCCGAGCCCGCTCAGCGGAGTCCCTCCCCCGCCCCTCCCGGGCTCTGTCTGTCGGGAATACTGGGTCTTTCCGACCCCTCCCCTCCCCCAGGTTCCTCCTCTCCTCTTCCCGGGCTCGCGCGATCCCCCTCTTCCTCCGTTTGCTGGTGTGCTGGAACGTTCAGCGGAATATGATGAATGATCACCTGTCACGGCTTGTTTATTATAATGCAGGCAATCAATTACACATCCCCAACGCTGGCCGGCCCGCAGGAAATTTATATGCTCAGCACAAACCAATGTGAAAATGGAATCTCATTTGCCAAATGTCTTTCTCCCCGTACAGCACGATGATTACAGTCTGTGTTTGTTTCAACAGTCGTGTACAACTGACAGTGCCATCATTTACTGCCTGGCTCAGGTCACGTTACTCTAAGGCTTTATTTATTGTGTTACGAAGGCCAGCACAGGAAAAGGACAAGGGTGTCTGTCAGGGATGCCACCGTGTTAAAAAGTGGGCGGGCAGGGCCGCATTCCCAGGGCAGCCGCTGCAACCTCAGCCCCTGGGCCCTGCCTGCGTCGCGTCACCTCCCCCTGCGTCCAGCTGCCCAGACTCCAGAGTCCCCGCTGGAAGGCAGCTCTGGAACCAGGAGCTCCACAAGTCCTGGAGTCCGATGGACCAGAGTTCAAATTCTGGTTCTGCTACTGTCTAATCGTGGGCAGCAGGGACTCAATCATCGGATCTGGAAAATGGGTGTTTTAATACCCCCTGGAAGGGACATTGTGATGTTTGGGATGTCATAGGTGTTGATAAAGGTTTGTTTGCAGAACTTCAGAAAGAGGTCCCATTGGCAGAGGTGTGAATCGGAATTCATGCCCTGTATTCAAATCTCCCCAATCTCCACTTCTGAGACTGGCTATGTCCGGGACTGTTTGTTTTCCTTCCTAGGGGGATTTTGCACTTGTGTGTCCTCTGCAGCCCACAGGTAATGTGACTTTGGGAAAATAAAACAGCCACCTTGCTCTCCTTCTGTTTCTGTCTTTGTAGCAATGCTGGCTTTTCTAGCTGTGTGACCTCAGGCGGGTCAGTCCTTCAGCCTCGCCCAGCCTCAGACCCCTTCTCTGAGAACTAAAGGAAATGACTCCTAAAGTACCTCCCACATGGGGTTGGTAGGACACAAGGTGTCAATGGATGTAACAAGTGTCTTGTAAACTGTAAAGTGAGGTTGTCATTGCTGAGTGACATCCTTTGGTCGGGAATTCTGGGTTGGTCTTAGAGTTTTGCTGCACAAAGCATTGACCCAAATATGTACCCCCACAGCACATGGGAGCTCAGTCAGTGAGGGGCAGGCAAAGTCTCTTGAGTATTGGGTTGTTCTATATTGCATTGTACATTTATTATTTTACACATGTATTTGTTTAATGGCTTCTCTGCCCTGCCAGTATGGAAGTTCCAAAAGGAAAGACACCAGGTTGCAGTGGGTCACCTCTGTATCCCCAGGATCTAGCCTCTACGTGGCACATGCTAAGTGCTCAGTAAATAGTTGTGGCTTTGACAGATAAATAAATGAATAGCTACATGGATAAACTCATTACTAGGGCAACCTCTGTCTTGCAGGGGGCGGGCCCTGGTGAATGGATATTTACAAGTATCTTCACTATTCCTGATCCCCACAGGGTCAGGCTATGCCAGGTGTACCCAGCCTCACCTGGGGTTATGCATTCTACGTGTACTTGGAATGTGTGAACTGGTGGTGCACCACCCACACGTCTGCCTAACAACTCCTACTCGCCCCTCAGATCAATACCCTGGGAGTAAACTCCAGGCACTCGGGCATCCCATGTTGGTTTGTCACCTCTACCCCTCCCTAGACCATGGGACCCTATGGACAAGCAGCTATGCCTTTTTTGGGGGGGTCCCCAAAATGCCCAGTGCAGTGCCTGCCTGCAAACAGGTGCTTTTCAATCAATCGATCGATCGATCGATCAAGATGGATCATCTTTGGCGAACACTGATGTACGGACTCTTCAACTTAGAATTCCATTCAAACACCCAGGGTCAAGAAAAAAAAAGATGCAAGTTCCTATTTTAAAAGTGAAACATTCATGCTGCACTGTGTATTTTGGTCAAGTGCTTCAGATCGGTGGAAGGGATTTCTTTTATAAATGTAATTATTAGTCACCGTGATGATGATAATAACGAGGGTAAGAGCAGGGAGCCCCAGCAGCACGGGCTGGGTAGAGCGGGGTATTCCCTGCGCTGACTTGCTTCACTAGTTGACTAACAGACCTTATTCCCTGGCCGAGCCGATGATATCCTGCCGGCGCCAGCTTCCCAGCGTGGAGGGGTGGCGGGAGCAGGCACTGTGGGATCCCGGGGGAAAAGCAGCCTGTGTTTGCTGCTGCTTTGACAGTTGAGGCTCCGAGAGGGGCTGGCAAACAATGGGAAATGAAACATTTGAGTGGCTGCAAAAAATTCCGTGGGAAATCCCCCCTGGTGGTATTTATGTGCGACGGCTGTGACAAGGAGAGCGCACAGGGCTTTCGATTTCAAGGGTTCCTGAGCAGACCACAATGGTGTTCTGAGACAGCAATCTCCGGGAACGGCTCTCCAGGCCACAAAAGGCCCGTCTGGCGGTGCAGGGACGATGTGGTCCCACGCATGAAGTTGGCCGTGAACTGCAATGGCTTGTTCAAGAGGTCACCTACATTTGCAGACTCTGGGCCTCCAAGCCTTCTGCTCTTAAGACAGCTCTGTCTCACCTGTCCCTCTAGCTTTTCCCTGGCCTCAGAGCCTGGGGGCTTACCTGACTAAGGGGCTTCCCCGGGGCTCAGCCCCCTCTGCAGAACTGTGGGAACCTCAGCCACCTTCAGACCCCTCCCTGTGGCATTTTCTGGTTAGCACGTGGCCTCCTCTTATTTTCTCCATTCCTGTTTGTAATGCACATTTATTTAGCTGTCACCCCCGCTCTGCTCTCATTTAGAAAATAAAGTTAACTGATATTAACCAATCCTTGTTTTGCTTTCCTTAGAACTAATAAATATTCAAAATGCCACTATTGCTAATGTTTTGCTGCTGCTGATGTGATATAATTGATGTGTTTATAGATCTGCTGAAAGGTAAGGTTTATAGATTTTTACAGACACTTGGTGAAGGAGAAAACAGAAACTTAAAGAGGTTAAATCGCTTGCCCATGTCTGTTAGTTGTGAGGTTTCAGTTGTAAAGTGACAAAAACCCTAACTTAAATGGGCTTAAGCCAGACTGAAATGTATTGAATTATTTAGCTGAGAAGCAAGGGCTGTGTAAGCTTCAGGTATGGCTGGATCCAGGCCCTCAATTAAGTCTTCAGAAATTTGTGTCTCTCTAGCTCTTTGGCTCTGCTCTTCCCTGTATTGGTTTTATGTTTAGAGTGGCTCTCTCCATCTGTTTTACATCTTCCCAGAGTCAAATCTCGCCTTTTCCCTGGTTGCTTCTATAAAAGTCCCAGGGTCAGGTCCAGCGGGGTCTGACAGTTTCAGTCGCTCATTGCTGAATAATTTGAGTGTCTAGGTTCCAGTCACTGCTGAATCCTTGCCAAACCACCTAGACAGAGTAAGAGTACGTGGTTCCTCAAAGAAAATCAGGGTGCTCTTACCAGAAGAAGAAGGAATGGATGCTGAGTGGACACAAAGACCCGATAGCCTAAGCTCTTGGGTCACACTGTCACTAAGGGGCAAGCAGACCTGCCCAACAGCTCTGCTTTGAACCTCCTTCAAGGTGCTAGAGACCACCATGGGACCCTCGCATACTCTGTCCTGCCCTGTGCCTCCGGCCCAGCCACTGCTGCAGGAATTCAGTCTAGTTGGAACTGTTCAAAATGTGCAGAGGGAGGAAGCCAGAGAGAGCAGGTGGCTGTGTGACCTGTAACGATGACACTTCCCTCCCCTAGTTCAACCACCCAGCAATTCTTACGTCCGTTGATACATTCGGTGTCTTTCTACACTTTTATTTAAACAAATGACTCACCGGATTATTTTTAAGCTTGAAAATCAGAAATTTTTCTGGAACCCCTCTCCAGTCACCCGTTCAGAAAGAGGCAAGGACTTGACCAAGGCCACGGGCACGTCTGAGAAACCACAGCTCCGGATCCCTACCTCCCGGCCTTTGCACGTGCAGCCTTGCAGACGGGGCAGAGATCTGTGGGCAGAGACCATCACA
>CM052452.1:9147933-9184980 GCA_028533085.1 Varecia variegata
GACGTGGAAGAAACAGCTTCTTTATTTCTAGCCTTGCTCGAGTGGCTTCTTGACGGTTACTGCCACGGTTTTGCTGACTCAGACGAATCCCACAGCCGCTCACCGGAAACACAGCTGTTAGGCAAAAATAACCACAGAGCTGAGCGTGGTGCACCTTCCAGAGAAGATGGCAGAAAACCTCAAAACAAAAGAGAGAAATACAAAACATAAGAGACGCTGCTCAAAAAAAAAAAAAAAGAACAAAAAAACCCACTGGAGCGCACTTAGTCATCCAAGCCAGTGTCTCTCACTCACCTGGTCACTCGCAGGCCCGGCAACAGATTAGAAAAGGAGGAAAGTTCTGTTGCTTTTTCCACTGGAGTGGGTTTAAAAGTGTGTCATCTCGACCCCCGCCAAAAAAAAAAAAAAAAAAAAAAATATATTTCCTCATCTTAACGCCCCAACCTGTGAATGTGACTTTATTGGAAAAAGGGTCTTTGCAGATGTAAATTAACTGAAGGATCCGAGATGAGAGCACCCTAGGTTATCTGGGGGGCCCCACAGCCAATGACAGGTGTCCTTGTAAGAGTGAGGCAGAGGGAGGTTAGACACACAGATGACACACAGGGGAAGATGGAGGTGGGTATTGGGGCTCTGCAGCTGCAAGTCAAGGGTCACCCAGAATTTGTCACAGCACCCACAGACACCAGGGCTTCTGTTCCCCAGGTCCAGTCCCTGGCCATGCCCTGCCCCCTGTTCAGACTGGAAACACTCACAGCATCTTGTTTGCAGGGATGTTGAGGTTCCCTGGCCCCAGGCTTTGTAATTATCAGGAAGCAGGAAGGGGCATTGAGGACCCCCGGGAGCAGGGAGGAGCTGGGGTCCCTGATTGTAGGTAAGATCCTGGCTCTGCCCCTTCCTAGCTGTGTGGCCTCGGGGAAGGTGTTTAGCCTCTCTGGGCCTCAGTCTCCTCATCTATACAGTGCAATGGGAATAAGAGAAAACCTCCCTTTCACAGTTGTAAGGATGAAGTGAGTGCATTACTGTGTTGCTATAAAGGAATAACTGAAGCTGGGTAATTAGAAGAAAAGAGGTTTATTTGGCTCACAGTTGTGCAGGGTGTGTAAGAAGCATGGCACCAACGTCTGCATCTGCTGAGGGCCTCCGGGAGCTTCCAACCAAGGCGGAAGGGGAAGGGGGAGCAGGTGAGAGAAGGAGCAAGAGAGAGGGGAGGTGGAGCCAGGCTCTCCCGGGGAGTAACACAGTTCCTGAGGGATCTGCCCCCATGGCCCAAATACCTCCCACTTCCAACACTGGGGATCAAATTTCAGTGTGAGATTTGGAGGTGACAAACATCCAAGCTAGATGAGCAAGTGAGTGCACCAAAAACTGTAGTTGGACCAGGTTGTACTCAGTAGCTGTTATTTTTCAGTGTAGGAAGTCTGTTGTTTTCCCCTGTTCAGCATCCATGATACCATCTTTTGCTGACAGCATCTGTCTTTGGGAGACCATCTCTCTTCCACCCTCTTGTTCCAGGAAAGGCGGAGCTCAAGTGGTGATGAGAGTGTGGATTTTTATTTTAGATATTATATTTCTTATCTCTAGAAATTCCATTAGGTTCTTTTTATATCTTCTACTTCTCATTATGTTCATATTCTTTTTTAAATCTTCGAACATATTTATTATAACTGTTTTAAAATCCTTGTCTGATAATTACATCATCTTTGTCACTTGGAGTCTGTTCATATTGACTGTTATTTCTGATGATAATAGTTCACATTTCCCTGCTTCTTCAGACGTCTAGTAACTTTTTAATAGATGCTAGACATTGTAGATGGTACGCAGTTGAATGCCTGGCTTTTGTTATTTCCCTTTGAAGTTTGTTTTGGCAGGCAATTAAGTTATTTATTGATAAGCCTGATTATTTTTTTTTTTTTTGAGACTTGTTTTTAAGCTTTGTTGCAGTGGTTCTAGAGAAGCCTTTCCTCTAACACTGGTTTAACCTACAAGTAAGGTGTGGCCTCGCTGTGGTCTCTAATGAATACCTCGGATGTTCAACGAATGATTTCCATGTGGCTTGCCGAAACTTGAATGTCCCCCAGTCACGTGAGAGCTCTTGGAATCATTCAGCTTATACCTCCCCTGTAGCTACTTCTTGCCAACTTTGTAGCATTGCACCCAATGCCTGAGGAACTTAGGACACAGCCAGTGACTGAACTGGTCCCCAATACAGATTTCTGGCACTATTATTTATATAACACCTCCTTCTCTGGGACTTTGCCCTACAAACTGTAGCCTTTTCAACATCCACATACTATAGTCTGTCTCCTCAACTCAGAGAGGCCTCCGTGCTCTGTGGGATTCTGCCCCATGCTGTAATTTAAAAAAGCACTTGTAGGCGGAAATCCAGGGTGATCACAGGGCTCACTTCCTTTGCCCCCCTTCTTCCCAGGCTCATAGTTCTGCATTCCCAGTTGCCCAATATCTGAAAACAATTGTTTTATATATCTTGTCCAGCTTCCTAGTTGTCTACAGCTGGAAAACAGCTCTGGTACCAGTTATTTCATCATGGCCAGAGGCAGGGAAGACTCTAATAACTTAAGTAAAAAAAAAAAAAAAAAAAAAGGGCGGGGCTGGGACGGGGCCTAGAATAATAGAAGTAAAATAATAGAAGTAATAGCCAAAAAACAGTCCTCAAAAAGAACGGAGACCAGGGCAGCTCTGGAAACCCAGAGGAATTAGGAGACAATCTCTTGAGGGCATAGAAGCCTGCACAAATGAGCTCATTAGTTCTAAGCCCCGGGGAGTCCTTCAAGACTGAAATTTCTGGGAGAATGTGTCTGACCTAGTCACAATGCTAGACCTACCGCTTGGCCACGGGAAGGCAAGACACTTTGGTTAATGATACCGCCAAGATGGTAGCCGATGGTGTAGATCTCCCAAACAAAACTGGGTTGCTCTTTCCAGAAGGAAGGAGAATGGCTCCTTGGCAGGCAAAAAACAACAGAACCACATCACAAAATATTTACTAAGGCACGAAGCCTTTAAGTAGGGCTGGCTTTTGAATTCACAGCCTTGGGGTTTCTCTTTGCTGTTTAACTGCTAGGCTGCATAGATCCCCTCTTTCCCGATAGTCCTACCTTCCCCCGACACAGACAGACTTTCTCCACCATTCCACGTTATGAACAGACAGGAAATACAAACTGCTCATCAGGCCAGACACACCGGTTTAGGGCTCGCCAGGAACAGATCCTCTGAGTCTGCTGACGTTCAACCAAGACTTCCAGAGAATAAAACTCGCTTGGGGGTGAAGGGCAAGCTTGAACCTGCGCCCCGGAAACTGCACATGAAACAAAACGTGTTCCTTCTCCTTCCACTACTCGTAACCACTGGGAGTTGGACGCTCTTTGCCTGAAAGAGAATGTTGTGTTTTGTGTTTCAAGAATGAGTTTGAGGTGGCTGCGGGCTAGTTTATTAAGCAGCTTAATTCAACCAGATGTATAGACAAACGCACCAGCAGGTAAGAGAGTGAGATGTTCTCCGCCTAGATTGTTACGAGGAAATTCCTCTGCCCCCATTATGCCTCCACGCTAATCAGATTGCGTGTGTGTTTGTGTGTGTGTGTGAAACCTCTACAAAGCTAGTCACCCAAAGTCATCAAAATTTCCACAAATGTTGTTTTCTTGTATGATCATACCCAATTCAGAGACGGAAAATTTGTGGTAGAGTACATGGAACCGTGAGTCAGCGATAAAACCAAGATTTGCGTTCAAGATGGCAGGATAGAACTTTCCTGGTATACCTTGAGAACAATTGTGAAAGACAGAGAAATGGAAACAGAGAGGGAGGGGAGAGGAGGGAAGGAGGCATGAAAGAAAAGCAAGCTAGCTCTTTGGCTAATTAACATCTTCAAAGGTGCCTGACTTAGGGTGTTGGGAGATGCTGCTTCCACACGATCGAGATTCACATTGAATTGATAGCCAGGTAAAAGCACATCACATCACACGGCTAACTTATCTCTCCAGCTTTGTTTTTTTTTTCCAGCTATGTCCACTGTCAGGTTCAACTTAGAAAGAAATCTTTTCATTCCTCGTGGGGATTTTCCTTTCCCAAGAAAGAAACCATGGTACTTTCACGCTGATGGAGAAAAGACCAGAATGAGGTTATAAAATTAATTCCTGGGAGGGTTTTAGTGACTTGTATCTTGTCGACTGCTTGATAAAGTTTTGTTTTGTTTATTAAAGGCTGCAGAGAGAGAAGAAAATGGAACTCAAAACCCTTAGAGGAGGAATGATAAACTTTGAAGCTCATCTCATGGGTCAGTGGGAAAGAGATTTGGGGATTAGGAAAAACCTTCCAGGGAAATGTCTGGAGCCCATGAGGTCTTTAAAGGGACAAATGATCCTGTTCCTTGTTGTATTTCTGATGCCTGCTCCCTAGCAGGTATTCAGTAAATTATTTGTTGAACAAAAAAACGATTAAGTGGGTGACCATGAATCTCCAGTCACACCTACCCTACATAGTCACCAAACCAGACTCCAATGCTTTGATAACTTTGCCCATTTTTTCTATTCTTTGTGGCAATTGTCTCTGTTTTACAGCAATGGATATGAACCTTTTGTAGATCATGAACTCCTCTAAAAATCTCCTGAGAGCAAGGAACCCTCTTCTCAAAAAACGCAGGGACGTGCACACACAATTCTGCATATCCATTCAAGTGGTGAGCAATCACCCTGAACTTCACCTGCGGCCCCAGCCTAACAATCTCTGGATCTCTCCTCACTCTTCTCCCCAACTTCCCTGTCTCCCTTCCCCACAAAGTTATTTGCTCCTTCACTGGGTCTTCATAGCACTTTCTTTTCTTTTTCTTCTTTAGCTTAAAGCATTTATTCTGCTAACAAATCTGCAATTTGTGCAGGGCCTTGAGGGTGCCCTTTCTGTGCTCTACTCCAGGCTGGGCCTGGAGCCACTTGAAGGGTCACACTGCGTGGTTTGAATATGTCCCCCAGATTTCACGTGTTGGAAACGTAAATCCCTAAATTCATATGTTAATGGTATTTGGAGGTGGGGTCTTTGGGAAGCAATTAGGATTAGATAAAGTCATGGGGTGAGACTAGTGGCTTTATAAGAGGAGGAAGAGACACCTGAGCTGACACACTCTTGCTCTCTCGCATGTGATGCCTTCTGTCATGTTACGACACAGCAAGAAGGCCCGTGCCAGATGCTGGCACCTTGATGTTGGACTTCCCAGCCTCCAGAACTGTAAGAAACAAATTTTTTTCTCTTTTTAAATTACCGAGTCTGTGGCATTCTGTTATAGCAACAGAGAAGGGGCTAAGACAGTCCCTCACTCACTTGCCCAGAGGTCGATGCTAGAAAGACCTAAACAGCTGGGAGCTAAAATAGCTGGGGTTCCTGGGACATCTCTTTCTGTTTCTGTGTCGTCTTTCTATGCATTCTCTCTGGTATATCCAGGGCGCTTTAAACATATCTCTCCTATTACTTAACATGCAATGTTGTAGTGATTATTTATGTCCATTGATTGTGGCAATTTACATATGTCTGTTTTTTCAGAAAGACTGTAAGTCCTTCAAGACAAGGAACGTAACTTGTTCATCTTTATTTAGCACTTGCTAAATACACATAGGTGAGCATTTAATATATGCTAGTTGGAATAGGCATATAGGTGTGTATTTATGTTATTATTATGCCCCACTCCATTTCAAAAAAGAATTAGAAGAATTAAAAATGTGAAACAAGGAAATGGGGATGAAGTGAAAATAAACTCAGGAAAATATATGAATATAAAGGAGATACATACACACACACACACACACACACACACACACATACATATATACACACACTATGGAGTTATATTTCATTACTGGCAGTGGCCCAGAAATCTGGTTTGAGAATCCTGGCAAAAAGGGCAAAGAAGGAAATATAATTAGTTAAGAGTCCATAGTGTTAGATACAGATGGTCTTCAACTTACGATGGCTCAGTTTACTATTTTTCAACTTTGCAATGGTGCAAAAGCAATATGCATTCAGGAGCATCTGTACTTCCAGTACCCATACAGCCGTTCTGTTTTTCACTTTCAGTACAGCATTCAATAAAAGTGAGATATTCAACACTTTCTTATAATATAGGATTTGTGTTAGATGATTTTGCTCAACTGTAAGCTAATGTAAGTGTTCTGAGCACATTTAAGGCAACTAGGCTAAACTATGATGTTTGACAGGTTAGGTGTATTAAATGCATTTTTGACTTATGATATTTTCAACTTACAATGGGTTTATTAGGTCGTAACCCCATCGTAAGTCAAGGATCATCTGTATAAGCAAACTGATCGTTCAGGAAAACACAGCTTTTATTAGTAACATGGTATAAAAGAAATGTTTTTATATTGGTTGCGATTTTATTGCAAACTCTCTGTGATAAAAATAATAGCAAGATTATACAATGAATTCTCTATAATGTCCCTCAATTCAGGTTAAGGGAAGTTCAATGTAAGCAAATCTATAAGTGCAAAACAAAGGGCTTAAAGTTGCGATTCTCTAAGGGTCTGGTTTTATCTATTTGAGACTATCTGGTCTAGCTTTTTCTCAAAGGTATACCATGGAATACCAATCTTGGAGAAGCTCTGCCCACAACGGGTTCTATGGTTGAGGAAATGTAGGAAACCCACCCACGTCTTCCTCTTGGAACTGCGCAATGAACACTAGCATTTTAAAGGCTCTAAGAAGTCCTGCAGTAAAGAAACCCAACCTCTCCCAAGTTTCTTTGGCTACTGTAGTGCAAGAACCTAGGGACAGTCTCCAAATGGGACCTAGGTCCACTGATCCTACCACATGATGAGTTTTTCCTTCTCGTGAGAATAGGTAGGAGTAACAGACTATTATTCTTCAGCAGGTGTGCTGAAATCTCTCTCCTTTGTCCTTTCCTGAAAGAAACCAGGAAGTGAACAAAGTAATATTTGCAAATCTCCTGCTTAAACCACTTTTGTTTAAGATCCTTCTTGCCTGCTGTTTTTCATAGGTATGTCAACAACAACAAAAGATTAGGAAGAAACTTGTCCTTTCAAATTCCAAAGAAGGTCAAAGGAAGGTATGATTGAATGTCACAATTTCTGCCCCTGAGAAAAATAGAAAGGGGTCATCTCTATAGACGTCAGATGAGTCCCCATCCCGAAGTTCTCTATAACCCTCTTCACTAAAAGATCAACACCTGTGGCCGGGCGCGGTGGCTCACGCCTGTAATCCTAGCACTCTGGGAGGCCGAGGCGGGTGGATTGCTCAAGGTCAGGAGTTCGAGACCAGCCTGAGCAAGAGTGAGACCCTCGTCTCTACTAAAAACAGAAAGAAATTATCTGGCCAACTAAAAATATATATAGAAAAAATTAGCCGGGCATGGTGGCACATGCCTGTAGTCCCAGCTACTCAGGAGGCTGAGGCAGTAGGATCACTTAAGCCCAGGAGTTTGAGGTTGCTGTGAGCTAGGCTGATGCCACGGCACTCACTCTAGCCCGGGCAACAAAGCGAGACTCTGTCTCAAAAAAAAAAAAAAAAAAAAAAATCAACACCTGTTGAGGCCAATCAGAAAACCAAAGAGTTGCACCTTCAGCAGCGAGGACAATAACCGTCTTGGCATTGCATACGAAAAGAAATAAAGGGTGTCTGTTATTCTTGGTCCAGTTCCTGTCTGTTGGCACACTAACATTTTTATCTTAAAAGAATCAAAGTTTATCTAGTCCGAAATGGGAAGGCATGCCCCAGTTTGGCATGCTGTAGAACAATCCCAGAGTCTTCTCTTCACAAAGCACTAGTTAAGATCCTACTTAATATTCTGTGGAATGCACTGCAGAAAACTGATTAAGTACATGGAGGGACCTCAGTCTTTAGGTTGCTGATTCTCAAGCTGGGTTCTACGGAACCCTAGCGGTTCTCAGCGTCTCAGAGGCTGCTTGGCAATGAAGAAGCCCTCGGCAGGCAGAGATCTGTCTGGTCTTTTAGCTCCAACGCAACACTCTTTTGTCTGCATAGAAACTTGTTTGGGAAAAAACAAAGTTTCTGTTACTTAAAATTACAAAACATTTGCGAACCATTGCTTTAAACAAAGCTCCATATAAATTATTTTTCCCCGCTGAGATTCTGATCAGCATTGCAGGGCAGTGTTAGTTATATTCTTAAGAAGAACCTGGGGGAAGAAATTTAATTTTTTTTAATCGAAAGCAGAGCCATGGTAAGACATACCATGCCCAAATAAAATATTTGCAAGTATATAATTAATGAAGGGTGAATAGCCTTCATTTATAAAGCAATCATACGAATTAAAAAGAAAAGGACCCATAACCCAGTAGAAACATAGGCCAAGGCTATACAGCATTCACAGAAGCAGAAATGCAAATGGCCAATAAACATATGAAAAGATGCTCGGCCTCACTTGTCAGGGAAATGCAAATGAGAACAAAGAGATACTATTTTTTACCCATCAGATTGGCAAAAATGGAAAATACGTGTGGCAGCCAGAGCTGGTGAGGGTATAAGAAATCCAGTTCTTTCAAACGCCATTGGGAGAGGCTTATAAATTATTATAACATTGTGGAAAATCAACTGTTGGTATTTTTGAAAATTTAAACTGTGACCCAGCACTCCTGGGAATATATCCACCAGAAATGAAAATGCCAGTATATAAAGCCATAAATATATCAAGAAGTTTATTGCAGCATTGTTTGTAATAGTTAAAAACAAAACAAAACAAAACCCTGTAAACAGTCTGAACGTACACTAATAGAAAAATGGTTGAACACATCACGATACATTTATATTAAGGAATATAGTGCAGCTATTAAAAATTATAAAATAAATCTATACATACCGACTGGGAGATAGCTCTGCAACACCTTGTTAAATAGAAAAAAAAGCAAGCATGATCCCATTTTTATTAAAGAAAGAAAGAAAAAAGAAAAAAAAAGGTCAAATCCTGAAAGTGAGTTTCTATATGTTTTTATAAATGAAGAGAACAGTAAGGAAACATTTATTTCAAATTCTTAACAGTGACTGCATCAGGGAGTTGGGTTGGAGAAGAGTAGAGAGACAATTTTATTTTAGACACTTCTTTATTGTTTGAATTGCTACAAAAGATATACATTTGCTTTTGTAATTCAAATGATCAGTATTTTAAAAAAACAGCGTTAGGAAAGGAAATTCAAAGCAAATCAAATTACTTTGACAATCACCCAAAGGCAGGGATGGAGTCTTAAAGAAGCCAACTGGGGTTTGTGCCTAATGGAAGACCCCCCAGCTATGCATGGGGGCGGGTTGAAGGGGATGCCTTCCAATAGGGTCAACATTTCCCCTGAAAAACAGTCCCCTGACTCTTTAATATCTGCAGAAGGCTTGAATGAGACCCCAAAATAATATACTATAAAACAGGGATCAGCAAATGTTTTTTGTAAAAGAACAGATGGTAAATATATTGGGGTTTGTGGGCTGTAATACTTACAATCTCTGCCACAACTACCAACTCTGTCGTTGTAGCACAGAAACAGCCTTAGCAGGGTGTAAGTGAATGGGGATGGCCGTGTTCCAATAAAACTTTATTTATAAAGCGGGTCACTGACCAGATTTGACCCCAGGGCTATAGTTTGCTGACCTCTGCTATAAAACATGGGCATAATTATCTTTTAAAAGCAAACTTTTAAATTGAAGTATATATAATATGCATATAATAAAAGTATACAAATCCAATTAATTTATATGAAGTGAATACATCTTCATAACTGCCACCCAGATCAAGATATAGAACATTACCAACACCCCAAAAGTGTTCCTCATGTATCTCCAAGTCATCCCTGTCCACCTCATTAGAGATAACCACTGATTTGACTTCTATCCTCCTGATTTGTTTTAATTGCTTTTGAACCTTATGTAAACAAAATCATATAGCACGTTCTTTCATTCAATGATGTGTTAGATCCACCCTTGTGATTGGGTTTGTCCAACTTCATTGCTATATAGTATTCCACATGTAGTGTTGCATTTATAGCACCGTACGAATGTGCCACACTTCATTTATCTGTTCCACTCTGACGCTATCTGGGCAGTCTCTAGTTTGGGGCTATTACAAAATAACGTCACTATGAACTGCAGTCCCCAACCCCCAGGCTGCAGTCCCCAACCCCCAACCCCCAGACTGGTACGGGTACGTTGCCTGTTAGGAGCCAGGCCACACAGCAGGAGGTGAGCAGCGGGTGAGTGAAGCTTCATCTATATTTACAGCCGCTCCCCATTGCTCCCCATCCCCTCTGTCCCCGATCTGTGGAGTAACTGTCTTCCATGAAACCGGTCCCTGGTGCCAAAAAGGATGGGGACCGCTGACTATGAACATTCTTGAACATGTCTTTGGTGCCCACATTTACACGTCACTATTAGGCATATTTATGGAGTGTGTGTGCTTATGTTCGGCTTTAGTAAACACCACTAAACAATTTTCCGAAGGGGTTGTCCTGATTTGGACTCCCACTGTCCGTGTACGGGAGGCCCGGCTGCTCCAAGCTTTACCAACATTTGGTATTACAGGTTTCATTTTTGTTTGTTTGTTTGTTTCTTTTTTGTAAATTTAGCCTGTCTTGTGTGTGTATGTGTAAAATTTGTACAGAGTAAGGTGCAAAAATTTTAGGTATACAGCTAAGTTTTATTTACATATACAAAAATTCTCACTGTGGTTTTAAGTGCATTTTAATGGACTAGTAATGTTGACTCCTTTTTGAGAAATTTATTGGCCATTGGATTTCTCTTTTGTGAAAAGCTTATTTGTGTGTTTTGCCTATTTTTTAAAAAATGGGATTGTTTGTGTTTTCCTTATTAATTTGCAGATATTCTTTAAATATTCTGAATCCGAGTCCTCTGTTTAATATCTTTAGTCCAACTATCTTCTCTCATTCTGTGGTTTGCGTTTTCATTCTCTTAATGGGATATTTCGAAGAAAAGAAGCTCTTAATTTTAATGAGGTTCAATTGATCAATGGTTTTCTTTATGGTTAGTGTTTTTATGTCCTGTTTTAGAAATATTTCCCCATCCTAAGGACATGAAGACATTCTCCTATGTTAGATCACAGACGCCTGATTGTTTTAGTTTGCACATTTGAGCCTACAGCCATCACGATAATTATGACCAGGAATGTCTAATGGGTAGGAACTACCCATGGCAGTGTTTTCCGTCCTGTATAGTCTTCCAGAACCTTGTCATCGCCGATCAAGAGGTGGAATCTATTTCCCCTTCCCTTCAACCTGGGCTGGCCTCTGTTACAGAACGCAGCAGCAGTGACAAAGCATGACTTTCCATAGGTCATAGAAAGTGATAGGGCTTCCACCCCACTCTCTCTCCTTCTCTCAGGACACATGTTTTGAGTGCATTGACCGCCACATACGAAGTCCACTGCCCCTAAAGTCACCCACATGGAAAGACCACATGGGGATAGAAAGAGACACCCCAGGAGCCAGCTGTTCCGGCCCCCAGCTGTACAAGTGTTCCCCACCCACACACCAGACGTGAGCATGAAGAAGCCTTCTAGATGACCCCAGTGGTAGCCACAAGAGATACCCTGAGCTAGAACTGTCCAGTCAAGCTGCTTCCAAATCCCTAACTTACAGAAACTGTGCAAGATGACAAATGGCCATTGTTTAAGCCACGACAGTTGGGGCTCATTTGTTACGTTTTAATAGATGATGCAACAGCAAGAAGGAAGGACAGCCATTTTTTCTCTGCTATCTCTAATTCGGATGGGGGCATGCTGGTCTCCACCCCTGCCGCTCATTTCAAGTGTGTTTGCAACCTCCAAAGGCAAAGGAGGCCTTGACTTTCCTTCTAGAAGCCTCTCTACTTATTGCCTATGCAAATAGCAGAGCACATTCAGGAAAAGGGAAAGAGTCCGGGAGATGAAAGAGTTGGGAAAGCTGAGATAAGAAAGATAAGAAGTCTTTCTTGGAAACTCTTGAAGGGCAGTGAAGTCTTGGTGCACATCCAGAGGGGTTAGCAGGGGACGCTCCCTGAGTCAGAAAGATAAGAGCCACGAGGGGGCTGGGGGAGCCCTTCCTTCATCCAACAGAGGAACTAAGGCGCTTTCACAGAGACCCCCTGGCCCTGGAGCGCCTGCCACTCAGCTCTGGCTCCAGGGCGATTTAGCAGCTCAGGCTCATTCCAACCTGGCCCTCCGGACACAGCCCAGGGGAGACGACAGTTCTACTTACAAGTGGTCGAAATGGAAGAGGCAAATCAGGGTGGCTGTTTCATTGGCAGGACTATACTTTTCACTTTTTAAACACACGCTTAATATGCTAATAATGGCACTAACACCTGCCTGGATCTGCAATCCTATTATTGACTTGTTAGCCTGTTTATTCCCTCTCCCCACCCCTACCCTGCCAGTCCGGCTACAGGAGATCAGAGACTTTGTGCCTCCGGTGCGTGCTGTCCCCCCTGCACCTCGCCCAGTGGCTGGCAGAGAGCAGGGCCCCGGGATTATTTCCTGAATGAATGGAGGAGTGAATGAACGAATGAGGGAGTGAAGAAATGATACTAGCAGCCCTTAATGAGTGCCTCCCTGGTGCAGGCACTGGACACGATTCCATGTCCTCCTTCAGCCTTGCCGTGGGTGGTTTCCTGGGCTTCCAGAAGTCAGAAAACTCGCCCGACGTCCTAAAGTCACTAAAGGGACAAATCTTATTTCAAACTCAGCCTGTCTGACTCACACACTTGAACTCTTTTCTCCTGAGCACACTCTTAGCTACTCTCAGCCTGCGGGGAGTCCGCCCACACTTTTTCCTTTCTTAAGATAAGACCGCAGTGTTTTCACCAGGCCCTCGGGCAGCAAGAGCCGAACTCCTGGCTGGTGCGCTGGGCGTGGCTCAGGCCCCAGAACACTGACCTAGTCCAGGGGTTCCCTTCCCACTTCTGTGGCCTGGGAACTCGGAGGGAAGGACAATTAAATTAAAGGGGTCAGGGCAGGAGGAGGAGGGTGGGGAGATGGCAGCCAAATCCAGAAAAGGCCAGATTTCAATTTGCATAATAATTTTGTTACCAACAATGGGCACGCAGGACATCTATTTAAAGGCTGTAATGTTAATTTAATGGGAAAAAAGCTAATACAATTCTCCCAGAATTTTTCAATTAAATTAATGTGATGGGCTTTAATGGATAGCTTAAGTAGAGAGTGTGAATAGGAGAAATACTGCATAAATTATACATACATTTCTATACATGCTGCCCGTATATAGAAGCTCTCTGCTCTAAGGTTTTGACATATGAGAGGGCTTCCGTTTAAATCTGGCAACCAGTTATGACTCTATTTCAATTAAAGTGACCCTTTTATCATTCAGAGAAGGGGGGACACTCCTCCCCGTGGAGTTTCCACACACCCCTTCCCTTCAACGACACACCAGAAGATTCCGGTCTTAAAGAAACAGAAGGCTCGCGGAACGATAACCCGTGATAACACACCCGTGCACAAAAAAGCCAACGATATGAGAAATCCTTTGACGCAGAATCCTGTTCCTCTGTCGCCACTCCCCCAAGACATCGATAGAGCAGCAAATAAAATGGACCGAGTTTCAACAGCCCCTTTATTTTTTCGAGCATGTGCTCATTCGTGTTCCATTCGCAAATGTTTATGGAACACTCACTAAATCCTGGACGTTATTCTAGGTGCTTCCAGGAATATTGCAGAGAACAATCAGACATGACCAGGGCCCACGTGATGTTCTCACTCTTCGTCAAGTCTACAAAACCTTGCTGATTTGGTCTCATAGAAAAGGCAGGATACATTCAGGTAACCTCTTCATTTTATTTTATTTTATTATTTTATTTTTTATAATTTTTATTATAAAATAGGTGTCTCCATTTTATTTTATTTTATTATTTTATTTTTTAAAATTTTTAATTTTTAATCATTATGGATACATAATAGTTTTCCATGCCTCCATTTTGTCACTTGTAAAAAAAATATATAACAACTGCAGTGGCCATAAGTCAGTGTCCAAGATGGCCCCCAATCATCTCACTGCCTGGTCTTCACATCTTTATGTAGGACGCTGTAGAAATGGGGGAGTGTGACGTCCAAAGCAAGGCCATAAAAGACACTGCGCCCTCCTCTTTGCTCTCTCTTGGTGCCTTTGCTCTGAGGGAAGCTGCTGCCATGTTGTGAGGACGCTCAAGCAGCCCTACACGGAGGTCCCTGTGGTGAGGAACTGAGGGCTCCTGCCAATGGCCAGATCATCTCACCCATAGCCACGGGAGTGAGTCACCTTGGGGTGGAACCCCCAGCCCCATTTGAGCCTTCAGATGAGACTGCGGCCCAGCCCACACATCACCTGCAGCCTCATGAGAGACCCGAAGTCTGAACCACCCAGCGGCCCCATTCCTAGATTCCTGACCCACAGAGACCGCTTGAGGTAATAAATGTTTATTGTTGCTTTAAGCCACTGAGTGTCAGAGTAATTTGTAAGGTACTGATAAATAACAGATACGATATTCTCCCTTTCGAGCCGGCCCTAGGTGAAACTGCAATGGAGACAAAGTAGGTCCTCTCTTCGAGGTCCCCACACCTGTTTTCTGCCTAACTTTGTGTGTCACCTGCCTCTTTCCTGAGCTTGCACACACCTCTGCTCCCTTGTGTAAGCTTCTTGCTTATGTATAGGCTCCAAGTTTAATATGACCAGTCTCAGAGGTACTGTCATTTTAATTAAAGTCTCTTGAAAATCAAAAAGGATTTCAGGTCCAAAGAAATTCATTTCTCCAGGTAAAATCTCAGGAAACCAGGAAGCTATTAGGTGACAGAAGCTCCCGGGGATCCTCAAATCACATCTCCAGGGATCCGTGCTTTTTCTTCAATCCCGAGCATGTCCGCAGCCTAAACAAAAAGGGAACACAAGTGCTAACATCGACTAATTTCCAGTTTTTTAGCATCGGTCTGTTTCCATGGGCTATGTTTCTCCCCTCTTAGGCTGTGATGATTCATGAATTGCTGATAGGGAAAACAAAAAAACTAAGTGAGGTTTCCATTGATTAAACTCCAAAACCAACCAACAGTGAGTGTCCACGAAGTCCTGGCCACACCAGCCCATGGAGCCTGCCGTGGACTCGCACAGAGCCCTGGGTGGGAATCTCAGCTCTGCCACTTACTGGCTACATAAGGATGAGCAAGTCCATTGACCTCTCTGAGCTTCGTGGGGATATTAATAGTCGTCTCCCAGCCTGGCACATAGGAGGAGTCGAATGCACGTTTGCTGCTGCTCTTATATGGCGCCCCATGGAGAGCGTGGCAGAGGCAGAAGGAAATAGAGTTTCTGCTCAGCATCCAGCGAACTATTTAATTTAAGCTCACAAGGGCTGACACCTAAGGGAGATGGAGGGTCTGTAGCACTAGATGGTGAGCGCTTTCTGTCTACCGAGCCCCCTGCCTGCCAGTGCAGGTGGCTCCCTCTCTGCTGATTTCCCAAGAGGGCGTCCCTCTGAGACTGCTGTCTTGGCCCCTTTCCCAGGAGACAGGAGGGTGACAGCAAGGTGGCAGGGGACCCACAGCTCCTTAGAGGAGCAGAGCGATGCTCTCCCTGGTGGGATCAACTCTGATCTACAGTGGAGGCAGGTGGAGAGCTTGAGTCTCTAAAGGCAACACATTTAGGGAAGTCACAGTGGGGCTGCCTCCAGAGCGGTGTACGTGCGACTCTTGGTTTGTACGAGTCAGGGTAAGAGAGCTGCTTTTCTCCACAGAGCCGGAAGGATGTGACCCAAGGGCTACCCCAGCCATCTTCACTGCCATGTGGACAAAGTCTGCAGGAAGAGAGAGGGGCACATAGCTTCTGCTTCTTAACCGTTTCCTTCTCTTTCTGAGCAGACACCTGGACTCTCATCCTCTGCAACACGGTGTGTCACTAGCCTCAATGACAAATAGCAGGAATGGAATGGAGACTCACTAGGCAGAGGAGCATCAGCTCCTGTGTGTGGTAAAAGAAAGTGAATAGGGACTGTCACAGAAATCATGTAGCTAGACAATGAGAGTCACTAGTCAGCCATGTTTCTGTGATAAGAGCTGCTCTTGGCTTCTATCAAGGACCAAAAAGGTTAAGAGTGAGCAGTGATCAAGATAGCATCCATGCATCCATATATCAACTCATCCACCCATTCATCCATCCACCCATGCATCCACCATCCATCAATCCATCAGTCTATTCTTCCAGTCCACCAGCCACTCATTCACCCATCCACCCACCCACCCATCCTTCCATCCATCATCCATCCATCATCCAACCATCCATCCATCCATTCATCCACCTACCCACCTATCCATGCATTGTATCCACCTATCCCTCCAACCATCCAACCGTTCACTCACTCATTCAGCAGACTGTTGTGGAGCAGCCTCCATATCCTTGGCCCTGTGAGAGATCCCAATCCAATGGGCATTTATGGCAAGACTGCTCTGTGCTTGCTCTGCTAGATGCTGAGGATGCAAATGGAAATCAACCAGGGTCCCTCAAGGAGTTTGCAATATGGTTGTGGTGGGAAGTAGAAAAGTAAACATCCAGTTGAGTGAGGAAAGGATGAGAGAAACACAGAGGAGGTCAAACAGCCATGTCTCAGACTGGCCCAGCACAGGGGGAACAGGGTTGCCCAGAGCCAGTCCGTGTCCTCAGTCCATCACTGCCTTCTGTAACTACGTATTTGGTGAGGAGTCAGTGAAGTGGGAACAGAGCTAACCCACCATGTGGACAGTCTTTGGGGTTCAGGTGGAGCTTCCCCCCTACCTGCTCCAGGCCTGGCCAAGCAGAGAACTAAATCCTGCTGGGCTCCGGGATGGGCTCTGGGAGGTAACCATTGAGCCACCCTGGGGACCTCGGCTGGAGCCTGGGGAAAAGGACAGACTCTCCTTCTAATGCTGATGAGCTGCGAGGACCCATGCTTCCCACCATGAAGGGAGAGGGTGTCTGAGAACGATGTCAGCGCAGGGGGAGCGTTGCCAAGAGAAGGAGAGCGAGGGATGAGGGCACCGGTTGAGCTCCTGGATCCGGCTGTGCCAAAAGCCACAATAGAGCCCTTGCCTGAGACAAGAGCCAACGAACCCTTCTTTTGCCTTCAGCCAGTCTGCGGTGGCTTCCTTCACAAACTTGGGGACATTCAGAAAGGAGACCTGTGTCCCTAGGAGTAGGAATTGCTTTGCCAGGAAACTTGGCTTGCAAGTTGGGAGACGTGGTGGTGGAGTGGCGGGTAGTTGGATGGATGGATGGATGGATGGATGGATGGAATGGATGGATGGATGGAGTGGATGGATGGATGGATGGAGTGGATGGATGGATGGATGGATGGAGTGGATGGATGGATGGATGGAGTGGATGGATGGATGGATGGATGGAGTGGATGGATGGATGGATGGAGTGGATGTGATGACAGATGCTATCTTAATTATCAGTCGCAGCCTCCTATGCAAGGAGCAGTCCCTGTCAAGGACAGACAGGGTCGCTGACTCTCTCACTTGGGAGACAATTGACCTGGAGTTTAGTTTCAGCCCTGCCTCTAATCTGCTGTGTCACCTTAAGCTGGACACTGTCCCTCTCTGGGCATCAGGTACATCAACAGTAAAGTGAAGGAAGCATATTAGATCACATTTCTTGAAGCGTAATCAGAACAGTAGTCCTCTGGGATACACTGGGGGGAAAAAAACTGTGTGTGAGCACACACGCTCGGGAGTTGTTATGGGTTGAACTGTGTCTTGCAAAAGAGATATATTAGGAAGTCCTAATTCCAATCCTCAGAATGTGACCTTGCTCAGAAATAAGATCATTGCAATTGGTTAAGATGAGGTCATGTTGAAGTAGAGTAGGCCCCTAATCCCATATGACTGGTGTCCTTACAAGAAGATGGCCATGTGATGACAGAGACACACAGAAAGGACACCGCGTGCTGATGATGATGTAACAGAGACTGGAGTGAAGTATCTGCAAGCCCAGGAACCCCAAGGATGGCTGGCCAAGGATTGGAGCCCGGGAGAGGCAAAGAAGGATTTCTCTGTAGGTTTCAGAGGGAACGTGATCCTGTTGTCACCTCGATTTTGGACTTCCAGCCTCCAGAACTGCGAGACAATACGTTTCTGTTGTTTTGAGCCCCCCCAGTGTGTGGCACTTAGTCCCAGCAGCCCCAGGAGACTAACCCATGAGTCAAGGATGTTTGCTAATTCTGTCTACCATATCTCTCCAGATCCACCATGCGCGCTCTCGTATTAAAGGCTCTACGACGTCCTCCAGTAAAGACCCATTTAAATGCGTCTAATCCAGCATTTCCACAACTTCTTTGATGCCTCCTAAGAATGGATGATCTGTAAGATCTTTCCCAATTGTGACTGTGTAGGATGCTCTTAACCTAATCATCTGAAAGGAAACCAGGAAGAGCATGAGCGATCAACACTGGTAAGTCTGCTCACACACTTATACTTTTCGTATTTTAACTTTTGAAAGAACCCATGGAGGTGGTTTAAAAATATTCAAACAGTACAAAAAGCCATAGAGTGAAAATAAATCTGTCTCCCCGACACCTCTCCCCCAGGGCCTCCGCAAGACACGGCTCCCAATTTTCTTATTTATTCTTCCAGAGATAATTCGACACAGATATAAGCATGTATATAGACATGCTCCTTGTGTTGCACAAATGGTAGTCTACTATATTTATGGTTTTCTACAGCACTTTTTAAAAAAAAATTTAACTTATCTTAGAGTTCTGTATCATAGGTACAAATCTGGTGCTCAACCTGGGGACTACTAACATTTTGTTCTAGATAATTCTGTGTGGGAGGAGTGTCCTGTGCACTGTAGACTGTTGAGCTGCACCCCTCGCCTCTGCTCACTGGATGCCAGTAGCACCACTCCCCCATATCCAGTTGTGACAACTAACAATGTCTCTAGACATTGCCAAATGTCCCCTGGTGGGCAAAGTCACCCCCAAGTGAGAACCATTAATGTAGATCTAACTCATTCTCCTTAAGGGCTGTCCCGTCTCTGGTGCCAGGGGCACCTTGGTTTGTAATTCCCATAACTAGTCCCCTGTTGGTGGACGTTTAAGTTGTTTCCAGTCTTTGGTTAGTATAAACAACGTTGTAATGAATGTCCTTATCCTTGTGTCTTTGGCACATAAGTAAGTTTATCTGCAGGATAAACTGTAGGACATTGTCTCGCTCACCACTCAGTAAATATTGGTTAAGTAAGCATGTAAATGGAAGAGAAGCATGGGAACTGAGAGCTTCCGGTTCCTATCTTTTCCACCGAGTGGGGAAATCCTACCTATGGTTGGAGAAAATGAGGCCAAGGCACAGAGAGAAACAGAACCAAGCGCTGAAGTTCTCCTTTAAGCCCCTTGATCCAGCTGTGCCTGACACCACCTACTCCTGGATCTGCCCAATCTGTGATCCAGTGTGTTCTCTTTATGGCTTAAGCCTGTTTGACTTAGGGTTTTGTAAGCTACCACTCGAAGACTTCTGGGTATGGACAGAAGCATTACTCCTCCAAGAAGCCTGTCCTGACTCCCTTTGGCTCTCACAGACCCTGTGCTGTCTGCATTCAGCCTAGTATATCCTCTATGGGAGTCACTGTCTCATCAGTGTCTATACCCGCAGCACCTGGGTCACAGTGGGTGCTCAAAACGATCTGTTGAATGAATGAGATCAACTCACAGATGCAACTCACAGCCTCAAAGCTTCTGCTAAGTGGGGGTTCAATAAATCCATGCAAGGAGCCTTCTGGCAATCAGGAGAATTTTCTTAACTTGACTCAGGAAGTTCTGCCAAAGGAGCAAAACAATACTTGCTCCAGGGCACTGGGCTGCCTGACAAAGGGAGGGGTTCCTGGGGGGGGGCGCAGGGAGGGGCTATCTTCCAGGAATCCCTGCCATCCGAGCTGCTGGCTGGACATAGCTGGGCAAATGGTGCTCTCTGATGGTGCTTAAACTTTCCACTCACTTCCAGAACAGGTTTGGCTTCAGTCAGAGCCATCCTACTTCAGCAAATCATGTCCCAGCTGCCACACACAAAGCATGCTATTTACAGAGTGAATGTTTATAATGCGCTCTCAGGGCCTTGGATAGAAGCCCCTGCATGAGTACGACACTTTATGGGCCAGCAAGAAGTGACAAGCACCTCCCTGAATGGCTTCCAATCTGTAAAGTGGCCCAAATTCACCCCCGTTAACATGAGGGGGTCCCAAAAGACTGAGGAGGGAGGGAAGCAGAAAACATGCACATCTAAGTCCCAGGCACATTCACTAGCATGCCACACTGACCAATAAATGAGCACCTACTATGTGCCAGGCCCTGTTCTAGGCCCTGGGTGCTCAGTAGTGAACAAAAGCTTTCATTCTAATAGGGGGACAGCTAGGCAAACAGATAAATGAGTTGTTTCAAATGCAAATAAACATTATTTAAAAGGAGAACAATGAAGATAAAATAAAGAGGGACTTGGGGCTCACAACTGTAATCCTAGCACTTTGGGAGGCCAAGACAGGAGGTAGGAGGATCATTTAAGGCCAGGAATTCAAGACCAGCCTAGGCAACATAGTGAGATCCCATCTCTATAAAAAACATTGTTTTAAATTAGCCGGGTATGGTGATGCGCACCTGTAGTCTCAGCTACTCGGGAGGCTAAGGCAGGAGGATCACTTGAGCCCAGGAATTGAAGGTTACAGTAAGCTGTGATCATGCTACTGCACTCCAGCCTGGGGAACAGAGCCAGACCTACCAAAGAAACAAAAGGAGGGTCGTGGGTGGTGCTTCTTGAGGTAGGAAGTCACTTCTGTTACTTACTCAATCCTCTCAACCACAGGACGTCAAGGTCCCCACTTCATGGAGGAGAAGAATGCAGTTAAGAGAACACAGTGACCTGCCTCCGTCACTTACGGAAAGAGCAGACTGTGTTTTGGGTACCCAGGATTTGTTTTACTCAGGGGTGATAAGCCACACAGACACAGAACTAACAGTCATGAAGCAAGAGTTTATCATCTGCACACATCCCTGGAAACAGGAGGCCACCACATGCAAGGCTCAGGGGCCAGCCCCAGGGTCGGTCAGGAGACAGAGAGGAGGAGGGGAAACGTGGGCAGAAGCCTTCATTGTGGTTTCCACGGGAAGGAATAAGCAACGCAGGGCAAACGGGTTCCAGATTGGCTCATTTAAATAATTTCAGTAGGCTCTGGGGCATAGGGGCTGTCCCTGATTGTCTGGTCCCTGGCGCAGGGGTGATTAGGGCAGATGGATAGTGGCCCAGAGTGTAAGGTTCCAATAAAGGAGGCTGTTAGGGCTCTAGATTGGAGGGTTTGCATTTGCAAGGCATGCTCTTCTGGTGAGTTGTTTACTGTCTCCAGGAATTGGCCGGCCCTGGGAGGGGCAGTCCCTTCCGTGTCCACAAGGTCCCCAGATGTCAAAGCATCAGAAAACAGACAACAAAAGACACGGTCAATACGCAGACCCAGCATGGAGCTCCAGCTGCCCTCGGGCTGCCTGCATTCACCACTCGGACCAAGACCCTGGAGGACACTAAGAGATCCTCCAGTTGCGGGGAGAGTGCAACAGGTCGGCCTCAACTACAAATGGAAAGAGCAATGCTCCTCTTTTGTGTCACTTGAGACACTCTTTTGGCACGGGCTCATGAGTCCTCACAAGCCTGCGGGCAGAAGGGTAAAACGAGGTATAGAAAGGCACTTAAACTGTGGAGCTGATGAGAAGGAAAATGAGTTTGTGCCCAAATACGCAAGAATTCTTTCATTTTCTTATAAATTCTTCCCCATTTCAATTCAGAGTTTATCATTGAGGGTGGGAAGGGTGTCCTTTATTAAAACAACAAAAACACTGTTTTCAAAAATGTCGCTGGCTGGTGCCCATGTTGTTTTAATTTGCTGGGACCAGATTGTCCAGCCCTCATGGATTTGATCCCAGACAGGCTAGTTTGACTTACTCAGAGAAAAACTCTGTTTTTCAGCCATAAACTGTACCCCTAACCCTGGCCAAATGTGTTGCAATCCTTGCTAAAGGTCCCATCAGTGGTTGTCCAGGAATTCCAAGCCTGCATTCTGAATCTCATCTCCAGACCCTCCTTGCATATCCTCAACATGCCACTGGCCCCTGGAGGAACAATCCTGATTAGAGACCACAAGGCTAGTCTAGGCTTAGCCTCACAGTAAAACTAGACAAGGTACAAGCGTATGGTAGGTACTCTATAATTTTTTGCTGAATGAATGAGTGAATGATAGGATGGATGGATAAATGGATGGATGGATGAATGAATGGATGGATGGATGGATGGGTGGATGGCTGGATGGGGGGGGAGATAGGTGGGTGGGTAGATGGGTGAGTGGGTGAATAAATGGGTGAATGGTTGGATCAGTGAATGATTGGATGGGTGGATGAAGGGATGGATGGATGGGTGGTTGAATGGTTGAATGGGTGAATGGGTGGGTGGATGGGTGAATGGAGGAATGGATGGATGAATGGTTGGATGGGTGAATGACTGGATGGATAGATGAATGGTTGGATGGGTGAATGGTTGGATGGGTGAATGGTTGGATGGGTGAATGATTGGATGGATGGATGAATGGTTGGATGGGTAAACCGGTGGATGGGTGGGTGAATGGATGGATGGATGGTTAGATGAATGGGTAGATGGATTAATGGATAGAGGAATGGATGGATAGATGGTCTTACTGATGATGAACCTTGTGCATTTCAGGATGAGCTTCAGAACTGAGAGGCAGATAGCATAAGGATGAATGTTTTGGAGCCAGACAGATCTGAGTCTCCAAATTAAAGTACCTACTTTGTAGAGTTGTCAAAAGAAAGGTAAGGCATGCACCAAGCATAGCACCTGGCCAGTGGACATGCTGACAACTATTATCATGGAAAAGGGTGAAGCCTGTTATGATTTAAAGGATATTGACAAAATAGCCTTTTGCTGAAAATGTCTCTGGCCCAATCCTATCCCCAACCCTATTCCTGCCCAAATGACATAGGTACAAAAATTTCTGTCATCAGAAATTCAGACCTTCAGGAATCATAAAAAGACATATAAATGGTCAATCATATGGGAAAAGGTTCAAACTTACTAGTAATCAAAGACATGCAAATTTAAACAAACAAATATCAAATTAGCAAATTTTCTTTTTAAATTAAAAAAACAATTTGGCAAAGTATTCAGAAAGGGAGACCCCAATATAGTATTTATGGGAGTATTAATTGTAACAACCTTTCTCAATAGCAATTTGGCAATTTGTACCAAGAGTTTCAATTAAGTCACATCCTTTAATCCATTAATCCTACTTTTAGGGACGTTCCCTAAAGAAATAATCAGGGATGTGATCAAATGTTTAGGTACTAGGAAACTGATTGCAGTGCTATTTATATTAGCAAAAAAATGGGAAATGACTCTTCTGTGTTCAACTAACTTAAATCAAGACAGCACCTATCAATGCATGCGTGCATCCATCCATCCATTCAAACATTCATTCATTCAGCAAATATTTTTTGAGTACCTGCTATGCTTGGCCCTGTGAGGGATTTCCAATTCAGTGGAATTTATGATACACCTATGTAATGGTGTAAATATTTTTACAAAATATTTTACAAAATATTAAATGACATTAAAATGCTTAAAATGTAATGTTAACAAAAGAAGTATAATATGAGATTTTACACACAATATGACCTTAATTATTATTACGTATACACACACACACAAGAGGGAAATACATTGAATACATCAAAATGCTAACCGTGGAGATGAGTTTCAGTGATTTTTATTTTTCTTTTATTTTTCCCTATTTGTAAAATTTTTACACTGAGCATGTCAGAAAACAAAGCTATCCGAGTTTTTTTCTGGATTATTTGAAAGTTTTAAAAATGAACATAAATGATACAATTAGAAAAAAAGCCAGGTATGGTGGCTCGGGCCTGTAGTCCCAGATACTAGGGAAGCTGAGGCAGAAGGATTGCTTAAGGCCAGGAATTCAAGAGCACCCTGGGCAATATAGTGAGACTCCATCTCTAAAAATAGTTTTAAAATTAGCCAGGCCTAGTGGCACGTGCCCGTAGTCCCAGATATTGGGATCATTTGAGCCCAGGAGTTCGAGGCTGCGGTGAGCTATGATTGCACCACTGCACTCCAGCCTGGGCAACAGAGTGAGACCTCAACTCTAAAAAACAAAACAAAACAAAATGATAAGAAAAAAGAATAAAGCTATTGTCACTGAGAAAAAAATAAAACCAAGGAAATCAATTAAGCCTTTGGATCGGCTCATACGTTCTTTTATTCAACAAACATTTACCAAGAACTTACTCTGCACCAGGCACTGTGCTAGAGATGACAAAGATACAGGCTTCAATCTCTAGACACTCATGCCAAGGGGCAATTAAGATGCAGTGTCCTAACTTTTATAAGCACACATGTAATTGAAGGAGTTTTGGCCTGGGCTTATCCAGGGAAGGGGACAGGAATGAGGTCCCTGAAGGCAGAGAGGTAAAGACATTAAGCAAAGGCAAGAACTTGGGTGTCATCATGAGAGACCCAAGATGAGAGACTCAAGGTCTCTAGAGACTCCTGAACTTCTAATCCTATGGGGCTCAGGATTGACCCAGGCCTGAGAACCAGATGTAGCCTGCAGACCTGTTTTGTTTGACCTGCAGCATTTTACAGCTTGAACCACTCCTTATAAAACTCCAGATTCCTGGCTTCTTAAACATCTGGCGATGCTGGCCCGATTCCTTCCAGGCCATGAGCAGCTGTAGCTGAAAGGCAGCTGCACCCTTGGCTCCGTCTGTCCTCTTCATGCCCTTATCTTACGTCTGGCCCCCGTAGGCATCGAGCTGGTAATTCCTGATCTCCCCCAACCCAAGACCCTTGTACAGATAAGGCAGCTGAGGCCCAGGGAGACACATGGCTTGTCCAGTGTCACTCAGGGCTACGTTGTGGCCGAGCAGGACCCCAATCAAGAGCCAGATTCAAAGCTACTTCTTCTTCCCTTACGTGGTCCCAACTAAACTTCTGACTGTGGCTCTCCATATAAAGAGAAAACAGAATTGTAAACGCCTTCATGGCTGATTGGCAATATTTTAATTGTAGTTCTTCCTAGGGAGACATATAGAAATATCATTGTGAGTTTTCAAGATATTTTTCCTTTCGAGTCTTGATTTTCCTTGTCATGTATTTGCCATGAGGATGGCCTGTTGGCCTTCATGGGAACAGAAGTAAAGAAAGGACAGTGACTTTGTTTGCATGGCATTGCTGGTCTATGCAAGTCCTTGACACAGGAAATCCATAAACCTCACGACCTCCTGGCATAGCAGGTATTCCTGTTAGCCACTTATCAGAGGAGGAAACTGTGGTTCAGAGATATCAAATGGCTTGTTCAAGGTCATGCAGCTCATGAACGACTGATTCCCAGGCCCCCTGCCCTCTCCTACACGCCTGGCTGCTCGGAGCCCATGATGAAGTAATTTGGACAGATCAATGCCAGGCCACGACTCTTAACCAAATGGCCAGCGCTCGGCCTTGGGCTTTCTTTGGCCTTGGTTCAAGTTCTGCTGGGCTCGTGAAAAGAGTTTTTTCCCACTCTTTTCCTCTTCTGCAATGAAATATTTCCATCCCCATATGGACTGGAACGGCTCCTTTTTCCCCGCCCCCAAAAGGGCCACCTCTGTCTCCTTTGTTTTATTGTTTTCACTTATTTGATTGCCTTGGAACAAGCCCGACAGCAGCGAGAGGACAGACAGGGTGATCACAAAGACAGCCTCTCCTTTAAAAACGACCATGATCTCAGCTCTCCTCCCAACCCAGTGGAAACTGGAGCACGGCTCAAGGAGACGCTGTTGTCACAGGATCCTGCTTACGGGCACAAAAGCCGGGAAATTTCAGAGCCAGTCTGGGCCAGGGGAGGCCGGAGCTCGTGAGCTGGGCTTGAAATGATTCTTCCAGACTGCAGGGAAGAGAGGAGCCTGCCCGCCGGCCCGCCTGCCTGCCCAGAGGCAAACAGGAAATCCCAGAATTTATAGATGACCCCGTTACAAGGCAAATGTTTTGGAACAAATTGTTCTTCTTTTAAAGCCTTGTTTTCCACTAGTTTTTCTTTCTAGAACCCCCCCCCCGGCCCCCCCACCTTCCACCTTCCCACTGCCCTTGTTAAACCGGGGCCATGGCGCCACCTGCTGCCTGTCGTGGGCGGTGGTACGCAGCTGGGACCCGGCCCTGGGTCCTCCCCCCACCTCCCCTGTCTCGAAATGGGTGGGAGAGTGGCTTTCTGGCTCCTGTCCCGTGGATTTGTGCTTAAGATCACGTACCAAGCCGCAAGAGAATTGCCTCTGTGGTTATGTGACCTGAAGACTCATGGCAAACTCCCCACCCCGCCATTGCTTGTCCTCTGAGAGGGCCAGAGCTCGCTGGCAGCAAAAGCAAGTCAGATGGCATCACCGTCCAAGACCAGGTCTCCACGCCCCGCAAACCAGCTGTGCCAGCTTTAGCCAACCATGAAAGCCCAGCGAGCCTCGATTTCTTCTGGACCCACTGCAGCTACTTTGCCAGGTGGCACAGAAAAGGGGTATGCGTGTGCCGGGCCCACGGTAGATGTTTAAGCAACACGGGTATCCTTTCTTTCCCATTTGGAGAGTTGCTCATCAGGAAGGAACAGCGTGGAGGGTCTCAGAGGCAAAGGCTGGACCTCAAGAAAATGGCATTTTTATCTCTTTACAAGAATGTAAGCTCCAAGACAGCAGACCGCACCAGCGTACACAACAAACCTCTGCAAACCAGTAAAGGACACCCCAGCCCCTGCTTACAAGCCGAGTGACCTTGAGCAAGCACAGTGTCCTCCCTTGTATTTGGGGACAGGAATAGTGACCATACCTCAAAGGGTTCCTGAGAGGCATTAGAATTTAGCAAAGGGACTTGCAGGTAGAAAGTGTAGGATTGTAGAGACAACCCTAGCTGTGTAATCATTATGATGAGACGAATGCCGTGTCTGACACATCATAAGCATTTAGTAAGTATCTAAGGAAGGAAGGAATGAAAACATCACAGAACGTGGGTCAGAGGACTTTGATCAGTTCCATTTCAGCCACCACTTGCTATGAGACATGAAGGATCACTGTGCCTCCTCTTCCTTATCCAGAAACCCCGGACTCTCTGATGGGCACCTTGGTTTTTCCACCTGTCAAATGGGCATGACGTCGTCTTACTTGTTGCTCAGAGATGTGGAGGGGATCTGTTGAGTCACGTGTAGGTGGAACTGCTTTGAAAAGTTTAAAGAGTACAGGAAGGAAGGGAGGGAGTCTTTGTTTCATTTAGGGTAGTTTCATGTGCCTGGTGGCCTTTGCCTTCCTCCTTCACGGGTCCCTGGGGCTCTCTGGGGTAAATGGGGTCCCTCCTGACGCTAAGTGCTAGTCGTCCCTTACTGGCAGTAGGATGGGGAGGATTTGACAAAGGCTGGGCTAAGTAACTCCTTTGCTACTGGCACAAGTTGAACACACTTCAAGAAGTGGGTTCCCCTCTGGGAAAGCTCCTTTTTTTTTAACGAAGGGGGCACAGGAGAGTGCATGGTGGGTCTCTGGTATGACGCCTAATTGGGGTGACTCACAGCCAGATGGAGGCGGATCAGGTGACATCAAGAAGTAAGACTGGGGCTAACTTGAACACCATGAAGAGCTGTTCCAACCCAGTCCAGTGGGCCCTAGGGAGCCACAGAGGATTCAGAAGCAGGGGAGGAGCATGCCCAGAAAGAAACTTCAGGCAGCGGCATGAGGGATAAATGACAGTGAGGACTACAAAGCTCCTCCTGGCCTAGAGTTAGGGTGACCAGCTGTCCTGGTTTGCCTGGGACAGAGGGTGTCCCAGGACATGGGATCTTCAGTTTGAAAACGAATAAAGTCCCACGGTGAGCTAGTCACTCTAATTCAGGGTGAATTGTGCCTTCTGGAGCTGTGCAAGACAGTGACACTAGCCCTATAATCCAACTTCGCCAGCCTCTCTCTCTCCTTTACCCCGTTCCAATTCAATTCTGTTCTGCTACGCAACAACTAGTTTAGCAGATTAGCACACTGGAATGAATTGCATGCGTATTCCTTCCAGGTAGTATTTATGCATCTAAACAAAGGTCTCCTGGAGACAATGCTTTAATCCAATGGAGTGACTCGAACAGTAAAAAATTTTAGCCCACGAGAGATAGGGGAGATTTTGGGGGGTGAGTGGGGAGTTGCCA
This sequence comes from Varecia variegata, assembly GCA_028533085.1. NCBI lineage: Eukaryota > Metazoa > Chordata > Mammalia > Primates > Lemuridae > Varecia > Varecia variegata. The sequence goes on from CM052452.1 coordinate 9,176,184, forward strand.
CATCACCCACATCACATCCTGTCAGCGGTTATCTATTTTACCTTGCACAGAATCGGCTCTGTCTTCCTGGATCTCAGCTCACCAGCCTGCCCTGCCAGGCATGCCTGCAGGAGCCTGGGCTGCTTAAATATTCTGTAAATAATGCTGACTACAGAACTTTGAAGATAGACTCACAGAATCGCAGCAATAGAATCACAGAATGTCAGAGGAGAAACAGATGCTAGACATCATACAGTCCAGGGTCAGAAAATACACTGCACTCATGCTGCCTCTTCCCCCTGCCGTGCCCATGGCAGACATCACTAATCAATCATGACACTGTCTAGCTGAGTCTGTTTGCAGCCTTAGAATCCTTTGAGGCATTCCAGGAAGCAGCTACCAATGATCTTGGATGTACTAATTATAGCTAAGGCTTTTTGAATACATTTACTATATTCCTTTTCCCACATCCTTTTTTATCATTGCCACTTTAATCGCTGTTTGCCAGGCACTTTATATCAGGGTTTCTCAAGCTCAAGCACCGTGGACATTTGGGCTGGATAATTAATTCTTGGTGGTGGGGGCTGTCCTGTGCATTATGGGATGTTGAGCAGCATCCCTGACCTCCACACACTAGGTGCCAGTTATAACAACCAGAGCTGTCTCTAAACATTGCCAAATGTCCCCTGGGGTGGGAGAAGGAAAGGGGCAAAGTTGCTCCAGGTTTAGAACTACCAGTTTGCCTATTATCTCTAATCTTCATAATACTCCTCTAAAGCAGATTTTGCTGCATTTTTATTTTACAGATGAAGAAACTGAGGCCAAGAAGGGGCCGCAGCTGAGTTGGTAACAAAAGCAGGATGCAGAGCCCAAATTCCCCTCCTACAGCTGGGAAATTCCGTTTGGATCATGGTCTTAGGCTGCAAACTCCCCAGGGAAAGACTAGAACCCGTGAGGCTGAGGAAAGCCAGATGCCTGATCGATGCTCCCGCGCTGGACCAGGGCGAGGGAGGTAGTCGGAGCCCGGTGCAGTGTGGCGCGCGCCTCATGCTCTTTTCCATCCTGAAAATGGCTCTGGGTGTGGAGACAGCCCAAGGAAGAGGCTGTCTGGGACCATATGGCGCTTGCCAGTGGCACCAAGGCTGTTAGAGGCAGCGGTGGCAATCCTACTAATAATACTTCCCTTCCCTCAAACATTGACAAGACTCTCCCCGCTTCACGGGGAAGCACATGAAATCTGGCCTTGCCTCCAGAGATTTGGGATTGAAAACCTGACAGTTTGGACGTACAGCCCGTGGGCAATGTTTCCCTTCTCCGGGGCTTGTGTCTGTGCCAAGAATTCCTAACAAAGGGGAAAAAGATTAATTAATTTTTAAAAAAACCATAAAAAATGCTCATGAAACTGACTAGTAAGAAACTGTCCATTATTTTTTTTTCCGCCTTGGTAGTGATCAAATTGTCGCGTGTTCCTACGCACATATTTTACAGACGTTCCATAAATCTTCCCGTTGTGCCTTTCGCCTATAAGTAAGGTCCCTTGGGAAGTTATTGAGGCTTCTTCGCTACATGTATTCAAGAGAAAATTGGTTGTAACACTTAGAGAAGGCGGCTGTCCGGGAGGGGGAGGAGGGGGTGGGGAGGAGGGTGTCTGAGGAGAGGAACTCATCCAAGTTTAGTTGCCAAGGACAGAGAGACTAGGAAGACTCCTTTTCTTGGAAATTCCTGAAATTTCTAAACTGTCGTTTGCTTTTAGCGCACAAATAATCTCTTTGTGCTATCTTTTTCTCCTTTGTATTTATTTATTTTCAATCGCAAGAGAGGTGCATTTTTTTTTTTTTGGCACAAAATCTGAAAAAGTAAAGTAGAAAGAAAAAAACAGCAACAACGACAAAAAAACCATCCCAAATCCCAAGGTTTTTTTTTTTTGCTTTGTTTTATTTTGTTTTGAAAAGATTTTTCCTGGGCAGTTTGACAGCACCATTTCAGCGAAGGGGGTCCAATGTTAGTGTGCACGGTTCCCCAGGGAGCTTGTTAAAATTGCAGATTCCCCAAGCCTGCGCCCCGACAGTGGGAGTTCAGGGAGGCGGGTCCCACAAATCTGCGTTGTTTTTTTTTTTAATAAGCCCTTGGGTGACTCTGAGGAGGGCAGTCATCAGACCACACTTTGAGAAATAATGAGTTTCAGGTTTTTCAGACCCTCCGCAAATGAGAAATGTGAAAATCCTGATTTAAAACAAAAAATCGGGGGGTAATGATTTGTTTTCGGGAAGGGCTCGGCTTAAATAGGCATTTCCCTTAGTGCTGTTAACATATGATTCCGTTCACACTCGGTGATTCAGCCATGCAGCCAGGACTTCATCTGCAACAGTCTGGGCCAACGCGGCATATCGCCACCTTTTTACAGAGCAGCGTTGACACCCATCTGCTTAAATAAATTAACGTTTCCATCTCAAATAACTCATTTGGCTGGATCATCAAGGTTACACGCCAACCCAAAGAGGGAGGAGGGGAGGCATGCAGGGGAGGGAAGAGAGGTAGGACAGGCGTTTTGCAACGTATAAGTTGCAAGTCACACCGTTGCATTTTTATAGCCAGAAAGGAGGGGTGAGTAGATGAACGCAGCGACTCGTATAATTCATACGCACCCTGTTACTATTGCCTTTCCCGGTGGCTACTGATACCTTGGAGTAGGGCATGGCTGCAGCTGGATTAGCTGATGGCGACATTCCCTGTGCAAAGACACGGTGGAGTTTGTGTGAGCACTTGTGTGTGCATGCTTGTGCATGTGCGTGAGTGCGGTGTATGGGGTGGGGGGTTGTTTTGGATAATAAGACCAGGACGTTCAGTGAAAGGCACAGAGAGGATAGAGTAGAGAGAGAAGGTAGTTTCTGTCTTTTTTCATGGACTTCATTTTTTAATTTCATTTTTGAGAGGTTCACAGCAAAATTGAGCAGAAGATAACAGAGAGATTCCCCATATGCCACCTGCCCCCACGCGCACGCACACCCTCGCCCTTATGAACACCCCCCACCAGAGGGATACGTTTGTTACAATTGATGAACCTACATTGACACATCATCCCCCAAATCCCACAGTTTCTATAAGTTTTCAGGATAATTTTAGAGTTACAAAAAAAGGTGCAAAAATAGTACAAAGTTCCTGTAGAACCTTCACCCAGCTTTTTCTAATATTAACAGCTTATATAACTCTCATAAGATGATCAAAACCATGAAACTGACATTACTTCCTTACTATTAACTAAACTACAGGTCCTATTTTGATTTCCACCAGTTTTTCCACTAATGTCTTTTTTTTCTTTTCCTTTTTTTTATGGAGGACAGCTACTTTCAAGTCAGAGAGATTTGGGTCCAAATCCAGCTCTGCCACTTGTAAACTGTCCAAGTCAGATCTCTCTCTGAGCCTCTGTTTCTTCTCTGGAAAATGGGACGTAACAATACCGACCTCCTAAGGTCCTTGTGATGATTAAATGCAAAAATGTGTGTCCAGGGCTTGGCACGAAAGTGGGCACTGATGTTGGTTTTATTTTCCTACCCTCTTTCAAAGAAGCCTGTTCCATCCTCAAGGACAAACGGGCATTTGCGTAAATTCCTGTTGGACCAGTTTGACTTAATCTCAGCTGCTGGATAAAGTTGCTCTATTTTGGAACAACAACAACAAAAAAGACAGGAGGCACAGAGATTAATTAGGAAGCTACTGCAACAGTCCTTGCAAGAGAAGGCTGCACAGTGGCTGCAGAGAGGTAAGAAGAGAACAGGTCTAATGAACTTTCAAATGCGGATACAGACGACCTGACGCCGGATTGGTTGGGCAGAGTGGAGATGGGAGGAACCAACAATTAAAAGATGACAGTTTGGAAGGACTAGGAGACTGGTAATCGCCTTAACTAAAGTGAGCAAGAGGAAAACCAGCTCAAGGGGGGAGAAAGGTGAGAAACAGTAATGACCCCTAACCAGCGCTTGTCCAATCCCTTAGCACTTTCTGACTGTGATTTCATTAAACTCATCTAATAACCCCAGAAAACCGAGGCACAGAGACATGAAGTCACCTACCCAAATACCTTTTTTTTTTTTTTTTTTGGAAGTACTATAGTGTGAGGTTCCTGCAGGCAGGACCAGCTACATAATTTGCGGGGCTCACTGCAAAATGAAAATGCAGGGTCCTTGTTCAAAGTGAATGAAGAATTTCAAGACAGCAGAGAGTGGAACATTAGACCAAGCACATGGACCCTGGGTGACCGCACAGTGGCAGCCCCATGGAGCAGGCTGTGCCACAGGAAGTCTGCAAGAAGGTAGGCATGTAGGCGGATTTTAAGAGAAGAGAGTTCAGGAAGAGTTTTAGGGACAGGCTTGTGCTTAGAGTCACACTAAGGGCAACCCGCAAAAGAAACTCAACAAGGAGTCGTCAGCAGGTAGGAGGAAGACTAAGAGAGTACAATTACAGCCACCAAACCTGGGGAAAAAGTCACATGAAAGAGGCAGGGGGCCCATGACGCCAAACACAGCAAAAGCGTTAGGAGCGTGAGAATGAGGAAGCCCCTGTGTCTGCCGATCTGAATATTTCTGTCGGCCTCTGGGAGCCCAACTCTCAGACTCGCAGGGGCCAGAAGTCAGACTGCAATATACACAGCGGACTTAATGGCCGTGAGCAAGCGGCAGAAGTAACCCCAGCGTCCTTATCTCAAGAAGTTCTTCCATTGCCAAGATCAGAGGGTGAGTTTATGTCACTTACGAAAATGATTTTTTTTTTAAAAAGTCAAACTGCTTAAAGACTGCTTCTCATTTAGGCCCCACGGGTGCTACGAAATGGCTTCTTCCTTTTGCCTTTTCCTCCACCCACTTAGCCTCACAAACGGTTGGCAGGCTCGAGCCTTAACTTGCGGCCAGGGACGGGGGCTGGAAGTGCCTTTGAGGATTCTTGTGCTGCAACCACTAAAATCTCTTTCTGGAGACACAAATGCTGCCGAGGCTTCAGCGTGGTCAGGGCGGGCTCGGATCCAGCAACAGGATCGACTTCAACCAGGAGGGACCGATCTTGGTCTCATTCTGACTCAAGACACTAAAAGGTCAAGAGGCGACCCACATCCCACACAGACCCAGCCTCACAAAGAGAAACTTGCCTTTGATTTCACAGCCTTCGATGTTTTCAGTGTGATTCTCCTGAATGTTTTCCTTCTCCTTTTCCTTTCTAAGCCACAGAGTCCCCCAGACTATATTGGAAGTCCTCCAAGCTTTGGCCTTCTCCCAAAGCATGTAGATTATCACCTATATTGGCCTGGAATGCCTAGATTTTTTCACCACTGGTTAATTCCCGAGTCTAACAATCGGTGTTTTCAGGAATTTTTATATTTTTAGAGTCATAGGAATGGCCTATACCACAGCAGAAGTTTAATTTTTAATAAACTTCTTATTTAAAAAAATACATGATTAACATTAAAAAATCCAACTGCACAGAAGGATATGCAATTTGCAGAATTAGTCTGCACAGGTATGCTATGCTGCAGTAACAAATAAGCCCTGAAGTCACGGTCGCTCATAACAAGTTCATTTCTCACTTGCACAGAGTCTGATGCAGGACAGTGGGGCCTCCCCTCCCCATCTTAACACATGGTTTCCAGCATCACTGAAGCAGCAGAAGAGACAGATGGAAAGCTCCCACCTGCTTTTACTTTTATTTATTTTATTTATTTATTTTTGTGGAGACAGGGGTCTCACTATGTTGCCCAGGCTGGTCTCGAATTCCTGGGCTCAAGTGATCCTCCTGCTTCAGTCTCCCCAGTAGTTGGGATTACAGGTTCTTGACCCTGCAACTGGCTCTACATGCTTTTAAATGCATCATCCCAGAAAGGACTCGTAGACATGCCTGCTGCCCAACTGCCAGAACTAGTCACCAAGCCCCAGTGGAACCACGTGAGATGAAGGAAGGGAAGTGAGCACAAAGGATATTTAGTGGCCATGACCATCTCTGCCACAGATTGGAAGTCATCTCCATGACTGATCCCACCCTGCAGAGGTAACTAAACACTGCCAACCGCTTGGTTAAGATCGTTCTAGAGCATCATAAAATATATGTATATTTACATATATTACTTATAACTTACTCTATTGTACATTTATATATAATATGTAAAATTTCTTGTATAAAAAATGGAATCATGCTATGCACACACTCTTGCAATATGCTTTTTTTCCCTTAACACTGTATCTTAACTATCCACTCCAGGAAAGGACGAGCTAAAATGCGATTTGACAACAGCACAGTGAGACTAAACTGCATTCTCCTTCGTGCCACAGGTACAGCGTCGCATCCCTGGTGCCATTCATTGGGACGTTCCTGATTACCAGGCATGGTGCCAAGTGACTTATCCCACCCCCACAACCCCATAAGTCAATACTATTATCTTTCTCCAGTATGCAGCTGATGTACCTGGAGCTTAGAGAGGAGAAGACAAAGCACTGTGCAAGGTCGCACAGCTGGCGAGTGACAGGACAATCCATCTCCAAACCTGGGTTTTCTCCTTCCCTCTTCATATGGTCCATTTTCAGAGACTCAATGTCTAGCCCAGGCTTGGTATGTCATAGGTGCTAAGTCACTATTTATCGAATAAAGGGCTAAGAGGAGCCCTAAGACTGAACAGAGCCCCCAAAATATATGGAAGTGGCCATAGGCATCCGTAATACTTATTACCAATACCACTCATCAAATTCTTAAATAAAATTTGTACTTGCATTTGTATTCCGATGCTACTGCAAGTTCCTAAGGACCTAAACAATGTCTTTCCTACTATGAATTCCCAACTCCCGAGAACACACAAAAAAACTAGGCAGCGTTTTAGACGCACAGCAGGTATACAAGATCCAACTCTCCAATTCAGGCTTTCCCAACCCCAGCATCACATCGCTTGTCTGGGGGATGCCGGCAGCCTCCCGACTGGGCCCTGGCTCCCCTTGGCTCCCCACAGGTTAAGTGAGGGCATCTCCTGCCCTGCTGGGACCCCCAGGCTATAGTGCACTTAGGCTGGAATACCCCCATCTTCTCCCACCAACCTGCAGCCTCTGAGACCCTCCACCCAAAGACAACTTTCACCTGCCTGGGGTCTCTGCTCAAATACCCTTCTCCAGTCTTCCCTCACCCCTGCCCTGAAAAGCACACTCTGTCTTCTCTAGCTCAGGGGTTCTCAGCCTCACATTGGTGACATCATGGCTGGATGAGTCTATTGGGGGAGAGTGGCTGTCCTGTGCATTATATGATGTTAAACAGCATCCCTGCCCCCTATTCACCAGGTGACAGTAGCACTCCCCACCCATTGTGACAATCCAAAATATCTCCAGATATTGCTAAATGTCCCCTAGTTGAGAGCCACTGCACTAATTGATTAGTGTGTACACTATGAGCTCCCGAACACGGGTTGAAAGGCTGAATCTATTCTAAGAAGCTAGAATAACATCTAAAGATGCGTTTCTCTCTGTGCCCTTCCAGAAACTACTCAGGCCACCAACCAGGGCAGCTCTACAAGAGACCTGGAATTGGTTTCCTGTAAAACAAAATCAGGCCTTTTAAGCAAAGGTCTTCTTTGAAAAAGACTTTCTGGGAAGTGCAGGAGGAAAAGCTTGTGTTTTCTCTTTGCTTTCTCATTTGCAAAGTGGTGGTGGTTTTTCACCGAAGCATCTGAGGATTTCTTATTGGAGTTCCTGCTCAGAAACCAGGTAGAGGCTGCTGATAGTAGCAGCTGGGCTGAGAGACAGGACGCCACTGGCTAGATTAAAACTCTCTCCTGGTCCACTCCAGAGTCAGTGGAACTGGTGTGAAGTTGTCTCTGTCTATGTAACTAACACAGCACTATGGTTAAGAACACAAGTTCAGAGCGAGCTTACAGATGAGAAATTGATGCTGTCAATAGTGATAGTTGAGCAAAAAGCAATAAAATACATTCACGTGGGATCTTCTCCCCCTGGGGTTTCTGGCTTCGAAGGGTCAGTCCAAACCTCTGCTTCAGACCTTGTCATTCTTCCACTACCAAGACCCCAAAGCAGGATGTGCAGTAAACCAACCAGGAGCCTCCTGCCTGTGTCTTTGGCTCAGGATTGGCTGCCCTAAGAAGTATAGTCAGCTACCAACAGGGAAATGTGATAACTAATTTTCTTCTTGGGATGATTTACAGATTCATTCATTTATTCATTCTGCAAATGCTTATTGGGCCCTTAATACATTCCAGGTGTTGTAGCATCTAATGGTTAAGAGTGCCGGCTCCCAAAACAGAAGGCTCACTTAAAGGCCAGCTCTGCCCCTTATTAGCTGTGTGACTTGGGGGAAGTTGAAGTACTTCTCTGAGCCTAAATTTACTCATATGTAAAACAAAAAAATGAAAACACCTGCCCCTGGGGCAGCGAGGATTAAATGAGATAATGCACGTAAAGTGCTTGGCAGAGGAGTATCAAATGGAAAGCGTAAATTATTATTACTATTATTCTATGTTCAGAAAACTGTAGATAGTGCTACAGTCCTTAGACACAGTGCAAAGGGACGATGGTGGACAGTACAGCCAGGCAGTAGGTAGAGAAGTAACATTTCTGCCAAAGAGATTATATAGAAGATTGAATTTTAGAGCAGAAAGGAATATCTGAGATGATTTGGTTCCACCTCTCACTTTACAAGCAAGGAAGTGGAAGTTCGAGGATGTCGGGCGCAGTGACTTGTCCAAGGTCACGAGAGCATTAAGGGCGGGCCTAGGGCCAGCGCTCAGGCTTCCTGCCACCCAGAGGCCGATTTTCCACTCCTTAATCCATCAGCAAAGGGTGGA
>CM052452.1:9185080-9231835 GCA_028533085.1 Varecia variegata
GGGGGGTCAGAAAGACCAGTCTGGGAGCTGGAAGATACGGGTTTAAAAGCCAACATTCCAGAAGGGGGGGGGGGGCCCAAAATCTTCTGATAGTCCCATGCATCGATCCTGGCCAGACCCCACGTCTCCACAGAACAGGCATGAACTGGGCATTTCTGCACGCCAGGCCCCCGGGAAGGTGCTGATGACACAGTGCCAGCCCCTTCTCTTGAAAAGCATTTCCATCTCTGTGAGTTTCCTGTGGCTGCCGTGACAAATGACCACCAACTCAGTGGCTTAAAACAACAAAAATGCATGCTCTTACAATTCTGGACGTCAGCAGTCTGAAATCAAGGTGTCAGCACAGCTCCTCCCAGAGGCTTCAGGGAATATCGGTTTCCTTGCCTTCTTAGGCTTCTAGAAGCCACCCGCTTTCTTTGGCTAGTGGCCTCTTCTCATCACTCCGACCTCTTGTTTCTGTTGTCACATCTCCTCCTACCGATGGCAGCACAGGCCCAGCATTTGCTAGCTGGGGGGCCCTTGGAAAGGGACTTAACTTCTTTTGAAGGCTCAAGCGATCCTCCTGCCTCAGTCTCCCAAATAGCTGGGACTACAGGCACATGCCACCATGCCCAGCTAATTTTTCTATTTTTGGTAGAGACGGGGTCTTGCCATGTTGCTCAGGCTGGTCTTGAACTCCTGACCTCAAGTGATAGAGGACTGGGAAGGAATGCAACCAACAGACAAGCGGAGAAGGGGTGCTCTGGGCAGAGGAACCAGCACAGCAGAAGGTATACGGATCCTTTGCAGAGTGGGAAGGACACACGTGGCCAGAGGCGAGGGTGACGGTCAGTGCCAGGAGGTGGGACGGACAGTTAAGGGCTCAGAGCCAGGGTTTTGGGCTCAGACGGCCTCAGGTTCAAGTTCTGCAGCTCCACTCAGAACTCCGACACCTGGGGCATCTCCTTATCATCCCCTGTCCCTGCTCTGTGACAGGTGCGGGGAATGGGGCCTGCGAGGCTCGCGGCCATTCGAGGCTGCTCTGATTTGCCAGAGGCCTGGCTGAGAAGCGTGGATTCGGAGGGTCCCTTTCTCTTTTCTCATCCACTCTGCATTCCATGTGCTCTATCCTTTTTTTCTTCAGACAACAGGATGTCTGAGCACTGACCTTCCTAATCTTATGTTTCTGTCGCTGTCCTCCTGAACGTAAAAATAATAGATTTTTCACAGGTTGGAAAAGATGTTACGAGACCTTTGCTCATCTATAAAACGTGGGTAATGATAGCATCGACCTCCTACGGTCGCTTGGAGGATTCGCACAGAGAGAACGTGCAGAAAGCGCTTGGTGTTATAATGTGGCAGGTTAAATGCTTGGCCTCTGGAGTCAGAGGGACTGAGCCTGAATTCTGGCTGTGTCGCTTACCAGCTCTGTGATGTGGGCGAGTGACTTAACCTCTCTGAGTTGTAATGCCTTGTGTGCAGAATCGGGGTGATTATCCCAACGACAGAGATCCTTCGGGGGATACTAAGAGAACGTCTAGGATGTGCTCGTTAACTATGATGATGATGATGCCCTTTCTGTTGACATAGGAGGAAAATCAGGCTCAGAGACGGGAGGTGCCTTGCTCAAGGTCACACAGCAAGTTGGTGGCAATCTGTCATACGGGCAGCTTCCTGTAGGATCAGCAGTCCAGGCGGGTTCCTGGCATGAGTTCTGGGGATGGGAACCTGAGACGGTACAAAGCACTCCGCGTTCATAGGCTGTTTTCCTGTGTGAAGGGCGCGCTGGCGTCCCCCACCTGCAGCCTATAAATCTGCCCTGGTGGCCACTGCGTCCCAGGACTGCGCAGCTCTGCCTGCTGCGGCATCAGATGGCACCAGCAGACGGTCTCTCCATGCTACTGGAGCCGGCCTCGCTCCATCATTTATTTTGGACAGGGCACAAGATGGGACATCAAAGGAATCGGCTGCTGGCCGGCTGCTGGTCAGAGGAAACAGCTAAGGGGCCAGAACTCCTCCCGGCTCTTCTGGGCGCAGAGCAAATCCTCCCCCGTGCAAATCCGAATCTGGCTTCCCTGTTTTAATCCAACTTTATTAATTGAAACTTAATTCAAAGATAGAAGAGGCAAACTATTTTCTGAGTTTAAAGCTTTTCGCTAAAAAAAAAACAAAAAACAAAAAGCCTAGTTATATCTACATTTAAAAAAAAACTGGAGGTATTTCTAGAATTCGAGTTAAGATTAGAGAGTTTCGGGTAACAGTTGAAGCCAATGAAAATAAAAGGTCGGGAGTCCCAGCTCCCCACATTTAGATCAGCCAAAGGATGACCTTAAACTCATCAGTTTGGGGTTTTATTTTTCCATCATGCTCTGGTGAATAATTGAGCTTTTCAGACTTCTCTGGAACAGATGCTGGTGTGAATACAGCCTTCCTTTGCTCAAGGCACAACATAAACACCCCCTAATGCCCATCCAACGTGCCCACAAGATTTCAACTATTATTCAGGCCAACAGGAGGTATTGCAATTAAGAAATGACTGTCACCAACTCCCTTTAACAGCAAGAATGCCCAAGGAGGGAGCTCTGGGGGTTCTCAGGGGCCACCATTGTCAGTGTTGGCGGGCTTCCACTCGGGTGTGAGTGACCAGGTCATGGGTGGGTTGACACAGTGACATTTTCTTTGGCAGGTAGGACACAGTGGAAAGAACACAGTCAGCAGAGCTGGCATCCCACCTGGGATCAGCTACCCCCTCCCCAACTCTACCCTCAGTTTCCCTCTTGGTAAAATGGACATATTCAGGAATGTGCCCTCCAATTTTTGTTTTGGGTTGGTTTTTTGAGACAGGGTCTCGCTCTGTTGCCAGGGCTGGAATGCAGTGGCGTCATCAAAGCTCACGGCAACCTCAAACTCCTGGACTCAGGCGATCCTTCTGCCTCAGCCTCCCAAGTAGCTGGGACTGCAGGCACGTACAACAACGCCTGGCTAATTTTTCTATTTTTTGTAGAGACGGGGGTCTTGCTTTTGCTCAGTCTAGTCTTGAACTCCTGGCCTCAAGCGATCCTCCTGCCTCAGCCTCCCAAAGTGCTAGGATTCCAGGCATGAGCCACCGCACCTGGCGTGCCCTCCCAAATTTTAAAACATTGAATAGCCCCAAAAGAAAATCAAACCAGCTGTGTCTCAGAGGTACAGCATCCTTTTGACAGCTCAGAGACTATAAGGAGGCTCCAAAGAACCCGCTCTGGTTGTGGAAGTCATATTGGTCACTGGATTCTGGAAAGAGGTACTAAGAATCCCAGGGAAACGGCCCGAGTAAAGATCAGATCAGAGGGTATGAATATTATCTTTCCACCTGTGGGAAATGGCAACCTTTGGTTCAACCAGTTTTTCACAGCAAAATCAAAACGCTATCAAGGGAACACCCCTCCCAATCAATTACTATTGTTACGATGAATAACAATAGAATTGCCCTCCACTTCAGCCTGTCTAGGATTCCAAAGTGCTTCTGGAATGCTAATCCATTCATCTTCGCAGTAACCCTGGAAGCCTTCCATTAGGAGAAACCTGTATTATTTTTACCACTACAAAATATGTAGTGTCCTTCTCTTGATGGAAAAATTAATTGGGCTAGGATCTGAAAAGAATCCTGGGGAGAAAGTGCTCGGGTGGTCGGGGCTGACATCAACAGCTTGAACAACTCCTGACATAAACGTCGCACCCAGACCTCCGCCAGGGCGGGAAGTGTTGATGCTGAAGGGTCAGGGCCGGGAAGTGCCTTCTAATGGTCTGAGTACCACGGGGGCCCCAGGAAGCCCTTGGGTTCACTGCGTTCGCGTCTCCTAAAATAATATTATTTGTTATTCTTGGCTGTGGCGCTGGCTTTCTGGGGGACTTCAGGGAATCGTGTGACCTCTCCACTTTCCTCATTTGTAAATGGGTTAATTGTATTTGCCCACTTCACGGAGGTGCTGTGCAGCTAAAACAATTAGAAGGTGAAACAGAAAGGCCCTTCGATCACTGGGTGGGCTGCCGGAGAAATCCTAACTCTGCATGCGGTGAAATAGCTAAATGCCCCACGTGGATGATCGGGGTCGTGGCCTATAGTCACCAGCCAGCGATCAGCTTTGCAGCAGCAAACTAGTGCCCAGGCTGGGGGGCCCGGAGCGTTGCAGGACTGGGGTAGATTCATGGGGTTCCGAGTCAAAAAGACCTGGGTTCAAATTCCAGCTCTGCCACTTCCTGGCTATGTGACCGTGGGTAAGTCACCTAACCTCTCTGAGTCTCTGTTTTCTGCTCTATGAACTGGGAAAGCCCACCCATATCTGCCTCTTTAGGGTTGCCGTAGGATTAAATGGAGCTCCTGGCATTTAGTAGGTAATTGACAAAGAGCAGCAGCTATTGGGAGGTCCTGTCATTTTCCATCAGGTTTTACAAATTGAATGCAGTGTTTCTGAAATGTGTGTACTTGTACCACGTATGGGAGACAAGGAGAGCATTTCAGGGGTATGTGGAAATACTTAGATATGTAGAATTCGGGCCTCAGAGAAGGGGCACATCAAACTTGTGACTTTTATACTGTTACTGATTACAATGAGGCTAAGTTTTTAGAATGAGTCAATTAAAATATTATAGTAAATAAACAATCGTATCAGTGTACATAGACAGGGTAAAATTTCTTAAGGTAGTACATGAAAGGCTGAAACCACAGCACAAAGGCTGACAGCCTAGGAAACAAGTGCTGGGCTTAGGTTTTTACATGCATTCATCATGTGTCTGTGGCCAGGCTCCTAAGTCTCTTGAAGCCTCAGTTTCCTTGTGTGTAAAATGGGATAATAATACACGGGAGAGTAAAAATAAGATCATAAAACTGAAAGCTACTGAAAAATTGCAAAAGCATGGTCCAACCTAAGAGGTTTATTTATTATCCCTAATGTGTAGTTTGATGGAGAAATAATCTACACTTAGCGGCCAGCCTATGAAACCACAGCATGAGTCAAGTTCAACTCCAAGGATGTTTTCAAACCTGACTCTGCCATGTGTCATCCTGTAACCTTGGGCAAGTTATTTAAGGTCTCTGAGCCTCAATTTCTTTGTCTGTAAAAAGGGGTTAACCATAACACCATCATTTGCAATTCAACTCAAAGGGCTAATTTCCCTCTAAGGAAGGATAAATCAAAAGAAAATCTCGACAACCCAAAGAAAAACTGGCAAAGGAAGTGAAAAGACAGTGTACCGAATATAAAATACAAATGGCTCTTAAATATGTAAACATATCCTCAAGCTCACTCATAAGAAACCAACCTGAGCAAGGGTGAGACCCCGTCTCTATAAAAAACAGAAAAATTAGCCGGGCATGGTATCGCACGCCTGTAGTCCCAGCTACTGGGAGGCTGAGGCAGGAGGATCGCTTGAGTCCAGGAGTTTGAGGCTGCAGTGAGCTATGATGATGTCACTGCACTCTAGCCTGGGCAACACAGTGAGACCCTCTCTCAAAAAAAAAAAAAAAAGAATCCTGAGCTGGAGAGACTAGTCTATCCCAGCAGGGCTGATGGAATCACAGCAGTTGTTATATGAGGTGCAGGAGGCCAGAGAGCTGAAGGTGACGTGATGACAGATCAGGGGTCAGGGCGAAGTCCTTAGAAGAGAAGGAAGAGGCCACTGGAAACTGGAAAAGGCAAGCAGACAGGGTCTTCCCTAGCGCCGGTGGGAGGAACAAAACCTGCCCACACCTTGATTTCAGCCCAGTGAAATTGCTTCCAGACTTCCGGCCTCCAGAACTGTGAGAGACGACACCTGTGTTGTCTCGGGCCACTGAGTTCGTGGTCGTTTGTTATAGCAGCGACAGGAAACGAACACACCCTGTCCCTGGGCAATTCCACTTCTAGAATTTCAGCCTACAGACACCCTGGGACGGGTGCAAAGTGATTACGTACCAGCTTGTCCACGGAAGCACAAATTGTCACAGCCAAAGCCTGCAAACGAGCTAAATATCCACCGATAGGGGATTAGTAAACACATCTGAGTTCATCCATATGGTGGAAGGGAGGAACGGAAGAAAGGAGAGAGGGAGGGAGGGAAGGGAGGAGCAAAGGGAAGGGGAAGAGGAAAAAATGAACAGGCTTTCTAGATTTTCAGCCCAGCTGTGCTGGCTCAAAGGTGATCTCTGGTCACCTGAGGGTAGGACAATAGAGGACAAGAGAAAGTGATTCATCTCAAGTTGGGTCATCGCTAGCCTGCGCGTGGCGTTTTCCCTTTCGTCCTGGACGTGGTCCACGTAGGTGTGTCCCTGCCAGCCCTCTGCAGGCCGCTTGTCCTGGCGGTGAATCAGGGCGGTTGTGATCTCACGTTGTCTACAATAGGGCAAACCAAGACACGCTTCCTCTTTCCCGCTGCTCTGAACCCAGCAAGGTGACGCCCCTCTAACTCGCCTGTCCTCTGCCAAGCCCACATCCAGCATTTAAATTACAGGAAGATCACCATTGCGACAGCAGACTTCCAGCTGACACCCCCAGGGTAAGCACTAAGGAGCTTCCTAATTATCTAATCCTGACATGCCCACGGGTGAGCCCAAGTGGAGCTCTTCCCTGTCAATAAACACTGCACGTGGTTCTTTGTCTTCCGTGCAAAGCAAGTCTCCTTCCTGCCGCGTGAGAAACACCCCTGTGTGATGTATTAAAATCCCTCAAAGAGGGAGCCAGAGAAAGGTAAGAATAAACGTATTTCCATGACTTCAAGTACAAATCCCTGTGCGAGGCCGCACGCGATCCTCAGAGCTGGGCCGGAGCTATTTTAAAACTAATGTGCATGAAGCGAACCCACTCGATTGAAAAATCTTCTGTTACACGGTGGAGATGGGTAAGAAATCAGTGCCGGGGCTCTCGGAGTGCTTGATTGTGGTTATAAATGCGAGCGGCTGCATCAGCAAAGCTGCCGCGTGTCCACCGTAAACCTCTTGCGGGAGGGCTGGGGAGGCAGGGCTGACAAGGCAAGTTCAAAACCGGAGCCTGCTGCACTCCTAGACTTCCTAGGCCGCTAAAAATACTCAGCGATCTGCCTAAAGCAGGGGCGAGCGAGGGGAGCCTTGCCTCCCTCTTGTCGCCTACAAGAAGAGGAGCCAGTTAAGGGGTGATGGGGGAGGAAGAGAATCCAACAGATGCAAGGAGCAGCGACTTTTGCCAGGGGTATGCAGTGCATCAAGGTCGCAGAGGGGGCCCTTTGCTGGGCTGCAGCTGCTTAGACCAAGGTGAGGGCACAGCCTGCACTTTAGACCAGGGAGATCTGTGTTCCAATCCCAACTCTGCCACTCACCCCTTTGCATGGCCCTGTGCCCAAGGCAGGCAGCTTCATGTGCCTTGCTTTTCCCATCTGTACAATGGACACAATAATACCCACACGTGGATTGTAAGCTTTAAAGATGACATGTGGCAAGTGCCTGGCACACAGTATATCCTTGCCCAATGGCACCTGTTATTAGTGCTATGACAATTTAGTGGGAGACAGACAGATAGAGAAAAGCAATGGGAGATCAAACAAGGAGGAAAATTGCACACAAAACCAGGGTTGTGTGGTTTGGATGGTAATTATCAGAAAGGTTCTTAGAGAGGAAATGTTCTTGCCAAGTCCTCCCCCGATTTCCTGCCCATAGAAATCTCCCCCACGCTTCCAAAGCAGGATAAACGCTAGATTTCCTCAAATCCTACCCAGATTGCCAGTGGTTTGTCCTTCCTTTGTGGCCCAGTTGTAATATTCATCCACTTGGTGTATGTAGAATTGAATGGCATCATCGCTCCCTCTCCGTCACCCAAGTAATTTGCCCAAGGACACACGGCTAGCAAATGAGAGTGTGGACCCAGATAGACTAGCTTCAGAGTCCATGATTTCAACTACAGCTGTCTCATGGGAAGGAAGGAAAGAAGGGAGAAAGGAAGGAAGGAAGGAAGAAAGGAGGAAGGGAGGGAGGGAGGGAAGAAAAGGAGGGGGGATTAATGAGTGAGCAAATGTGTGGAAAGTATCCTACATGTTCAGTATTTCCAGAAGCAGGGCGATCTCTAGAGGTTCCCCAGAGTCTCAGGATTCTATTATTCAATCAGTTAAAGCCGGCCAGAGCTGCGATACGTAATGGGCATCTGCACTCCTTGAGCACGTGGGTATTTTACCAATCCCCTGCCAGGCACTGGTAAATATTATCACATCCACATCTCACAAGGGAATTGGGGTTTCAGACTCAGAGTCGTGGATCTTTTCCTGTGTACGGAATCACAGACTCTCCTGGGAAACTCAGAGGTCCCAGGGGGGAGAAGTTCCAGCTGAGCAATGTAAACCCCGCAGGAGTCCCCCAGCTGGTCCATAGGTCTAGACCACAGCCAAGCAGAGCCCTCCAAGCCACCTCATGTCACATCCAGAGCACGGTCAGATTCCTGCATTCAGCTAACGATTCTCTTAGCTCCCTCAAACACATTTTGGACTAAATTCTGGACAAGCCGTGATGCATTTTTCACTAGCAACAGTAGAAAATATCAAAACATCATCAGATTATGTTATGCATGGTAGAATCTCCAAGTTTGAGTTTCTTCCAAGCATATTGAATAATCCTAGTGGAGACAGGGTGGAGACCAATGTCATACTTGCCCCAGGCCATTAAAGAGTGAATGAATGAACTACGACATCACCAGAAAGATGTGTGACTTCAGTGTTTTAAAGATTATGAAGGGATCCGTGCAAAAATATCAACAGCGCCTTTCCCAGGAGCTGAGAGTCAAGGTGATCTCTGTTCTGCTCTTTTTATTTCTGTTTGCTGTGCATTTCTATTCTCTTTATATTTTCTGCATGTTCTGTGTGTGTTGATATTCTTTGCTGGTAAGCATGTTCTAGTTGCTTTTAGAGTCAGAAAAAAATAATGATAAACCTATTTTTGAACAAGTCGCCAAAGGAAGGGGTGTGATAGCTAATCTTGTCATTCCGTGGAGTCCCGAGATTAAAAGCAACAAAGGGGGAAGGTTTTAACCGCAGGGTTGAGATGGGAGAGCGTTGCCGAACAGGGTCGAGGGGAGACTGAAGCAGATGCCTGGAGACCGAAGGAGGCAGGGAGCGGGAAAAATCAATCTAGATGTTTTCCAGTCCAGGGAGGAGGGCACGGGGTTGTCCCATTTTTAGCACCGAAAATCCTGTGTCCTGGGAACCCCTCAGTTCCAGACTCACCGTGACAGTTGGCCACCCTATCGGGGACTTGGGGCGGGGGAGGCGGTGGCGATGAAGAGCGAACTTGGAAGGCAGCTGTCACTACCCTATGACTTTGGTCTGTCACCTTCTTGAACATGCAGAATACTTTAATAAAATGTCTCATCTGAGAGGCCTGATCTTTCATGCCCCGAGAGGCCCCGTGCATTTCCTTGGAGATGACTTTATTCTCCATTTGTTTTCACAGTGGTCTCTTTAAAGTCTCAGCTGTTCCGGGGAGAGTAAATAGGTTTTAAAATTAATTATCAATTAAAGGGAGGTTAATTGGCACCAGGCTAGTCATCTATTTTGTCTGTAACTGAGGCAGTCCGCCCCTCCCCCTCCCCAGAACTCCGAGACCTACGCTGGGGCCAATAAACCCCAGCAGTGGGAGCCGTTCATGTGTGACCTGAGGACTAATGAAAATAATTCTGGGTATTTACGCGGTCCCTTTCCCCTGTCGGAAGGTGAATTCTGTGGTCATTTTGATTTTCCAGGTCATCAGGATGTAAGCCAGCCTTCTAGGTGGGCTTACTGATTTTTTTTAAGTGTCTTGCAAATATTTTTATTGGCATAAAGATTTGTCACCGATCTCCACTGCACTTAGGGAAATTGTCATGATAGAATACATTTGAGCAGCAGCGTCCTGAGGAAACAGCGCATTCATCACTGAGCTTGGATTCCCTCCCCGACCACCCCATCTTTTTTTAGAGACAGGGTCTCACTCTGTGGCCCAGGCTGGAGTGCAGTGGCCCAATCATAGCTCACTGTGGCCTTGAATTCTTAGGTTCAAGTGATCCTCCTGCCTCAGCCTCCTGAGTAGCTGGGAGTACAGGCGTGAGCCACTGTGCCCAGCCATGTTTTCCCCGTTAATTAACATCTTGTACCTCTTCTCACGGCCTGATTTCATTTAAGCTCAGTCCGATTTCTTCCAATCTCTTGAAATGTGATCCTGTGCCTGCCCCTCTTGCTGTCCCCCCAGGTGGGGAGAAGACTGGTTTGTGTTCATAACGCTCCTCTGCTGAATCCCACTGCTTCGTCTGACCTCATCGTTCATGAATATTTATAGAGAGCCAGGAGGTAGCATTTGCAAATGGAGTTTGGACCAGACAGGTGAGCACACTCGACCAAGACAATTACGTAATCTGGTGTTAGGATGTGCGCCCAAATTAAAATATACCAAATTCCAAACAGGACCCAGGAGGACGGGGCGGGCCGTGTCTTCTCTGCATTCTGTCACTAACCCGGAATACCTTAACAGGCATAAAACAGGACTTGTGAAAGCCACTCGTCCTTTGGGTGTGCGGGGAATATCGATTGATGACTTGAAACACAGTGACTCTCTTAGGAGTTAGTGTGGTGCAGTGGTTATCAGTGTCAGCAGGAAATGCACTTGGGGGTTGCCCTGGGAACACACAGCCACATTTTCTCCCCACTCTGCTCCCTCCCACCTCTGGGGTCGGGTGGGTGGGGGCTGCCCCCCTCCTGGGTAGGCTCAGGAGGACCCCCGCGCCAGTGCTGGAGCACGGGCCTGTGAACTTGCCCTTGGCCTCTGAATCACACGGATGAGACATCACACAGATGAGACTCACGATGGCCCCACTGCACAGAGCAAGGTGCTGAGTCGACCGGAAAAGGAAACTGAGTGATTTGAGAAAAGGACCAAGGTCACAGGAAAGGTGGGAGGAAAAGCCAAGTTCACTCCCTGACTCCCAGGCTGCAGGTGTATCTGTTGCTCCTTGCAGAATGCAACTATTGCTTTTTTCTCTCCATCCTCCCTTCTTCTTGTCAAAGTCCATTTCCTTTCCTTCCTTTTCTTTCCTTCCTTGCATCTCTCAACCCAGTTTCTCCACCTGAGCACTATGCACACATTGGGCCCGGTACTTCTCTGTGACGGGGAGTTGGGGGGCTGTGCTGTGCGCCGTAGGGTGCACGCAGCATCCCTGGTCACTCCCCTCGAGATGCTGGCAGCTCCCCGCCCCGAGTGTGACAACCAAAAACGTCTCCAGACATTGCCCAGTGTCCCCTGGGTGGGCAAAATCCTCCCCTGGTTGAGAACTACTGTCTTAGATCCACCAGTCACAGTGAAAGTTGTTGGTTCAGCATCCGGGGGACCCTTGAGCCTAAATCCTGTACCTTGTCCCTTTCTCCTCCAACCCCAAAGGCTACACATTTGGCCGTTTCTGGATCCCACGTCACCCTCTAGACTCTCCCCAGGGGGTATCACCTCTACCCTCCAATCTCGTCTCCTCTCAGAGGATCCCAGTATACAACTTTCTCCGTAAATAGCGTGACCATGTAACTTCTCGTCCAACACCGGTTCTTTCCGACAGTGAAAGGGCATGCTGTTAATAATTACACTGGGACAACAGGTGTCAAGCAAGACCGTCCTGGGCAAACGGGGACATATGGTCACCACAACAGAGCCTCTTCTTATGAGGGAAGGACGCGTTGTCCGTGTGTCTAAAGTCCGACGAAGAGGTTTCCGAAGGTCGCGTACGACTGTCAAGGGCCATGAGGGGGGAATGGGAAGTGAGTGTTTGATGGGTCCGGGGTTTCAGTTGGGCAAGACGACAGGAGTTCTGTGAGTAGACAGTGGTGACGGCACAACCGTGTGAATGTACTTAATGCCCCAGAACTATACACTTAAAAAAAGGGAAAACGGTCAATTGTATGCCTGTGTATTTTACTGCAATAAATAATAATGATATTAATGATTCAAAAGAGAAAGTAACCAGAAGGATGGGTGCAGTGGCTCAGCCTGTAATCCTAGCACTTGGGGAAACGGAGACGGGAGGATCGCTTGAGGCCAGGAGTTCCAGACCAGCCTGGGCAACACAGCGAGACCCCATCTCTACAAAAAATAGAAAAATCAGCCAGGCCTGGTGGCGCATGCCTATAGTCCCAGCTACTCAGGAGGCTGAGGCAGGAGGATCACTTGAGCCCAGAAGTTGGAGCTTGCAGTGAGTTATGATGATGCTGCTGCACTCCAGCCTGGGGAACATAGTGAGACCCTGTCTCAAAAATAAATAAATAAATGAAAATTAAATAAAAACAATGCAAGGAACTAGAGCTGTGTTCAAGAGGGAAATGCCAGTTCTGTGACATCCAGAGTCTTGTCTTGTTATTGGTCCCTGCCCAGTGCAGACAGAGGGGAGTATAGGGGTACGTTACTCTTGTTCTAAAGAGAGCAGTTAAGCTGTCCTGGGCTTGAGAAACACAGCTTGGAGAAGAGCATTCTCCATTTCTCAAAACCTACAGTCCTCCCTGCCCCGCCCCCTGTACCCCTGTTTTTTTAAACCGCTCATTGTACTAACCCAAGCAGCTAACAGAAATAGCAACATCCTCTTTGTGTGCCTCTGTGTAGTGTCCCTGTGGTCTCTTGTTTGCAACGATTTTCTTGAGACACTATTTTTAAATCTCCTATTAGCAAAAAGGGAAACTGCGTCTCCTACCGCTGGCAGCCTCCCCCACTCCCCTCAGCCCTGCCCAATCCATTGACAACTCCAAATATGAAAAACCCAGAACAATTTGTCCCGATCTGCCACTGTGAGTTATTAGAGGGAGGCTCAGCTGTCACCTCCTTAATGGGCTTTATGCAAAGCACTCCTTCCCAGGCTGCGGAGTTCAGTGGCCAGGCCTGGGCTCACCAGGGCTCTGGGCGGAATTTGCCGTAAATGGGGTTAATCTATACAATCTGGAGGACGCATGCCAAAGACCCCATAAAAGCCATAGAGTGCAACACTGGAGAAGCTCATGCGTCGGCGTGCACAAAGTGAAGCCGGCCATTGCCTGCTGACTGGGAGACACAAGTCATGGGACAATGAAACAAGTGTAGCGAGTCAGGAAATGTGTACACAATGGGTACAGGATCCACTGACAGGGTGGAAAGGCTACGAGTTTTCCAGATTGCCTTAGTGCCGCTCTCTGTTCACCCTACAAAAGGAGGTAAGAGTGAATTGGACAGCTAATGATTTCTGAACGGGAGAACTGTGTGTGTGTGTGTGTGTGTGTGTGTGTGTGTGTAAGGGTCTAGCGCCTACTTAAGATTTCAGGCAGAAGTGAGCCACCCTGCCGCTCTACCCACCAAGCCATCCGTGAAAGTCCGTCTCAAATAGCTGAAGGTCAGCGCTGGTGAGTCCCGGTGACAAATATTGGCCTCCCTTTATTTTGAGCAAAGTCAGCCTATTTCATCTTCCACTGTGCTCCTCGGGAAAATATTTCCCAGGAGCCGAACTATTTTCGGACGCAAAACAAAACCTGTTCATCTCGTTTGGAGTTAAATATGGAGGGAACTGGAATTGAGCATGTTTCTGTAAATATTCATTAATTCAACGAAATGGCCTCACTGTGGGCCAGGCACCACGCTCGCCAGCTCCAGGGGTACCAAGATAAGAACATTTTCAAGTGACACATGTCTAGGTAAAAATACCTTGTGTTTAAATGCCAATGTCTCTTGCTCAGTTTAGGACAGTGAGTAGCTGGGGGCCTCTCCCGGCCAGCTGGGACTGTAACTTTCCCTAGATGACGGGAATGGTTTTTTTTTTGTTTGTTTGATGTTACTTCTGCTAACTACGTTTCTCAGAGCGAAGGTAAACACGAAGGGCCAAGGGAGTTTCACAAATATTTGTTCTTTGGTTAATATTAATGTATGTTCGTGTTTACTCGAATGTTCAAGTAGACTCTGAATTGGTACTGACGGGCCATAAAGGAGCTAGGCGCAAAGTTGATAAGGACCACGAGAAGACAGGTGCTAGTTTCTTCAGAACTACTTTCAGAGCCTTTAAATGCTGTCCCCGACAATGCCCATTTCTGTTTTTCATTCTAATGGCCAATATTAAGTAAGCTCCGATATTAAAGTAGAAGAGAAGTTAATAATTATCAAGGTCTCCGACGTAAGTGCTTTAAATTCATTGTTGCATTTCGCCACCTTATGGAATCCCTCAAACAGCCTGCGAGAGCATCACTGCTCCCATTTTACAGACTGGGGAAACAGAAATGAAGTCACTTGACCTTTGAGCTGGTGTCTGCCTGGCTCTGAAGCTCTCCAGGATTATGCAAATGAATGAAAAGAGGTGCGCCTCGTTATGAAGCATAGAGATTGCATGGTGCATTATAAAATGTCTTCGGATCATTCATCACTTCACAGAGAACAGGGAAGGGGTCGGGGAAACAGAGAATTCAAATATCCAAAGCCACTCTCAGTTGAAGATGACTTTGGAATGAAGATGAAACATCTCAGATATGCTGATCAATGGGAAATTACCACTCAATTTGGAATGTTTGCTCTACACCCAACTTTTAATATACTCATTCATAGTATAAACTAAAATATATCGGCAACACAAACAGAGAGGCAGGATGGTATATGGGGAAGAGGAGGGGCTTTGGAGTCAGACAATTCCTGATCCAAGTGTCCTCTGGCACATACAAGCTGTGTGACGTTAGGCCAACTGCTTACTCTCCCCGAGTCTATGAACTGAAGGTGACACCACTCACCCCAGCAGGGTTATTGTGCAGTTTAAATAGGATAAAGCACACAATGCCCGTATCGCACTGGGGATAATCAGGAAATATTCATTTCCTTCTCTTCTCTATTTACTAGACATAAAATTGTCACTGAAGCATCTGAGGTTACTTCTAGGGCCACAGCTTGAGAATGGTATTAATAGCCTACGAGATCAGGAAATAATCCCACTGGGAAACTTATTTGAGGTACAAAAAAATGGCTATCTATATTTATAACCCAAATATGTGTATCTATGATCCAAATGTGTGCACTTGTGACTCAAACGTAGAGCTGTGTCTGTTTGTGGATGGGTGCCGCAAATATGCCAACGGACATATGCCTGCTTTCTCAAATCGAAGAATTCGTTCAACACAGACCTTCCTAAATGGAAAACCGAATGAGTGTTCAACCTCTAAGTAAGTTTGGAAAGCACAGTAGACTGCCTTAGGAGATTTATAATACACTTTAATGGCAGACCTATGTGAACATAGAACCCTTTCCACTTAATACCTATTATTCATTTGATGAAACTGGTGTCCCAGGAACACAGGTTCAGAAATGCTGTTTTTAGACCGGTCCAAATCTACCCCATTTCGACAGTGTTAGAAGAAAGAATGAAATTTCTAGCCACTTCTGACTTGACCTTGGCCATGGGAATTGGTGCCTATTAGCTTTCTCTTTCAAAGTCATTTTACCTCTCACATGTGTTCCCACTTTATTCTACTTAACATAACAAGGGGCAATTTATTCCTGTTTCAGAATGTGAGAGCTAGATTCTTAGATAGGAGGGAGAGAAACAGCGTGGCCAGGAATAAAGAGCATTTCCTGAAGGTGACGTCCGCCACGAACCGCAAATACAATGACTGTGCTTGTGTCAATATGGGCAGATACTCATTTTCTCCACTTAAAATTCCTTAAAAGTTTAACTGTCTGTATTTGGCACATCAAAGAGGATTTTATTGGGCACATCAGAAGGGTAGTCCTTTCCAAAGAGCCACAGACTCGCAAGAGGAAATAAGCATGCAATTTATCACTTTGTCAAGGTTCAACAAGGTCCTGATCAACATGCTAAGAGCCCCTGAAGCCAAGAGGAGCCATCGATTCAATCAACAACAAGGATCAGTATAGATAATACCAACGGATTTGCAGAATAGTGTTATACATTAAAGAGTTGTTATCCAGCGTCCGCCATAAATCTGGAACTCCTCGCATGGTTGGTGCGTTAAAGCATTTTGAAGCTGTGCTCAGCAAAAGACCCATTTTAGCGTTCATGTCCAAAGCCTTGTGGGAAGCAGAATTCTACGACAGCCAGCCCCTACTGTAGACGCATGTTCCCAGTTACTCAAATACTCATCTGGATATTGCTGGGAAGGAATTCTGCAGATGTCATGAAGGTCCCAAATCAGTTGACCTTAAGATAAGAGATTATCTGGGTGGCCCTGACCTAATCACATGTGTCTTTTAGAGCTGGGTCTAGAAGTCCCAGACAGCAAAGTCAGAGCTTCAAAGAACGAGAAGGGTTCAACATGCCATTGCTGGCTTGAAGATGGAAGGGCACCATGTGGAATAGAATGTGGGCAGCCTCTAGGAGCTGAGGGTGGCCCCAGCTGACAGCCAACAAGATCTCAGTTCTACGGCCACGAGGAACTGAATTCCACCAACAAGAATGATCTGGGAAATGGAATTTTCCCCGGAGTTTCTAGCTGACAGCTTGATTTCAGGCTGGTGATGCCCTAGGCAGAGAACCCAGCTAGGCCATGCTGGACCTCTGACCTACAGAACTATGAGCTAATAAATGGTGTTAAGTTTGTGGTCTTTTGTTAATGCTGCAATAGAAAATGGACACATGCCCCCAGCAACAGCTCAGGAGAGCACAGGAAGGTGATCGTTAAGTAAGAATCAATGCAATTGCAGGATGCTTTTCAGATGCCTGCTGCTTTTGTAGGTTTGGTATGTCAGCTTACAGTTTCTCCTAAGTGTTAGGCTGAACCCAGAGGCTGGTGGGAGGTTCCATGGGAACTTTCCCTTTAAACTGGCCCCACCCCATCAAGAGCCCGCCCAAATCCGACTATAAAAGCCCTAGACGCCTGCCATTTTGGGCTGACGCCATCTTGGACTCAGCCTTGTGTATGCAGGCGTTAAAATAAACTTTCTTTTCCTTCATCTTGGCCTCGTGCGTTCCTCTCTCTGTGTTTCGAACACTAAGTCCATCAGAATTAGAATAGAAACCAGAAGTGGCAGAAATGCAAGTCAAAACTGCAATGAGAGCTCACTCCACACCCATTAGGATGGCTAGTTTAAAAAAGCAAAGGGACAATAACAAGTGTTGCTGAAGATATGGAGACACGGGGACCCTCACGCGGTGCTGGTGGGAATATAAAATGGTGCAGCCACTTTGGGAAACAGTCTGGCGTGACCTCAAAATGCGAAGCATGGAGGTACCAAATGACTCACCAATTACACTGCTAGGTATACACCTGAGAGAGTTGAAAACATATGTTCACACAAAAACTTAAATAGGAATGTTCGCTGCAGCATGATTCATAATAGCCAAAACGGAGAAATAACCCAAATACCCATGCATGGATGAATGGGTATATAAAACGTGGTATGCCCACATAATACACTATTATTCAGCTAGGAAAAGGAATGAAGGACTCACACATGCCACAACAAGGATGAGCCTTAAAAACATTAAGCTGAGTGAAAGAAGTCAGACAAAAGGCTGCATGTTATAAGATTCTATTTATATAAAATGTCCAGAATAGGCAGATCCATAGAGACAAAAAGTAGATTACTGGTTTCCGGGGGACGGGGAAATTGAGAGAAATTGGTAATAGGAATGGAGTTCCTCTTGGGGGTGATGGAAATGATCTGGAATTAGTGGTAATTGTTGCACAATATAGTAAATATATATTAAAAACCACTGAAATGTACACCTGAAGAGGGTGACTTTTATCTCAATAGGGTGAATTTTATGTGAATTATATCTCAACAAAAATTTAAAAACAAGTGGCACTGAGTTCAAGGATGAAGTGTTTTTTTTTTAAATATATCTATTCTCTATATTTTATTCCACCCTCCAGCTTTTCATCTTGAAAAGTCTCAAAGATATAGTAAGGTTGAAGAAATGAATCCCTGAATGCCTTCCATGCACATCCAACAACTGTTAACATGTTACCGTATTTGCTTGAATGCTCTCTCGTTTTCTGTCCACAGATTCACATACACACGGGGTTTGTTTTGGGTTTTTTTTCCTCCCTTTAACTGGGTCAGGTATGTTTGCCTTGCCCACACTGTGAGTATAAAAGTTTTTTCAGGGTAATAACTTCTTTTGCATTCCCCAAATCATCTAACAGTAAACACAACAGTAAACTCTGGTGAACTAATGTAGTGGGACACCTCACTCATCTCCAGAAACACTACTGGCTAGAGCAGTAATTTTCAAACCCTTTGTAAGCAACTGAACCCTTCCTTTCATTGGCATCTCATTCAGATGAGCGTCCGTTACCCAGAAAACTAACATTGGTGAGAATTCAAGGTAGAGAGCTTGGTGGACAGTGAGTGAATAGTAGCTGCTATCTTATTGAGTTGCAAATAAGCCAGGTGTTACTAAAATAGCAAATGAGCAGTTTCAGCTTGGGTATAAACAGGAGGTCAAAAAGCCTTTTGGATTAAGTTAGTTAATGCAGTAAAATGTATGTTCTAGGCTTATCATCCACGCAGAGGTGACAGATAGAATTCATCGACTGGCAGTGGCTTGCCTGGAGAGCTGGGTTGCGATGATTGATTAGTGATGTCTGCCCCGGTGCAGGATGTGCTTTATTCTGAGTGGGCATGTTTCCCACATCTGGTCTAGATTTGTCAATACAGTGTGAATGCAGAGAAAAGGGCTGTCCAGTCCAAAATCAATTTTGTTACAGATGTTTATGTTTGTCCTAAATGCTCTTCATCATGCCCGACTTTTGCTTCCTGGAGTCGTTTTGCTGCTTATCTGTCCAACCCTCCGCCCACTCTTCTCCCACCAACCTTTCTTCACTAAGATGACACAAACTGCAGAAAGTTAACAGACAAAACCAGCACACGGTGCCATTGCCATCAAAGTGTGACACACTGGTTATGAACACCTAGAAGCACGAGGAGAATAAGGATCATAAAGAATAAAACATACCTCCCCTCCTCCTTTCAACTTGAAATAATTCAGACTAGCAAGGGATTTATTTTATTTTATTTTATTTTGAGACAGAGTCTCGCTTTGTTGCCC
This sequence comes from Varecia variegata, assembly GCA_028533085.1. Lineage (NCBI taxonomy): Eukaryota > Metazoa > Chordata > Mammalia > Primates > Lemuridae > Varecia > Varecia variegata. The sequence goes on from CM052452.1 coordinate 9,204,046, forward strand.
GGGCTCGAGTGAATGCCGTGGCGTCAGCCTAGCTCACAGCAACCTCAAACTCCTGGGCTCAAGCAATCCTCCTGCCTCAGCCTCCTGAGTAGCTGGGACCACAGGCATGCACCACCATGCCTGCTAATTTTTTTTTCTATATATATTTTTAGTTGGCCAGATCATTTTCTTTCTATTTTTAGTAGAGACGGGGTCTCGCTCTTGCTCAGGCTGGTCTCGAACTCCTGAGCTCAATCCGCCCGCCTTGGCCTCCCAAGTGCTAGGATTACAGGCGTGAGCCACCGCGCCCGGCCTAGCAAGGGCTTTAGAAGCTTCTGGGGCATCCAGGGTGAAGCTAACGTGGCTGTGTGTATCAGAGCACTGGTTTGGTGCTTCATATTCCTCAAGTGCTTGAGTCTTTATCCTAAGCAGGGGCATTAATTTTTCCCTCTGTGCAATGAGGCCACCCACACGTCCCAGACACACAGAGACAGGAGCAAGGAAAAGCCAAGTGCGATCTGCTCATGGTGCCAACAGTCTCAGCAATGGGGCAGCCTTACGAGACAAGGGAAGGATTAAAAATAAAATAAAGAGAATTTGGGATGGGTTCTACAACTTTTACACTAATATTTCCAACCCCCTTATGATATTCCAAAGTGGTTCTTGACTGCGGTGATTTTGTGCTCCCTGGGGACACTTAGCATGTCTGGGGACATTTTGGTTGTCACAACTGCAGAGGAGGGTGCTGCCAGCACCTATTAGATAGAGGCTGGGATATGGCTCAACATCCTGCAATGCACAGGACAGACCCCAACAACCAAGAAGAATCCAGCCCAGAATATGAGTAGTGAAAGTTTGAGAAACACAGTTGTACTTTACTACATTAAAAGATTATTTTTATTTTATATCTTGAACATATTGCAGTCAATTAAAAAAGAGAATTTCACATAGGAAGACATTTACATAGGACCCCAAATGTTCATTCATAGTAATTTGTAATGAGAAAATTCCTAAAATAGAAAAATAACCCAGAGTCCCCAAAGCTTCCTCATCTTTTTCATTAATCTACAAATCTACATACTAGGAATTTTTTTTTTTTAATATGTGCTGAAATGCCCACAGAGGGAACAGCTACTCTGTAGAGAAGGTCTAAATGGAATTCTAGGACACGGGGCTCTATTCTCAGATAAATAACGTGGTTTCTGACCTCAGGTCGCACACGTGATAGACTCAAACAGAAATGCAGAAATGCCATAAAGATAGACAAAGAGGTGATTCATTTCTCCTGGGGTATTCAGGAAAAATAACCAAAAAGGTGAACTTTGAGCTAGGCCCTCTAGTAATTCTTTAAGAAAACAAAATTAGAAAGAATATTCCAGACAAAGGAAGAGCTAAGACATTGTTGTGGGTTGAGTTGTATCCCCCGAAAAGATACGTTAAAATCCTAATCCCCAGTACCTGAGACTGTGACCTTCTCTGGAAATAGGGTCATGCAGACGTCATTGGCTAAGATGAGGTCATGCTGGGGTAGGTGGGCCCTTAATCCAATATGACTAGTGTCTTTACAGGAAGAGGAGAAGGGACAGAGACACATGCAGGGAGAGTGCCACGTGAAGATGGAGTCAAAAACTGAAGTGCGGCAACTGCAAACCAAGGATGCTAAGAATTGCCAGGAGCCACCAGAAGCTACGAAGGGGCAAGGAAAGATCCTCCCTACAAGTGTCAGAAGGAGCATGGCCCTGCCAACAGCTTGATTTCAGACTCTGGCCTCCAGTACTATGAGAGAATCCATTTCTGTTGTGTTGAGTAACCTAGTTGGTGGTAGTTTGTCACGGCAGCCCTTGGAAACTAATACAGGCATAGGGGAGTTAAGCAATATAAAATGTCTTCATTTCAAGCAAACAATTGGGTAATGATGATCAGTGTGGTGGTGAGTGAGGGAAGAATCAACGTGGAAAAGATATCAGAGAACCTGTTGTATCCCTTCATGGCTTCATGGAAGAGCTGTGATTCTGGGAGCTGTAAAAAAGGAGGAAAGTAATAGAAGAGAGATGGTTTGATGAGCGGAGAGTCATGCCAAAGATAGCACAAATTCTGCAACTATAGGCAAGTCCCAGGATAGCATCAATGCCAAACCCTGACTAAACCATCATCTGGGATCATTGAAACTTGGACATGAGTAGTGTCAAAGAGGAAAAGGAGTATTTAATATCAGGTTACAACCAGAAAGGAAGAGATCACTGAAAAAGGAGAAAGAGGAGGAGGAGGTGGCAACAGACAACTGGAAACAAATAAAAAATACAATTCCCTCAAAATACCAAAAAAATCAAAGAAATTTAACAAAGTGTATACAAACCCTGCAGAACAAAAACTACAAAATGTTGCTGAAAGAAATTTTAAAAGACTAAAATAAATGGAATTATATACCATGTTCATGGATGGGAAGATTCAAATTACTAAGATGTTGCTTCACCCCAAATAGTTCAATAGATTCAACATGACCCCAACAAAAATTCCAGCAAGGTGTTTTGTAGAAATTGACAAGCTGATCCTAAAATTTATGTGGAAGTGCAAATACCTAGATTAGACAACGCAATTTTCTTAAAAAAAGAAAAAGTTGGAGAACTTACCTGACAGTGTAGTATTGGTTTAAAAGACAGACTCCCACCCGCAAAAAAAAAAAAAAAAAAAAAATAGGCAAAAGAACTTTGGTTGAAAAGATAGATCAATGGACTAGACTGGAGAGTTCAGAAATATACCCACAGGTTCATGACCAATTTATTTTTCAAAAAGGCATCAAAGTAATTCAATGAGGAAAGAAAAATTTTGCAATAAATAGTGATGGGACAACTGAATATCTATATGGAAAAAAATAAACATCAAACCTTACAATATGCTTTACAGAAAAATTAACTAGAAGATCATACATTTAAATGTAAGTGCTAAAACTATATAATTCTAGAAGAAAGCAGAGGAGAAAATCTTTGTAATCTTAGAGCAGGCCACGATTTCTAAGATAAGACATAAAAAAACACAGGCCATAAAGGAAAAAATTGATAATTGATAAATTAGACCTTATCATAATTTTAAACTTGGCTTAGTATAAAACATAATTAAGAAAATGAAAAATCAAGCCACAGGCTCAAGGAAAATATCTGACAAAGAACTTGTAACCAGATTCTAAAAAGAACTCCTTACAACTTAACCATAAGACAACCTAATTTTTTTTAATGGATAAAATACAAGAAAAGACTCTCCTAAAAGAAGACATATGAATGGCCAATAAGAATGTGGAAAAGTGTTCAACAATAGTCATTAAGAAAATGCAAATAATAATCACAATGAGATACCACCACATAGCATCAGAACAGCTAAAATGTAAAAGACTAACATGTATCCGCTCAGATGTGGAACAATTAGAACTCTTATACATTGTTGGTGGCAATGTAAAAATGGTACATGCACTTTAGAAAAAAGTCTGGCAGTCTCTTCTAAAGAAAATATAAACCTACCATACAATCCAGCTACTCTTAGATATTTACCCAAGAGAAATGAAAACATATGTTCACACAAAGACTTCTACACAAATGTTTATAACAGCTTTACTCATAATATCCCAAACCTGGAAACAACCCAAATGTCCATCAACAGGTGAATGGATAAACAGATCAAGGAATACTACTCAATGATAAAAGTGGCCAGGCACAGTGGCTCACACCTGTAATCCTAGCACTCTGGGAGGCTGAGGCAGGAGAATCACTTGAGGTCAGGAGTTCGATACCAGCCTGAGCAAGAGCAAGACCCCGTGTCTACAAAAAAATAGAAAAATTATCTGGACATGGTGGCATGTGCCTGTAGTCCCAGCTACTCAGGAAACTGAGGCAGGAAGATTGCTTCAAACCAGGAGTTTGAGGTTGCAGTGAGCTATGATGATGCCACTGCACTCTAGCCAGTGCGACAGAGCAAGACCTTGTCTCAAAAAAATAAATAAATAAAATAAAAAATAAAAGGGAACAAACCACTGATATATACAATACAGATGAATCTCAAAAACCAGTAAAAGAAGCCAGACACAGAAAGACGTATTGTATGATCCATTATATGAAATTTTTTTAAATGCAAAACTGGAGTGACAGAAAGCAGATCAGTGGTTGCCTGAGGTCAGAAGCGACGGGGAGACTGACTTCAAAGGTTCTCAAAGGAATTTTGGGGGGTGATGGTCTATATTTTGATTGACGTGATGGTTGCCTGGTGTATACATTTGTCAAAACATCAAACCATACACCTAAAATGGGTGCAGTTTATTGCATGTAAATGATCCCTCAGTAAAGGTGCTTAGAAGAATAACAAAGCCAGAAGCGAAGATCTCGATATTTTTGGAGCCTAAGGAGGTTGGGTGGTGGATTGACTCTCTCTGTCTCAGCCGTCCACATTACTCAGGCGTACTGTTGACAAGCAGCTGGAGAACAGAGTCTGAGTTTTCCTCTGCTGACTTATGTGTATGTCATTCCAGCACTCAGTAAATGATGACACTAAAAGGCTTGAGATCAATTCTCATCTCGTGTGCTCTGCGGCAGGAAACTCTGATTGCAATTCGCAACGTTATCTCTCCGTGGGCCTCTCTTTCAGAATGCAGAGAGATTGAAAAATGTGTCGTTTCTCTGAAAGAGGGAGGCCGGTTTGCGTAAACACCAGCCTGAATCAAGAGCCCCTTTGCACGGCCTCTGACTGGGAAGCGTTGAGACAGTGGGTTCCTCCTAGCCCAGCTTCAAACTGGGAGCCCTAGTGGGTTCGCCTGAACCTAAGCGATTCCCTGCCACTGAAGCCAACCTCATGTCACAGGCTCAGAGGGCCAGAAGGAGCCTTGAGAGCCACGCAAAGCTTCATCCCCACTCAGTCCTAATGCTCCCTGAACCATCCCGACAGGTGGGATGACAGGGAGGAGAAACCCTTGGGCAACCGACACTGAGGATCCACGTGAGACATCGAAGTAACAATGGACGATCTGAAGCCCGAGATGGGGACAACCTGGAGCCCGGGTCTCCCACCTGTCTCTGTGCGGTCCAGGCACCACTGCATGAGGGGCGAGATGCCCAGATGCCCTGGGATTGGTGAATGAAGTAAGGACCGGGTCTACCCAGGGAGGCAAAGGGTGATGGTTGTCTACACTGGGAGGCAGTGTAGACTTCTGCCCTGGCCGTCCAAGTGGTCCGCCCACCTTCTCCCTTATCCCATTCCACCCAATTCCTCCCCAAGAGGCCAAACATCTAGAAAATGGACTGCAACGTTCCTCTCTTCCATACACTTCCTTGGCCTCCCTTTGCATTCTGGATAAAATCCAGAAAGGCTTAATGTGGACCGCGAAGCCCCCTGCGTAAAATAATTGCCTAGGGCGCTTGCTCACAAAGCAGCCTCCAAGCTCCTGCAGGGAGATGCCGAGTCAGCATCCGCATTTGCAACAAGCCCCCGCAATAATCCTGATACAGGCCACCCATGAGCCCCACTTTGGAAATTCCACCCTCCAGATCTGGCCTCCGATGCCTCTCTTCTCATCTGGTGCCACTTGCTCTCCCCGGCCCACGATCTGTGGCATGAGTGTCCCTCCTTTTGGAGGCACCAAGTCCTTTCCCAAGGGCGGGGTCCAGAGGGGGCCTGGTACAGGCTTTAGCCCCCACCCCTGATCTCCATCTGCTCCCCTCACACCCATTCTTGGATATGGACAATTCTCATTTCCTCAAAGTCATGGAAAGTGCTATTTTAATCTTAGCCTCAAGAAAAGTGATCAATTTTCTATTAATATATAATTGACGAAGAAAATTCTGGAGCCACCAGCGTCTTTTCCTGTTTCAAGATGTCCCGATGGCCCATATCTCTCTGCCTAGAACATTGATCTCTGCCCCAAATCCACCCCCATCCCATTCTTGGACTGACTGATTATGTGTTCAATGTCCAGCTCCCTGCTAGACTCAAGGTCCTTTGAGGGCAAGACCCTTAGTTCATTTTTTCTTTGCTGTGTGCCAAGAGCCAAGCATACTGCCTGGTATATAATTAAGGCTCAATAAATGTTTGTTGCATGAACATGAAAAAGCAGGCGATTTCTGTAGGACCTCCAAGCAAACAAAGTTAGTCTGAGGTCTGGGCTGTCTCCACTGCAGGTGAAGAACTAAGAAAAGTGAGCGGTGAACGGGTGCTAGTCTGGAGGTGAGCAGTGGCCTGCCCGAGATGCTCCCTGCTTGGCGGGGTGGACGGGGGTGGACAGTGCCAACGCTTCTCCGTGCAACTCGGGGAGGGCAGGCCCCACAGTTACCAGGACAGCCTCAACGCAGCAGGGAGGGCTCTGTCCTAACACCAGCGAACACATGCAAACTTTTAAAATCCTATGCCAGAGTTCTAGCTTGGTTCCAATTCAGGGGCCACCTGCGACTGTCTGTCGGGCCCTGGGACCCCCCTGCTCACCCAACTGCAGGTCTCAGGGCCCTTCACCACCCTCACGCCTCCTCCAAACGCTCAGAGACCAGATTCCACTCACTTTAAAATCAGTGTCCCTATCTGGCTTTTGGGGAATAATAAAATCCTGAAGGAGATGTTCTAATGAGCTTATTTTCCTTGAGAGTAGGGAGGTGTTTGGTCATTTTAAGGGTCCCTCCTCATGTTACTAAAAGTTTTGTCTCTACCCCCAACCTCTCAGCAGATATTCTGGGACCTCTGGTGTCCCAAGACTGCTAGGAGGGGCATGGCTTTAGTAGGCCATGAGCCCCTTAAAATTGTTTGTGATATTTTGTGTGTATATTCATGGTTTTCCATCCTTTTCTTTTTCTTTTTTTAGAGACAGGGTCTTACTGTTGTCACTCAGGCTGCAGTGCAGTGGAGTCATCATAGCTCACTGTAGCCTCCAACTCCTGGGCTCAGGCGATCCTCTTGCCTCAGCCTCTCGAGTAGCTGGGATGACAGGCACACACCACCACGCCCAGCTAATTTTTTTATTTTGTTGTAGAGATGCGGTCTTACTGTGTTGTCCAGGCTGGTCTCGAACTCCTGGGCTCAAATGATCCTTCCACCTTGGCCTCCCAAAGTGCTAGGATTACAAGTGTGAGCCACCGCACCTGGCCTCCCATCCTATTCTAAAAGATTGAACATCACCGGTATAGTAGAAGCAGCATCGTCTTTGTAGCCAAAATACCTGTGTTCGAATCCCAGATTTATTACCTCATAAGCAAAGTAATTATGGGCTGATCATTGCAATCGTATGAAAGTGCTGTAGGAGGCTGTCACGGGATTTTGCTAAATTGTCTACCTGGAAGCCCTCCTAGAACACAAAGCTCAGAATTCCAGCACGTTCTTTCCTGAGCACATCAGCCAGGCACCCTCAGACAATGACACTTGCTCTCTTTTCATCGTCCTCATCACTGCATGAGGTCTGCACCGACGAATCCCATTCTACAGACGAGCACACTGAGGCCGAGGTAGGTGATCAAATGTCCCCGAGGTCACAAGATCAATCACTGAAAACGGCTCAACCGTAAAAGTAGACGGAAAGAAGAAAAATACAACATTAATGAGAAACACAATCATGCTTCTTTGTTCCCCTCCCGGAACTCAGACTCCCAACTCTCTGCAGCATGCCTTACGTGGAGTTCTGGAACGATCTGCAAGACGAAGATAGCTTGTCGCGGGCTCCGATGCCCACCTGCTTGTTGCAGTCTGCTGGTGTCCCACCTTCTGCGTGCTGGGAGTGCAGAGCAGAGGCGGGCCGGGTGCAGCCAGGGTTCCACCTGCCCACGTGCTTGCTGGGGATGTCTGAAGGTAACTTTGCACCGCCACCCTTTGCCAGGAGGCTCGGAAGCCTTCTGCAGCGCCACCCGGCTCCCAGCCACTCTCCGCGGAATAAGCTGGTACCCAAGCCAGCCCCGTGGTGCGGCTCAGCCAGATGGCAGGGGAAGCAAAACAAAAGTGACCTTGTGAGCAGAATGCGTCTTCCCCAGGAGAAGCTATTTTTGTTGTGGTTGCGAACTGAAGTTGTCTCGGCTGAGTTCTCCTTCCCTGCGAGGGCTGTGGAATGTTAATTTGTTCCAAAGTTCAGTATTTTGATTAGAACCAGGAGTGCCAGATTTTGTCAGAAACATTTTGGAATGGGTTAGGCTCATGCTCGCTCTCTGTCTCTCTCTTGGCCGCCGTACAAAGTAAATGTTGCTGCCGCAGCTGCTCTGGGAGAAAAGCCCTTCACAAGTGGGAGCTGAGGGGTGAACCGCCTCCTCCCTTGTAGCCGTGACCCTATTGCCACACGGGGCAACCAGACTTCACAAAAGTAAAGCGGTGCTGGCGGGAGACACCCCCCGGGTTCGCTTGGAAAGAGCAAAGAGCCTTGCACAGAGCCTGGGACACGAAGGGTCCTCAGAAAATAAGTGTGAGCTGAAGAAAGGAATGAGCTTCTGCAAGACTTGCAGCCGCCGGAGTTGCTGCCACCAAGAGGTCATGTCCAAAGGCAGCCGTCTGAGTTCTGGAGTCTGAGAACGCTCCATTTCTCTTCATCTTTGGTCCTCTTTCTCTGACTACTGCTTCTCTCTCTCTTTCCCTCTCGCCCTATCTTAATGAGTTGTGAACCCAAGCAGTGCATGGCTACTTTCTGCATTACACAATAAACACAGATAAGATGAAAGTGTCCCCGACCTCTGCCTCCATCCTAGCCCTCCGGTCCTCCCTGGGGGTCATTAGCTACAGATGCATCACTGTGGCCTCACCCATCAACTCTATTATTTGGTGTCAGCCTGGTAGGTGAAAAATGTGTTTTGTTTTGTAGCACAGTATGGTGGTTAGAAGCAAGGACTTTGAATCCAGGTTGCCTGGGGTCTCATCCTGGCCTGGGAGCAGCGCTCAGAGGGGGAAGAGGGGCAGTGGTGAGGACAAGTCACCCTGGCTAAGAAGTCGGTGGTGTGTGGATGTGGACCAGGAGTGATAGTGGAGGTTCCGCCCCAGGTTTGGCGTGAGGGCTGCTGCGTGAACCGATGCCTGTTAGGTGCATAGGGCAGCCTGGCCCGTGCGAGCCCTCTGCGGGGTTGGTTGGCCTTCGTCATCTCTGCTGCCATTTCCCCAATCACTTAGGATGTTGGGCACCCCCCACCCCGCCCCTTCACTTTCAGCTCAGTGTAGACAAGTCCCCACATTTCCCGGGCTCCACGCTAAGGCTGGGAAAGAATCCGGGAGTGGTGAATTCTGGGTTTCTGTTCCAGCCACTGCAGGGCCCTGTGGCTTCTCACCGGTTTCTTCAAAGTTCAGCCCGAGAGGAAGAGAGACCTAATACTCAGGATGTGGTGGCTTTGTTTCTTCCAGCTGGGACAATTGAGACCCCAAGGGGGCAAGGGCACCTCCGGAGGCCACGGAGTCAGAGCCGGGACCAGCATCCCACAAGGCAGCTCTGCCTCTTCAGGGCAGTTTCCTGAAGAGCTGGGTTAAGGAGGATTCTGAGGTACAGCAGAGCTCACTGGGAGCGAGATGGTGACGGGTAAGCGATGCTCTGCCATGAGCACGGGGCAGGGGGGTGCCTGCTGTCCCCCCACCTCCACCCCTCACCTCGCACCCCTACACCTCCTCACTTACCCCCTACCCTGCTGCTGTTTTGCCTCTATGGGAATGTTTGACTTATATTTAAATCAGGTGCTATGGTTCAAACGTGTCTCCCCAAAGTTCATGTGTTGGAAACTCCACTTTGGCTTCTCTCTCTCTCTCTCTGGTGGATGTTCAGAAATGCAGCAACACAGCCCCTGGGCGAGCATCGTCCAGGAGCTCTAGGAAGCCTGCAGCCAGCCTGGGCTCCCTGAGATGCCTCCTCTGGGCCTGGGATCCGTACTGGGGAGGGAAGGGGCAGATGCGGCTGCTTTGCTGGCAGAGGCGGAGCTGCTGCTGGAGGCTGCAGCTCAGAAAGGCCTGGCCAGCCTCCCCCTCCCTTCCCCTTGCCTTGCGGGGGCCAAGAGGGCTGCGGGGGACTCTGCTGGAGCCTACCACCTTCTGCTGCAAACATCTGCGCTTGCTGCCTTCCACACAGGACAGACAGTGAGCTGTCTGTCCTTCCTCCTCCCCCTCCTCCGTGACTATTCAACTGGGCTCGCAGCTGCAGGCACACAGATGTTCGCGATGCCCCCCAGCCTGTCCAGGTACAGGGCAGCCAGCACTTGCTCTTCAACACCTGGGCAGCTGTATCTGCAAGCCTGGAATAGCTCACAGGTGCACCCTGCTCTAAAAAACCCAATAAGAACAAAATCCTCCTTGCAAAGTAGACACCTGCGGGTGATGTCTCTCTCTGCACTGCACAGAGACCATCCTAAGTGAAGGGGTGATTTCTCCCCTCCGTGGGTTCTAGGTTCCCAACCAGAAGAGGATCTATTAACTGAATCACCTAGGAGCTTTTTTGATATTTACTTGGTCAGTCCCCATGTCCTCGCTCCAAGACAAGACAGTTTGGGGAGAAGAGTTGGTTGAAAGAGGTCCCCAGGGCCCGGGTGATGTTGGTAGGTCCCTTCCTTCTCTCTGCCCCACTGTCCTCCTTGCACACGACAGCTTTGACTCAAAAACCACTAATTACTTACAGTTGAGGGGTGGGGGCTTTAAAGCCGAACTGTCCCATATCACTACGAATTCAAAGATCAGTTTGAAATGAAGTTTAAATGCCTGAGACAATAATATGCACACTTATTAGATAATGGGATTACTGTATATTTAAATATTAAAAATCTATATAAATTAGGTCCAGAAGATATTGTTTCTATAAAATGAGCCTATCTAAGGCAAGCCCCTGCTTCCACAGGAATAATTTTATTTCATAGAACACTCTATTTGTGAGTAGGCAGGAACCTTTAGAGATCTGAACAGTCCCCTTTAAGTTAAGGAGAAGGATGAGGAAGGGTGACGCGCTTCTCCCAGTTTGTGCTGGGAGTCGCAGTTCTATCAGTTCATTTCTTCATAACCACACAGGGAAGGTCAGCCCCTTTCTGCTCAGATACGAGGTCTGCTTTGTTCGTTGCTGTAACCCCAGTGCCCAGAGCGGTCTGTGTTTGTTGAATGACTGAATGAGCACGTGAACGGGATCTACCAGTGGACGGCATTGTGGGCATCTGTGAGAATGCATCGATGCGTGCATCTGTGTCATTTTAACACGTCCGCTGCTGTGCACATCTGCATTACTAATGCATGTTTTGATGGATCGACCGTTTATTCTTAGAGATGACCTAAATATACATTCAAGAGCTGCCAGCTAAGATCATTCCACTGAGGCATCAGGCATGGTGTTACTATTCGTTATAAATAAGGATACAAGGCTTACGTATTAAACTCTCAGACCCTGCGAGACTAGTTCCAGGAGATACCGCGAGAAACAAAAGTTTCCATGGTCAAATAAATTCAGGAAATTTGGGATTCAACAGGACGAAACCTGTCTCTAAATGTGGGATGTCTCAGAGATTTTAAATGCCCAAGTGCATGGTTTCTCTCTAAATATGGAAAGAATATTCAGCATTCCTCAAACTCATTTGACTTTGGGACGCTTCTGGACCCCACTTTGGGGGAGGCTTTTGCAGTGAATGCAGGTAAATGCTGAACTAGAATAATTTTGCTTGGAGTAAGAAGAATTCATCCTGGCTGGGATTAGAGAGAGCCGGAAACAGGCAGAGACATGCAGGGATAAAGATGTTCCTCCTTTTCATTCATTCATTCATTCACTCACTCACTCACTACTCAACACACACTGTTGCACACCTATTAAGCGCCACGCCTTGTGAACGACTCCGAAGATATGAAGACGGATGAGGAATGAGCTGCCACCCCAAATTCATACCCCCCAGGAAAATCAGAATATCGGGGCTCCCTGCTGCACATGTCAGAAGCCCCATCAAACTGACAAGCCAAAAGAAGTGAAAGCTGTGGATACACACATTTGCGAAGTCCGTAGAATGGATGGGAAGGTGAAATAAGAAATTGTTATAAAGGTCCAAGGAACAGACTCTGGGGTGACCGAGGATGGAATGTAAGAAATATTTCCCCTGTGGAACAACTGGATTTGTCCATTCAACCTATACGTGACCTTAGGATGCTCTCTTCTTTCAGGCACTGCGGGGATACAGAAGCAGCAAATACAGGACATGATTCGGACCCTGGAGGAGTTTATATCTAGTCGATCCACTAACAACCATCTCCTCGATCAGGCTAATCAACCTTGTCAGGAGCAAATACAACCCAGGATTGAAGGGACAAAAATGAGAATGCCACTCAGACCCGGAGTTCTTACAGAATGCAGAAAGGAGATGCAAAAGACCGGCCAGCTCCTTCCATCTCACTTGCCACAAGCTGTGCCACCTGTTTGCGGGACGGGCCACCACTGGATGACAGATACGCTGCCCCTTGTTTCTCCCGTGGTAACCGGCATGATTCCAGCCCAAGAGGGGAAGGAAATCAAACGAAACAAGAACAAGGGCAGGGTGGGAGTGAAAAGGTTTAAACAGGACAACAAATTATTAAAAGATGCAGGAGCAGTGGTCAAGCCAGGCTGTGCCAGGAGGGAAAAAATCCAGCACAGGGAGGCAGGTGTGTCTGCACAGATTTGGAAGGTACGAATGACATCTGGAATATGCTCTGGGGGCTGCGGCTCCCTGAAATGGCCTTCTGGGCGCCCCAGTGACGATGTGAGCCGCGAGCACAGGTTGAGAGGACACGGGCTTGCAGAGGAAAGCGGTCTGTCTGGGTCAGTGGTGAGATGCAAGGTTGGTATTTTATTAGTTTGGGGGAAATATTGTCTTCTCTTCTCTACTAATCACAAACCAGCAGCCATGTCTCGACTTCTTCTTAACCTGGGTAGCATGAATGCCTGATCAAGTCCAGACTGGTTCTCGGGCTGTTGATTAGATTTCATAAGGAAATTTGGGGGCATCCTGGTTTTCTGGCTAGCTTTTCCTATTGAGACTCTCCAAAGTCATTCAGTCCCCTGCCTTGATACTTATCAATGATTTACCACTGCTCTAGGCTAAAGGTCGCAAGGTTCTGCTTTCAGTCTAGTCTCATCTTGCTCCTTGAACTACGTCTGAAGCTCTTTAAGTGTTAGTTCCCTCAACCACAGGGCCTTTGCACGTGCTGTTTCCTTTGCTTAGACCCCAGCCCACACCCGGTTCACTGAATTATCTCCTGTTCATTCTTCAGATCTCAACTCAGTTGTCTTTTCCTCATGGCAGCCTTTTCCCATAGGCACAACAGCACAGTGATACCTTTAGGGACCCATGAAAAAAGGTTTCATTTCTTTTAAAATCAGAAGAAGAAAAACTTGACTATAATAACGACTACGTAATGATGAATCCAGCCTGGCTTTATACAAATGAAGTCGTAATGTGTAAATTTTTTTTAAATGTGAAAGGGGCCTCCCCAAGGCAAAAATCCCTCGGGCCTTTTCTGACCTTTTCTAACCCACCAGCACCCCCAGGTCAGGTCTCCCCTAAGTTAAATGTTTTCATCATGCCCTGAACTCTTCCATCTAAGCACTTACTATAGTTGTTACTTTACATTTGCCCCCCTAAACCGCAAGCTCCAGGAAGGCAGGGACCGCATCAGACTTATTTTCACTGTACAACACCGCATCTAACACAACTCTTGGCCCGTAGTACGTGCTCAATAAATATTCGCTGCAGGCTTGACTGCCTGGTCATCCCACAAGAACACTCACTCCATCTGCTTTTAACTGCAGCCCCGAGGGGAGGGGACAGGCCAAAGGAAGCCAAGAGGAAAAGGCTCACAATGGACGTGGGAGAACTGGCGGTGCCAAACTTGTCCCCTGGGGGAGAGGCGGGCAGAGGCAGCAGAGATTTAGCAGTAAACAAACATTTCCTTGTCTGGTAGGTCATTTTGTAATTACGTGCAGGTCAATCGCTTTAGAGCTCCCGGAACTTGCCAGGGTCATAACTACTTGAGGGCCCCCGGAGTGAAGGGGACTTTCATTAGAAGGTCTTTTCCTATTCGGGCAGGAAGCAGCTAAGTGACAGTCCAGTGTGAAGCCACAGGAAGGGGAGTTGACCTCCGAGTTCAGAGGAGAGGTAAGGGAATAAAACGTGTGTGAACTTGGGGAAAGGGCTGAACTTGAAGCCCCGGGGTGCTCAGGGGGAAGGAGGTGAGATCGACTTTGCCCTTCATGCTCTTGGGGCAGGTCATGGGGAGAGGCGCCTTGCTGCACAGGACATTCTAAACCACCACCACTTGCACTCTCCGTGGCCGGCAAAGGTGCCAAGGTCGAGAGAGGATGACAGGAGACCAGTAGAGACAGCAGATGAGGCTCTTGCCAGCGGTGGGGCCTGGTCCTGCCAACTGGCTGCTATCCTCATCTTCACTGGACAAAGATGCAGGGGAACTTCCATCCCCTTCATCGCTGGGGTTCCAGCACCCGGGAGGGATGGGGACGCAGGGTAAAAGGGGAGGCTTCACTGACAGCCAAAAAGAAAACTTCACGGCACACACACACAAACCCCCAACTGGTCGCAAACAGGATGGACCGGTGGCCGTGTGCCAAGATCCTCCGGGTTCACATTAGACTTCGGCTTGGTGGGGCAGCAGCCGGCACTTCCCTTTGCCGGAACTAGGCAGATTATGGGAAGAGGCACCGGTGCTCTTAAACGTCCCCTGCCCTCACAGACCTAAAATTACCACGACTGTTTATAGTGCTGGCTGTGGACTCGGACTATCATATTGCAGCAGCAAATAATATACCAAAGATACCGGGATCCAATATTGGATATCTGAACCGGGATTACTTTGCCTGTGGCTACCAATCGCTAATGCAGTTAACAGGTCAGGATTATCAGCAGTTATATCGCTGCCCTGTGTATTCAAGGATAAGACTGATACTGTCTCTGTACGTGGCAAAGATCACCAAAGCATGGACAGTGTCATGTTTTTCTTTGAGTGGCATTTTGAGATATCATTCACATACCATGCAATTCATACTATGCAATGGTTTCTGGCATATTCTCGGGGTTGTGCAACTATCACCACAATCTAATTTTAGAGCATCTTTGTCACTCTGAAAAGAAACCCCATACAACAGCAGTTAGCCCCCAGTTCCCCTTTCCTCCAAGCCCTGGCAACTGCTTTCCGTCTCCATGCCTTTGTTTCTACTGTATATTTCATACAAAGAGAATCATACAAATACGTGGTCTTTCGGGGACAGCTTCTTTCACGTAGCATGATGTTTTCAGGGTTCACTCATGTTGTAGCACGTGTCAGTACCACACACTTCATTTATCCTCATTGCCAGATATCACTGCACAGTGTGGATGTGCTACATTTTGTTTATCCAGTTGCTCATTTAACTTCCTAAGGAACTGTCAGATCATTTTCCAAAGTAGCTGCACTATTTTACATTCCCACGAGCAACGTTGAAGGGTTCCAATTTCTCCACATCCTCAACAACACTTCGTATGGTCTGTCTTTTTTATTATAGCCATCCCACTGGGTGTGAAGCCGGCTCACTCTGGATTCATTTGCATATCCCTAATGGCTAATGATGTTGAACATCTTTTCATGTGCTTATTGGCCATTTGCATATCTTCTTTGGAGAAATGTCTGCTCGGATCTTTCGCTAATTTTTCAGTTGGGTTGGCTTTTTATTATTGAGTTGTAAACGTTCTTTATGTATTCTGGATAGAACTCCCTTATCGGAGAATATGATTCACAAATATTTTCTCCCATTCTCCCATTTACAACACAAAGGTTTTTTATTTTTGTGTAGTCCAATTTATTTTATCTTTTGTCATTTGTGTTTTTGGTGTTGTATCGAAGCAACGATTACACTTCTTAGACACGTAATCACAAAGATTTACTCTTATGTTTTCTTCTAAGTGTGTTTACAGCTTTAGCTCTTACATTGGGTCTTTGATCTATTTTTGTGTATGGCAAGAGGCAGGAATCCAAATTCATTCTTTACATGTGTCTATTCAGTTGTTGCAGCACCCTTTGTTGAAAAGAATATCTTCTCCCATTGAATTGTCTTTGCAGCCTTGTCAAAAATCAGTTGACACCATCTGGCAGTTCTATTTTTTATTCTTTGAGGAACCTCCATCACGTTTTCCATAGTGGCCGCACCAAATTACATTTCCACCAACAGTGTACAAGGGTTCCCTTTCCTCCACATCCTCACCAATACTTATCTTTTGTTTTCTTAATACTAGCCACCCTAACAGGTACGAGGTGCTATCCCACTTCTGGGTATACATCCAAAGGGACTGAAACCAGCATCTGGAAGAGATATCTGCGCTCCCATGTATATTGCAGCACCGTTCACAACGGCCAAGATGCAGAAGCAGCCTAAGAGTTGGATGGATGGATGGATAAAGAAAACGTGCTGTGTACATACAATGGACTGTTACTCGGTCTTATAAAAGAAGGAAATCCTGCCATGTATGACAACATAGGTGAACCCACAGGACATCATGCTAAGTGAAATAAGCCAGACAAAGACTGGCAAATACTACATGATCTCCCTTATATGGGGAATCTTAAATAGTCTAACACATAGAAGCAAAGAGTAGAATGGTGGCTGCCAGGGGCTGGGGAGAGGGAAAGGATTAGGGTGATGTTGGTCAAAGACTGCCAAGTTTCAGTTATGCATGATGAGTAAGTCCTTATTCTAGAGATCTACTCCAAGCACAGTGTCTATAGCTAACAATACTACATTGTGCACTTAAAATTTTGCTAAGAGGGTAGATCTTAGGTTAAATGTTCTCATCACAAAATAATAATAATAAAGAGGTTCAGAGGAAACTTTTGGAGGTGATGGGTATGTTTATAGCATTGACCGTGGTGATGGTTTCACAGGTGTATTCTTATCTCCAAACTCATCAAGCTGCATCCATTAAATACAGTTTTTTGTATGTCAGTCACACCTGCTAATTTCTTTTAGTATTCACTTCCCTGGTTTCCCATAGCACCTACAATTGCACTGTTGCCCAAAGACGCCTCGATACATAAATAGGCTGTCATATTCCAATGAAATCTTTCAAGATAATAGGTACATTTATTAAACACTTGCTGTGTGCCCAGCTCTGTTCTAAGCTTCTTAAGTATATCATCTCTCCCGCCCCATGAGGTGGGCACAGTATCATCCTGGTGAGGCCCAAACAAGGCAAGTGGATTGTCCAAAGTCACACAGGAAATGGTGGAGCTGGCACGTGAAGTTAGGGGATCAGATTCTATAATCCACTCTCTCAATCACTAGTCGAGGCAGCTATTCTAGATTGATTTTCCTTTGGTGTGAGGTCTCTTTTTTTAACCGAGTGGAAGAAACTGAGCCACAAAAAGAGACCTAAGTCTCACCCCAGATAAAATAAAGCCTGAGTGCCCAGGGCTTTCTTCTGAACGAACCATCAGCAAACTCCCTGCTCTGTGTCATGCTGGCACCTGATTCTCTTCGACACAGACCTTCGGTTCCAAGCCCGTCTTTAGTTTCTCTAACTTCAGGGACTTGGAGATAGCGGTGAACATTACTTTATACAAGAACCCATTGAGAAAAAAAAAATGTTTAGAAACTGTCTTTTCTCATTAAAAAAAAATTTTTTTTAAACCTCTGTATCCCACAAAGAGATAAATTGTAATTTTTACAACTTACATGAATGACTTTACTGAATAGAAGAAATTTCATAAGAAGATTGGTCTGCTTTAAAGCCACTAGAATGTTGAATGCTGGACACATCTGAAACACATTAATAGAAGCAAAGAGGCAGTCAGTAGTTTAAACTTTCCGTCTGCAGAGCCCGCTGGGGTCCACCTAGTGCAAACACATCCATTATTCCCTTTATTTTAGAAATTTCTTGAAACAGCCCCTGGAGGGAGGTATGATGATAGGGAAAGTGTGGCTCAGAGAGATGAAGGGACACGACGTGCTGAGGGTCCCAAAACCACCTGTATGAAGCCAGCAGCAGAGTTGGGCCAGAATTGGTTTATTCCACACAATGCAACGGTTACCAAGCACCTACCAAGTGCCTGGGTCTTCAAGAAGCACTAGGAAGACAGAGATAAATAAGATGTGCCCCTCTCCTTTGTAGGGTCTCTGTGCTTGGCCTTGGCTGTAGGAAGGACTGGCCCAGACATGCACCCCAGAGCAGCCCCCATCTTGCTAGCAGAATCAGCCCAGAAGGGCTTGCTGCTCTGTATTCTGGAAGCTTCCGCCAGTGGGGCCCCAGCCTGCTGAGGCATCGACCCTCCCTTTGAGAACTGTCCCCTGACCCCCACCACTTCCCCACCCAGTCTGGTGAAGCCTGGGTACCAGGGAGTCTAATCAGGTTCCCCTCAAACCCAAAAAATTAAGCTAGGCTCCTATATCACTCTTTGCTCCAAAATAAATTCCAAATGGATTAGAGTTCAATTTAAAAATTAAAACCATAAAAAGGCTGAGAAGGAAAAAAAAAAATCAGTCATTAAAAAAATAAATAATCGTGGAGAGGAAAAAGCAAACACAGAACCCAAAAGCCATAAAGAAAAGACTAATATATCCAACTACACAAAAATGAATAGTCCTCTATATGGTGAAAAACAATACAAATATAAACAATAAATGGGAAAAATGTTTGTAACACATTTCTTTAGTATTCAAAGAGCTCTTATATATCTCCATGAATAAGACAAAGCCCAAACATAAAATGTGCAAAAGATGCAAAAAAAAAAAAAAAATAACCAATTCATAAAAGAAATATAAACGGCCAATAAATACATGAAAAAATTTTCTCATAATGCATGTGAATTACAATGAGCTGATTTTTCAGCAGTCACATTGGCAAAGATTAAGCAGGTAGGCAGTGCCCAGGGTGGGTGAGGGTGTGGGGCCGATGCTTTCATACATTGTTGGGGAAATGTAAATTGGTGCAGCTGTTTGGAGTGCACTTTAGCAATATCTACCGATACACAAAGTATGTGTACCCCATGACTAGCAAGTCCACGTGCAGGAATTTATTCCACAGATACATTTGCTCAAACGTCCCAAGATGAACATACAAGGATGTTTCTGCAGCAGCAGCATTTGTAGGAGGACATTAGACACAGTCTGAACATCCATCAATAGGCAAATGAGGAAGTCACTAAAATTTCGTATCCACTATGTAAATTAAGACGTCTGCATGTACTAATATGGAAGTATCTCCAAGCAATGCTGATATACAAAAAAGCAAGACCCAAACACCACCAGACTAGTCCTGACTGGCCACAGCATCCAGTGGCGGCACAAGGTCAGGGCTAACTTACTAACTGAACGACCTTGGGGAAGTCACTCAAGTTCTCTGTGCCTCAGTTTCCTCCCCAGTGAAATGGGGAACAAAACAGTGCCCACATCATAGGATTAAATGGGATACTACAAACTGGGCACAGTGGTATGTACCTGTAGTCCCAGCTACTCAGGAGGCTGAGGCAGGAGGATCAGTTGAGCCCAGCAGTTTGGGGCCAACCTGGGCAACATAGTAAGACCCCATCCCTAAAAAAAATTGGGATGATGCATAGGAAGCACTTAGAAAAGTTTAGTACCTAGTGCTATAGTTTAAATAATTGTCCCCTCTAAATCTCATGTTGAAACTTATTCCCCAGTGTGGCAATATTGAGAGGCGGGCCTTTAAGAGGTGATTGGGTCATGAGGGCTCTGTCCTCATGAATGGATTAATCCATTTATGGACTACTGGATTAATGGGTTATCATGGCAGTGGGACTGGTGACTTTGTAAAAAGAGGGACAACTGAGCTAACACATTCAGCCCCTTCGCCATGTGGCTGCCTCGGGACTCAGCAGAGAGTCACCCCCAGGAAGAAGACTCTCACCACCTGCGGCCCCTTGATCTTGGACTTCTCAGCCTCCAGAACTGTAAGAAATAAATTCCTTTTCTTTATAAATTACCCAGTTTCAGGTATTCTGTTATAAACAACAGAAAACAAACTAAGACACCTAGTAAATACTATCTAAATATTAGAGTTTTAAAAATTATTATCACCAAGCAAAAGAGCAAGAAATAGAACAGTGTATGTAGCATGCTATATGGCTCTTGGCCTTAAAGGAAAGAGAGAAATAACACATGCAAGCATGAGTTTGCATATGCATAAACTTTCTGCATAAACACAAGAAAACGGTGACACTGGAAGAAAGACAGTGGCTGGGCTCAGGAGGGGACAGATTTTTCGCTGTAAAACCCTTTTGAATGTTGAACTATGTGCATGCATTAACTGGTTGAAAATAGATAAAAATTAAAAATTAAAAAAGTAGGCAACACGTCCATAAATCCTCACATAGGAAGAGAAAATTTCAGGGAGGCTATCCAAGAGATTATTAACAGTGGTTACATCTGGAGAACGAGGCAGGGTTTGGGAGGGAACTTTTACTGCCATTTCTCTTTTCATACCACTTAATCTTTTTTAAATTTATATGCCTATGTGAGCTTTATAACAAAAAAATAAAAAAGCACATTCAAGCCAAAAAAAAGATAAAGAAAAGGACAAGGCTCCCTTTCCACCAGGCTCAGGGGGCTGGTCCCCTGGGAATCTGGTTCCATCAGCCGAGCAGCTGGCCACACTGGGCAGCGCCGGAATCCGATGGGTGGTCATGGTTCTAGGCTTCAATTTGACACAGCGTATTTCTCCCATCCATCTCCCATTGGTAACAGAATCAATATCCACTTAAAAACCTCTGCTGGCTTCCCACTGCCTACAGGAAAAAGTCCAAACTCCGTAACACAGCATGAAAAGTCCTTTGCAATCTGCCCTACACACACACACACACCCAGATTCATCTTCTATATTCGAGTCATACTGGGCAGCGCAGTTGCGGGGTAAAGCTTAGGAGCTTGGGGGACGGGCGGACCTGGGAATCTCAGTTCTCCACTCACTAGCCCGTGACCTTGGAGTCCCGACAGTATCTCCCAGCGTCATCTGAGTTTTTTATCTATAAAACAGAGATAATACCACCTACTCCTTGTACGATGTTGGAGGATGCAATGAGGTGATCTGCATTAAAGAATTTAACATACTGCTTGGCATACAATACGGCATACGGTAATCAAATGGTGCTATTTGATGGCTCTACTTTTTTTTTTTTTAACCTTTTCTTAGAAAGTCTTCCTTCTACCTCCTAAGCAACTTCCTCCTCTTCCACCTGGCAAACTTTCCACGAAGCCCTCCATGACACACCCTCACCTTTGTATTCCCATAGCATTAATTCACTTGCCCATGGTGACACTCATCACTTTGACTATAATTACGTCACACATCAATCTGCTTCCCCTGGACTGTGAGGGAAGTCTGCAATGGCATGGGCTATGTCTCATTTATCACTTAGGACCGATCCCGGCAGAGTAGGTGCTCAGTAAATGTTTATTGAGTGAATACATTTGCTCACCTACCCTTACTGAACCGCTAGGCACCAGCTTTATCATTTTCATCACGAGAAAAGGATTCACTGGGAAAAAGAAAAAAATGCTTCCAGTCCAAGGAAGCAGAAAGGTCAACTACCAGGGGCTGGTCTTTCATCTAAAAGAAAGTCACAGAGACCTTTGCCACTGGTTTCCATAATGCTTTGCCATTTCTCACTTACAAGACTTCCGCTGAATGCACACCTGTTTACATACAGTGTAACCCCTGGGCACAGCAAGGTTGCTCTCTCTTTCAAATGGAATGTCTAGGATGAAATGGAGAGGGGTGAGGTGTACCGTTTTGTTTTCCAATTACAGATGCACTAAGGCATCCGCATCAGAGAAATATCAACCTTGTTCCCTTCCTGTCTGCGACCTGGAAAATGTCAGAACAGATGTTTCTGGATTGTAAGTAAAAATAAACAAATACAGGGCTCCTTGGCTGGACGCCCAACATCAGCCTGGAGTGTGTTCTACGGCTGTGGCGGAAACCCATGAAATTGCTCCCCAGTGCTCCCCATCGGCTGGGTGGGGACACAGTGGGTCCCAGCACCCTGAGCTCAGAGGGAGGCAGGCATGGCAGCATTCGGGTCTTTGCATGCATGACTCTGGGATCTGGGTCCCCACTGTTGAATCGAGCACTTTACAGCATAGATTATGGAGCTAGTGAAAAAAATGAAAGAATGAAGGAGTGAAGGGAGGAAGGTAAGCAAAGGGCAAGGAGGAAGCTGTACCTATTTGGCAGCGCCTATGTGCCTGCCGCTGTGCTGCGGGCTTTTGTACCTATCATCCCATCTCATCCTGACATCCATGCTGGGAGACGGGCATTCCCATTTTGCAGATAAGGAAACTGAGGCCAGGGAGCGGACACACAGACACACAGCGGGTAGCACAGTGAGAATCCCATCCTGCTGTAAGTGCCTCCAATCTCGGCCCTTTTTACACCACTCCCTGGAACAGCAACAGACGGGGCAGGATTTCCCCCTCTGCAAGGAAGGAGCGATGTCCCCTGGGTGCCCATAAGCTTTAGCGTGGGGAAAGGCCAGCTTCACCTTGTGTCCCCCTGCCCAGGCAAGAAGAAATCTGTTCCTAGAGAAGCCACGGACTATGGCCAGGCAGGAGGCGGCACTGCCCCCTAGTGTTGGGAGGACCACACAACCCTGTGCAGCTGGACAGACCCATTCAGGAGCTTTAGGGGACATGTGTTGTCTTATGACAGCTCTTTCCTTTTAAGGCTGCCCTAGACGTCCGTTTTAACTAGATTTTGACTTCGTAACCATGGAGGAGCACTATGGCAGTCAACCAGGATTCTTAGAGTTGGCTCTGGTCCGGTGTCATAACGCACAAAACGAGGCCACGTGTAGACGTGCCTAGCGCAGTGCTTGGCACACCACGGGTACTCGGTGTTAGCGGGATTAGACTGCACAGCTCTAGGCCCTTTAAAAGCCATGTCCATCAACTTCAGTAGAGCAGAGGCTCCCAGATCCCAAGCACATCTGTGCTGAAACCCAGTGTTTCTGGGCAGGCGAATACTGCCCACGAGTCTTTAAAGACAGGATGACTCACCCACCTAAGCAGGGCAGGAACTCTAGTTTGCTTGGGGGTTGGGGAGCTCCTCTGGTGGGGAAAAAACAAAGTTGATGTATAATTGATGCAAGATGTCATATTTTTGATCAGATCAAAGATTTTCTGGTCTTCATTCTACTAAAGAGACTTTCTACAAGCTTCTTTTTACAGTATAAATGCTTAGTAATGAGAAAAGAATACAATTCCAGATAAACCCATGCTTTAAAACAGCATTTTGGGCACCCCTCCCCCCGCTCCCCAACAAGGGATGGATCCGTTTCAGGATGCCCGTTCCAGCTCTGCAACGTCCTAGAAATTTCCCTCCCCCGTTTGCCTTGGTTTATCCTATCTGCAAAATGGAGCCACGTTAGCTACCATTTGTGAAGAGACTCAAGGAAACTTAAGGCTCTTAAAGAAGCTTTCAAGCACCCTGGCCTGGGAATCCTCACCACCAAGACATCATTTCATCTCCCGAACACCCCAGCATTAACTAGACCTGCCTAATTACATTGCAGGGAAATGGCTTGCACTCATTGTACCCCAAATATGACAGAAATTGGGGTCGTCATCTGTCAAAAAATGTTCCCGTGCCCAAGAGATAGTTTTATAAACTCTCAGTCTTATCTGATTATCAGTGGGGGTTTTGTGAGTGTGTTTTTAAGGCCTAAATACCGGGTGCATGATAAAAGAACAGTTCCTTTTTGCAATATGCCAGCTGTCATGGGTTTCCAGGCAAGACATTATTTCTGATAAATAGATATGGACAATAGATAATGTCTATATTAATATCACTAAAAAGTGGTCCTCTGCTGCAGCTCACCCGAGACGGGGATGACAGTGTATAAAGAGGCAGCCTGCAGATGCCAGACAAGAGACTTTCTTCTTGTGACAGTTTGAGCTCCCTGCCGCAATTAACTTTTTCTCCCCCTCCCCTCTGCTCCTTCATCTTATGCAATGCGGTTCAGAAGAAGGGGGCCTGTATTTTCCTCCTGCTGATGGAAGTTGATTAGCAGTCAGGTGAAGTGATGCTCAGGGGACAACACAGCGGATTAATTAAATCACTTCTACTGGCTAAGTGGTGACACTTTGATTTATAGCAGGGCTCACTCAACCAGACAGCGGCTTTTCTTGCATGCCGAAGGAAGAAGGGCCAAACTGGCCAGTGGTTGGAGACGGGAGCTTTGCAAACTCTGAAGACAAGCATCCTAGTCATTAAAGCAGAGCCCCGCCCCCCCACTACCCCAACCCCCACTGCGCTCCTCTCTCTGGAGCATGGGGACCCGCAAGGGAGAGGAATTAGAGAGAGTGGAAGGACTGGGGCA
This sequence comes from Varecia variegata, assembly GCA_028533085.1. Taxonomy (NCBI): domain Eukaryota; kingdom Metazoa; phylum Chordata; class Mammalia; order Primates; family Lemuridae; genus Varecia; species Varecia variegata. The sequence goes on from CM052452.1 coordinate 9,228,310, forward strand.
GGCCAGATGCAGAACTCTATTACACCCTGCAGAAAAGCAGGCTGGAAGCAGTTCAGCTCTATTTTCTCCAGGTCTGTCTCACTGGACTGTTCTTGGGCTTACCCTGAAGAAACAGACCAATGCATCAAGGGCACTGGTGACTATTTACCGATACAGCACTGGGTCTTTTCAATGAGAAGACCTCAGATCAAAACACACACATTAGCTGTTCTTCCAGTGGTATGTTTTATGTTGTGAACCGCATATATCTTTTGGCTGATCTGATTTCACTCTTTGCTTGGGCCATTAAGAAGCTCAGAGCTGAACATGCAGCCCAGACTGCAGGCACTCACACATGGTCCTGTGTACAAGCTCTTTATGGATTCCATGTTTAAGTCTCTCCCAACTCTCCCTTTGCTCAGAAAATTTTTATCTTATCTTAAAATGTGTTTTGAGAAGCTGTTTCCAATAACCTTAAGAATGAGGTCATGTAAGATAGTATTCAAAACCCTAAACTTTAGACCATATTTAGCAAGGCCCGGTTCTCTGATAACCTATTTTAGATTAGGGAGCTTGTTAAGATACAGATTCCTGGGTCCCCTTCCAGACTCTCTGAATCAGGTCAAGACAGGGCCTTCACTTCTAACAGATTCTTCTACGCAATCCTGGGACATGCCAACATTTGAGAACCATAGTTTTAGAGTCAGACCATCCCTAAAACCAAATCTCGGTTCCACCGATTAATAGCAGTTTACTTCAAGCAAGATTCTTCACCTCTCCAGGCCTCCTTTTCTCAACCATAAAATGGCATCGGTGAAAATAAAATTAGATATCTACAAGTAGGTAAACACCTATCGTGGCTGGCTGGCAACCTATAAGATTCAACAAATGGCAGACAACCTAACTGTCCACGGACAGATGAGTGGACAAACAAAATGTGGGCTCTATTATACATACAATGGAATATTATTCAGCTTTTAAAAGGGAGGAAATCCTGACACATGCTACAACATGGATGAACGTTATGCCAAATGAAAGAAGTCAGACACAAAATATCAAATGATTCCACTGATACCAGATACCTACGGTCGTTGAAATCATAGAGACAGAAAGTAGAGCGGTGGCTGCCAGGACCTGGAGGGAGGGCGGCAATGGGGTTAGTGTTTAATGGCTACTGTAGCTTTCAATTTGGGTGATTCGAAAGTTCTGGAATTGGATGGTGGTGATGGTGGCACAACAGTGCGAATGTAATGTCACTGATTTTTATACCTAAAAATGGTTAAAGTGGTAAGTTTTATGTTATGTCTATTTTAACACAATAAAAAAATAAAATAAATGAGATTGTTACCACCACCGCCAACAAACAAAATTTATTTTTCAACTCCTCATTCCCCACCTTACGCCCTCAAATCCTCTGCAATCAATTTTGCAACAAAGCACCTGGCTGGGGTGCAGGGGCGAGGGGAACAGAGGAGGAGCAGGAGAGAAATAACGGCATCCAGCTCTCTCTCTCATTGTTTCTCCTTAACCCAGGAGTCAAAAAAGTCCCCGAGAAGCCACAGAACGCTTATCCCAACTGTGAAGGAAGCTGATGCGACATCAAATATTAAAAGGATAGAGGGAGCTGGCATAGTTTTCCATATAAATGAAGCTACTTACATATATGAAGATTGCTTTTAAAATTCAAATATAATTATTTTTTAAAAGGCATCCTGCGAGCTCCGTCTCTCTCCCAACACTGACACTTCTGGGCTGTTGTCATGTTCCAGTGAGGTGCCTGTTGGCAGACAGCCCAAAGCACTTTGTAACATGCCCTCCAGATCCGAAGTGAAAACTGATCAAAGAATTGGCACCGGCGCTCTAAAAGGGGTGGGGTTGGGCTATTGTCCTTCTTTGTGGGAACAGCTGCTTAACGGGGCACTGGAGCGCCGTGATTATAATATGCATACGGATCGCTCTGTTAACAGAAGCCGGCTTAAAGTACTCCAGGGGCCTCCACCTTGTGTTTTGGCAAAGGGATCTGCGAGGATGCTGTGTCAAACCTTTTTGAAAATGTCTCCTTGACACGCAGGGTGAGGAGCGGCGCCTGCGAATCTCATTACACAGGGTCCCACGCCTCCCTCTACCATCCTGGCTCCGGGCTCCCGCTTCCCGGCTGCAGCCAGTGGGAGCCGCGCGGGGGTCACCTGCCCCCACTTTTAATCAGGACAGAGAAAATGCACCAAAGGAGAGCCACTGGTTACCTGAGCAGCCCCCGGGAGCCCGGGTCCCCCAGTCTTAAGGGAGGATCATTCATTTGTCTGCAGATCGGCAGCCGGGCAGGTTTGCAGATTCCCTGGGGGCTGGTAGTTCTTATAAATGATAATGCACCGCCGAGCAATTAGTCTTCCTTGTGTTCTGCACGGGGTGGCATCGCCTGCTCTGGAGTGCAAGAGGAGAGGGGACATCCCGGCAATGGGGGTGGGGGGAGGGCTGAGAGGAACCCCGTGGACACATCCTAGCCCTGGTCCCACGGGCCAGGGGAGGGAAGCAAAGCCCAGGGCTCTTCAGTGATCCTTATGTGGCATAGTCCTTCTGGGGCGCTGAAACTTAGGATGCTCCTTTGCATCACCCGTCAACAGAGGAGAAAACTGAGGACCAAGAAGGTCTGAGCAATTTCACCCAAGTCTCCTAGCTAGTAAGTGGCAGGGCCAGGCCACCCCACCTCTGTCTGTCCCACTCCAAAGCCTATTTGTTTTGCTGGTCAGTTTTGTTTTTACTTGCACCCCGCCCAAAGGAAACGGATATGTTTCTTTTGCTAGAGGGAGGAAAGTTAGCTGCTCCCCAAGCCCTGCCGGGCTCCCCAGTTCACAATGGTTTCCCCGCCTCACCCTCCACCCATTGGCAGCTAAAAGGCACCCCCAGCCTCCGTCTCTCGGTGTCTGTGGATAGAGGTGAAGGGAGGGCGGAGGGCAGGGAGGAGGGGAACAGTTTTAAAATGAATATATGCATGTGTCTCTCCTGCTAATCACTGGATTGCATTTTCAGGAGAGGTGAGCAGAGGGGTTAGCTGCAGGACTCCCATTAATGTTAACTTTATTTCAGTAATGAGGTGCCAGGCGTAGAACAATCACTGTGGCTAACATGGTGTAATCACAGTGATGAGATCCGCATGCTGGGAGGGGAGGCGGGGGACGATCGCTGGTGGGGACGGATGACACAGAAGAGGCGGCAGGAGCAGGACGGGAGAGGACGAGGGAGGAGGCAGGTGACCCTGGGCAAGGGCTGAGCGGGTTAAATAACGAGGGCCCCAATAGAAAGGACACAATCATGGCAACTCCTCAGTGAATGCTCAGGGTGGCCAGGCCAGGAGGGGGATGCTGCGCATGTCATTTAATCCTTGGGACAAAACGGAGGGCCAGATATCATCCCCATGGTACAGATCAGCAAACTGAGTTTGAGAGAAGTTCAGTCATTTGCCCAAAGTTGCGCAGCTGGTGGAGGAACCTCAGTCGGAACTCAGGTTCCTCCTCATCACTGCGCTTTAAGGTACTGCACCCCGCCCCCC
>CM052452.1:9232335-9287368 GCA_028533085.1 Varecia variegata
GTAGTGCCAGGCTGTGCCCTCTCCCTCCCTGTGACACCTGCCGCCTGGTCTCACACAGGGCCCCCGGCCCCACCAACTTAGCAGTGGGGACCTTGCCAGAGGCCGGAGATTCCGAATCAGTGCCTCTCGGTGGCGAAGGTCCACATTAACTACATCTCACTAGCTTCTGACGGTGACATAGATCAGATGCTGCTGCTGTCGCTGCTGCCGCCCCATGAAACAAGAGCATTGGAGAGCATATTCATTTATCCAGCTGTTAAGAGCGACAGAGCATGCACACGTCGCTCCCCGACCGGGGTACCTGAGAGCCGGCCCCGCCGTATGATTGAGTGGCTGCCAGCCGCCTCCTGTCTGTAACCTTGACACGCCAGAGCAGGGCCTCCTGCGCACAGGCTAAAAATCCTAACGGCCACGTCGGCAGCAACAAATGGATGGGTTAATTTGTTTCATGCCCCCGTTGCCACCAGGCTCTCATGGAAAAACAACCACCACCACCTCCATTTGTGGGGTTTAATATCCCAGCTGCTGCAGATCAGCTTCGGCAGAAGGAAGAAAATGGGACGTCGATGAGGAGATCCGTTTACTCAGTGATGTTTGCTTAAAAACCCTTTTTTTTTTTTTCATTTGCAGGTTATTCTTGTAGGCTTGGACCTCAAGCAACAAAATATCACACTTCCAGGTGGTATCTTTAAGGAAAGCTAATTAAGACTCTTGGCACTTGGAGCACGAAACATTTTACAATGTTCTTTAAAGCAATTTGCCAACATTAGCTAATTAAAACACCCAGCCTTCCATTGAGGGACAATGAGAAGAGAGTAGAATCGTCAATTCTGAGCATCTGCTGTAGAGTTAGAAATCACGATTCCTGTTGTTTCTACTTGGTCAAGGTCTTTCTCCGAAGGCAGCCTTTCACTGCAGCTCCCGGCAACCTGCCCGGGAGCTTTCTGAAAAAGATTCTGGCTAAAAGATTCTGGACTCAGGCTGTAAGATAAGGGAAAGGAGTCTGAGCGATTACCGCTGGTCCACTAAGCCAGGGGGTCAGCAAACTATGGCCTGAAGGCTGAATCCGGCCCTCAGCCCGCCTTTGTAAATAAAGTTTTATTGTAACACAGCCATGCCAATTGGTTTACATAGCATGTCCATCTGTTCTCAAGCTACAACAGCGGAGTTTAAGCAGTTGCAACAGAGAACACATGGGCCTAAAAAGCCAAAAATATTTACTATTTGGCCACTAAAAAAAAAAGTTTGCTGACCTCTGCATTAAGCTGTCACTTTGCATCAACCTAACTGTGATCTTTCACCTCAGCAGGTCAAACTCCTGGCCACCCTCGAGCCCTGACCCAGCCTTATTTCACTCATCCTTCTCCAGGTGTCTACGCCGTCAACGGGACCTGAGACTCTGCACTCTAGATCAAAAAACACAAGAACCAGCAAGCGAGAGCAGTGCTCAGCTGTGATGTGTGGATGTTTTGGGCAGAAGGCAGGAGAGAGCCCAAGAATGAGCACAGATGACCTCACTTTAAGTCACTCCATGCACCACGGTTTGGGAGGCCATGGAGTGGGACAGGCAGGGGCTGGGGCTGAATCCCACGTCCCCACTCGCTAGCTCCTCAGTCCTGGGCAAGTCACATCACCTCTGCTGGCTGGTTTCTCCATGTGTAAAATGGGAAACACTACCTTTTTTACAGGCGGCTGTGTTGGGTCTCACTCTTTCAAAATCCCGCTGTTCACATTGTTACAAGACACTCTGACTACTCCACCCATCGAACACCAGAGAGGAAGACTGACCCCGTTGCCTAGTATCCCCCTATCAGAATCGAAGCCCCCATCCCACTTCTTGGCGGGGCAGCTCCCCTTCCCCGGTAAATGTCATTACTGTCATAGCACTAGGCTCCAGGTGACGACCTCTAAGTGTCTCAGTATAAAGGTTATTCGAGGAAAGGGAATTTGAATATACTCCCCCGGAGTGAAAGCAAGAGTTTAGCAGTGTCAAAAACCCAAGAGAACCTTTCTCCCTTTGTATTTCACTTTCATAGGAATTGCAAAGTCAGCCCTCTCCTGCAATTGATCCAAAACATTTCTCTCTCCCCAGCTCCCTTCCCCATCCATGTTTGGGGTGTTGGTCCCCTTTATTGAGGCTTGCCAGCTCGGTGGACCCCATTCTAAATGCAGGTGGCTCGAGGAAGAACACCAGCTCCCGGTTCTCAGGTGGAGGACTGAGAGGGATCACCTGGCTGTGTAGGACTGGGGAGGGATCAAGGGTCAGTATGGGGCCAATTTCTTCTGGGTCCTGAGGTGTCTGGAGGCAGGGCCAATGTGACGTTGGTTTGCGGGTGGCAGAGATGTTTTTAGATACTCCCTTACATTCTCTGCCAGTTCCTTAGCACACCCTTACTTGCCTTTATATAATACATTGTGTGTGTGGCGTAGCCGGAAGGGTCCTCATTCAGCCAGGACAAACTGCTTTCAGAGGGGGTAGGGAAAACTCTGCTCGTGGCCACCCCCCCCAGCAGCACCCCCACGATAAGGCTGCTCTGCAAATCGGGCCCTTAATGGATGAGTTGGGGAAGACAGTCAGAGAGGGCAGAGGTACCTGGCCTAGAGGCACAGGCACTTTGGAATTAGTTTCAGGCAGATGTGTGTGTGTCCCCCAGACTCACAAATCGCCACGTGCAGCATCAGGATCTTGCAACACAGGACAGACCGGGCCCGAGCTGACCCTAACGTAGAGAGGGCTTCCAAACAAGGAAACGGCAGACGCCTGCAACTGGCGAGGCTTGTAGCTTAGTCCAAACCCTCACTTTGTATTTTAGACCCGCTCAGCTACACTGCCCGCTAGAAGCTTCTGAAGGCAAAAGGACTTAGTAGGAAGTGCTCACTACGTCCTAATGATTTCACGCCCTGACTAGTCTGTCATTCATTTAAAAAAATAAAGTTGTTGCTGTTCCAGAAAACAACCAAATGTCAACCATGTGTCTTTTCAGGGCCTCACTCTCATCAGCAAGGCGGGACCACGCTGAGACCCGGGAGGGGCTGGGGGAAGCAGGAACGACGACATACCAGAGAGTTCTGGAGAACCCGGGACTGGACGAATATAAATGATAATAATATTACCATTATGATACAAGAAACGATATGCATCCGTTTCCTTTCCTCACCTGAGATTAAGTATTGCCGCCCACTCAGTGATGACATTGTTCAGGTACCAACAGTTGCCCACGGAACAAGCAGCACATAAACTTCCTTGCCTTGTAGGAAACAGACTCTGTTTCAGTAAGTGGTTTAAAATTTAAACACCACCTCCAAAAGTTTAATATTTAAACACTACCTTACAAGGCCACAGGAGTAGGCCAGAATGAAAAGAATTAGCTGATGGTACCTGACAATCCGCCGTGGAGAAGCAGCAACAGAGAAGCAAAGTGACAGCGGACCCTAAGGTTCTTGGCATGGCACTTGTCCATATCTGCCAGCAGATGGCGCCGTGGTCCTGCAAGGTTGCATTAGTGCCACCCTTGGCAATGAGATAACAGGGACACAGCGCACCTGAAGCTGTGCTGCTTGGAGACTTGTGAACCTTGTTGATTGCTTTGCAGAGGTCCGAACACCTCAAAACACACGTGTGAGGGAGAAAAAGAGGAAGGTGGACCAAACAGCTACAGGGCTCTGATGAAATTTGCAGATGGCTTGAGCTCCAACTCCAGACAGTCCTCAGAATGAAAACATCAGTCCTGTGGGTGGAGGAGGGATATCTAAGACAAAGAACTCAATGCAAATTAGCATCAAATAATTATCTCCTTATGGCATATCCGAGGAATACTATCATTCATTAAAAATCAAGTGATATTAGATACGACTCCAGAAGTACAGGCAACAAAAGAAAAATTAGACAAATTGAACTTCATCAAAATCAAACTTTTATGCTTCCAAGAACACCATCAGAAAAGTGAAAAGACAACCCACAGAAAGAGAGAGAATATTTGCAAATCAGATCCAGAATATATAAAGAACTCTAACAACTCAAAAATGAAAGGACCATAGCTAATTTAAAAATGGGCAAAGGGTTTTTGGATAGACATCTCTCCAAAAAAGATACACAAATGGCCAACAAGCACACAAAAAGATGTTCCACATCATTAGCCATCAGGGATATGCAAGTCAAAACCACACTGTTACCACTTCACATCCAATGGTCACAATAAAAAAAAAAACAGACAATAACAAGTGTTGGCAAGGATGAGGAGAACTTGGAATCCTCGCATGTTGCAGGTGGGAATGTACAATGGTATAACTGCTTTGGAAAATCGTCTAGCAATTGCTCAAAAGGTGAAACACAGAGTTACCAAATTTGACCCAGCAATTCCACTCTTATGTATACCCAAGAAAACAAAAAGCATACATCCACACAAAACTGGTACATGAATTTAACTCAGCATTGTTCATAAGAGCCAAAAGTGCAAACAACCCAAATGTCCATCAACAGATGAGTAGGAAAACAAAACATGGTCCATCCACACCGTGGAATATTACTCAGCCATAGAAAGGAATGAAGCACTGACACCTGCTGTAACACGGATGAACCTTGACAACATTATGCTAAGTGAAAGAAGACAGACATAAAAGGCCACATATTGTATGATTTCATTCATATTAAATATCCAGAATAGGCAAATCCATACAGACAGAAAGTATATGATTGGTTGCCAGGGGCTGTGGTTTCCCAACCACAGCATTTCTGACAATTCTTTGCTGTGGGGCTGCCCTAGGTACTGCGGGATGCTCAGCAACATTTCTGGCCTCGAGCTTCCAGCTGCCAGTAGCACCCCTGCTCATACACTTCTTACAGTCAAGAATGTCTTCAAACATTGCCAGATGTTCCCGAGGAGGGCGGTGGTGGCAAAATCTCCCTCTGGTTAACAGCGCTAGTTTAAAGCAACATGTTCGAGGTCCTAGAAGCCACCACCTCGAATCCTAGAATGCCAGGGCTGGAAGGACTTCACATCATCCTGTTCACAGACTTTCACAGGTGGGCAAATATGCTCAACAAAGAAGAGACACGCTGAAGCCAGAAAAAAACCCAGCAGCTCAAATCAGTGTTTCTCCCTGCACTGTGCTGTCCCTTTGGGTTTGCATAGCAACTCAGAACTCAGTACCTTCAAGGACTCTACAAGTCTGCCAGGGCTGCCGTGACAAAATTCCATACACCAGGGGGCTTAAACAACAGACGTTTCTTTTCTCACAGCTGTGGGGGCTGAAATCCAAGATCAAGGTGTGGGCAGGGTTGGTTTCTCCTGAGGCCTCTCTGCTTGGCCTGCAGACGGCCGCCTCCTGGCTGTGTCCTCGCACGGTCGTCCCTCTGTGCTCGAGCACCTGACGTCTCTCCCTCTTCTCCCAAGAACGCCAGTCATGTCGGATTAGGGCTCCACCTGCATGGCCTCATTTTAATTTAATCACTTCTTTAAAGACTCTATCTACAAATAGGGTCACATTCTGAGGTATTAGGAGCTACGATTTCAACGCATGAATTTTGCGGGAGACACAATTCAGCCCGTGACAAGGACTATGCTCAGTGGAGAAAAGGATATTCAGACACAGCCCTCTGAGCAGGGCTGCACTAAAAGGCTAAGTTCCCCTTTCAAAACATTCTTCAAAAACCCTTCCTGGCAGGCACCGGCAGCAAGAAGGTAAAATATTTTGCTTAAACCAACGATGATCCAATCTCAAGGCCAAAGACCAAATTTCAGGGCAAATGCCAAACCTGTTCTCCGCCCGCGCCCTGCTCCTTAGCGCTCAGAGTCCAGTGCAGCGTGTGCGTCGGGGGGGCTCAAAGCCCAGGTTCAAGAGCAAAGAAGACCTGCATGCAAATGACTACCCTGGTTTAAGCACTAAGATTGGGTGGGGCCTGCGCAAAGTCCTTAAGCTCTGAGTTCCTTTCCTTAATACGGGGATAAGAGAACCTACCCGCCTACCTCATAAGGGTGGTTGTTAGGATTATTAAATAAGAAACCTTTTTAGCACAGCACCTGCCCCACAGGAAATGACCAGAAGACAGTCAGTGTTGTCACAATGTGCCAAGGTGACACACTGCCCACTGGGCCTGCTTGTGCCTTGAAGAGTTCCAAAGTCACTCGGAGTTTGCAGGCAGATCCTCTCATGGCGTAACCTTGAGCAAAAATCAGCCTGAGGCTCTAAGTCTTCCTTGGTAAAATGAAGCTAAGAAAGAATGCCCAGCTCAGAAGATTTAAAAGTGAGGATGCACGTGCCGAGTGACACATGCTTTCCTCAGTCCAGGTAAGAATGGTTAAGAAACCCATCCCACTTTTTGTCTTGGCGGATGGCACAGGAGGAAGGAGGTAGCCCTGGGCGCTTAAGCCTCAGAACTCCTACAGCAGCAACAGCAGCCGCAGAGCTATTTCGCTCTTCTGCAAGGGCTACTTTCCTGAGTCCCTGTCCACAAAATTGCCAGGACCCAGGAAAGAGTCCTCACTTGTCATCGCACCAGATGGTTCTACAGAAACAGCTGCATTGTTTTCGGGAGAGGGAGCTGCACGCAGGCACGGGCCACAGTCTCTAGACAAGGATCACATTGAGGACGGAAAACCTATGGAATTGGTGCCACCAAGTGGCACAGAAAGCAATTGTTGGTGTCTGTGCCACCGGCGCTGCCTTGCTCTCACCCCTCTTCCATCTCTCCATCTTCTCTTCCCTTGAAAGAGCACCCACGAGCCTCACTGGACTACACGGCCGCCCTTCGAGGTCTGAAAAGGCTGCGGTGAAAAGAAAGGGCTTTCGGATCCCATCTGACTCGGCTGTGGAGTTCCTCCCGTGCTAAATCAGGTCAACGAGCTTATTTGTGTCAAATAAATTAGCCCGGCTGACTGCTAAGCTGCCGCAAGACTATTTATCTTGGGCTTCCGAGTTGGTGCTTGGCGGGCTGCAGGCAAAGGCCGGGCAGGTACGGATGTCGCCGACGGAGCTCGAGGAGCGCACCCCGAAGCGCTGCCCAGATGCAAACCTCCCAGGAGAAACTGAGGCCAGCACGTGACTCCATGTGCTCTGGGCCTCGAGAAGACAGCACAGCAGATTCCATCTCCAAACAGCGCCTGCCCCCAGATGCCATGGAGCCCTTGGGAACATCTTTGAAACCTTTGTACCCTCGAAAACCACCACAGTAGACCAGACACTCAACAGGGCAGAGCTGGCGGTGGGGGGGAACCTGGGCTGCCTCCAGCTCACATCATCTTTTCACGATACCAGACACCCAGCAAGACAATCCATGGATCCTTCCCCAACCTTTTAATTTTTTAAATGGCTGCACTTAGCGATTCACTGAATAAATGACACGCTTAGATCTGGATGGGGTTTTCCTGATCTGCCTTTCTTAGCTCTTGGGAAAGTGGGAGTTGAAGCGGGAGTGCACCAGCCTCCCATGACAAGGTTTCGCCCTCAGCCTGCCGGCCGCAGTAAATGCCTGTGATTTATCTGGGAAGAACAAAAAGACTTCTTTCCTCCCTGCGTAAAACCCGACAAGGGAAAAGGATGCAGCAATGCAAAGCCAAACCCGTGTGCAATTATGAAAGGATTTTAACCTCCAACTGGGTTCAGTTTTCGAGGCAGGACGATATAAGATGAATATGCACTTTCCTGCTCTGCGAATGATTCAATCCATTTAACAGGAACTAATTATTTTAAAATAATATGTACAGCAGGATTCTACCTTTATTTACATACAGATACAAAATCCACGTTGATACCCAAAATACAGGCAAAACTCTCCATCAGAACTTTAATTAGTGGTTATCTCTGGGGGCTTGGAATCTAATTTGGCTCGATTTAATTTCTTTGTTAGGTTCGTATGTTTTAAAAGTTTCTGCGATGAAAGGAAAACGTTTTACCGAGCAATGCCTACAGAAGCCCTGCTTAGGAATTCCAAGATGCTCTGGGTATCTTGGGTTAAGCACACCTAAATAATTTAACACTGCATTAAGGAACAGCAACATAGTACAGTGGTGTGCTTCATTGCCAAAAGGCAGCTGTTTTTGTGACGGAAAACACAGCAGCTGTTTTCACAGGTGCAGGGCAGCAATACATGGTAAGTCCGTCCCAGCAGAGAAGCCTACAGTGTCTATTTAAAATCTGAGGAGGAAGAGGCAGAAAATGGTCAGCCCCAGTTGAAATCTTCAAGAGAGAAGGATGCCCTGGCTTGAGGGAAAAAGGCTGCAGATGGCTGGTCTACATTTACCCCGGGAGAATCAAGCCTAGGACCAAGCCGCTGGGGAGGTAGGGGCTCTGCTCTTGCTTTTACAAGCCCTGGGACTCTGGGCTAGTCACGGAAATCAGAACCTTGGATCTGCAAGATACCTTAGCAATCACCCTCAAATGACAAATGAGGAAACCAAAGCCAGGGAGGCTAATTTACTCCCATCATTAATGCCTGTGCTCTTGTCCATAAAATGAGGATGCTACTCACATACTTCGTGCCGCTGTTTCACACACACGCACATACATGGCCATGCATGGGAACACACCCAGAGAAACGTGTCATGGAATCATCTTTACCATTCAAATTAGCACCAACTGCGATCACATGTTTATTCAGGAAATAGCTTATTCCACATTTTTAGCTTGACATCCCCCAATACAACTTAACAGAATGCCCCCATCCCTGTAGGACAGGACCCCACTCTCTCTCTCTCTCTGTCTTCCTTAGGAATAGTGAGTAGTGAAACGTGGCCAACAAAGTCCGGAATCTTGAATTGCTGATAATGGCGATTTCTCATTTGGCCAACACCACGTTTGATTTTGGGGTATCTGCTGGATGCATGACCATCAGCTTACCTATTGGACCGCGCATCAAAAATTTCTGAATTAAAAAATTGCAAGAAGAAACTACCCTGTCAAAAAACTTTTAAAATGCCCATTTAGAGCACATTTCTAGTAGCGATAGGTTTTGGTTCGTCTCGTCTCAGAACATGCACTCCTAAGAAACAATGAAACTGGATTCTTGATAAAATATTGGAATAATTAACTGCTTTGCCCATTGGTTGTAACGGGCAAGTTGTTTTCTTTACAACAGGATTAAAAGTCGGACTTTCATTTTACACAGTCCGGCAGTTCGATGCTGACATCAGGAACTAATCTAGTTGTACGACGGAAGACGGCGGAGCTTCTGCCGAGACGTGGGGTCGGCCCGCGGGAACTTAACCAGGTTGCCGCCTGCAGACGGCCACAGGCAAGGCCACTCCCGCCACTTCCCGTCAGTGAGAGCAGACTGGGCAAGGAACGTCGCCGATCTGTGACAGAAAGGAGGGACGCTGGTACACACAACTGCACTCACACCACGATAACAAACTGCAAAAACACGCACCCAGGAAAGGGCCCTGGCTGGAAGGCAAAGCACTAACAGGCCACAGAGGCAGGAAAAGCTTCTCCCATAATCTACCTTCTTTGTTTTTATTGTTACTATGTTCTCACGAGATACCCTTTTTTAGTAGAATGACTAGTTTCCTAAATAGAATCTGTGATGACAGGCCCACACCTCTGCCCCAACCCCATCCTCAAGGTCATTCCATCCAAAGGACCAGGGGCTGGGGAGGGGACAGGGAGTCCAGGGGCCTCCGTCCACGCTGCAGACGGGAGGCTGCCTGCGCTTGGCAGCGTCGCTGAGAGCAGGGAGGACACCGCGGCAGAGTAATAACGCCGTTCCTTGAGGCAGCACAGGGCTGGTAGAGACCTGCTAGGAAGTAACATGCCCCATGGGGATTGCAGGGTAATTTAATCAGCAGCACTTCAGCACCGCAGAAAGCCAGGGCAGGGAAATAATGAAGTCAGCACACAGCTACGCGGAGCGCCTCCGCTCAACCGAACGGGGAGAGATGACCCCAGAGCAGGGCTTCTCCAGCTCGGCCCTGCTCACGCTGGCAGCCAGGTAATTGCGTCACAGGGGCTGTCCCGGGCACTGCGGTACTGTCGCACAGCATCCTGGGTCTCTCTCCACTAGAGGCCAGTAGCACAGGGCCCCTGCCTCCTGTGACAAAAATGTCTCTAGACATCGCCACATGTCCCTTGGGGGGCGAAATCGCCCCTGATTGAGAACCACTGCCCTAGATCAACTGGAGAGGTTAGTCTGTGAATATATGAGTTACTTGCTCTTAACACAGGAGTGAAAAAGAAAAGAGAAAGGGTTTAAGGCTTCTTATTTAAAAATGCTCTGTAGTAACCAATAAGAAAAAAAAACGTATAAGGTATGAGTAGGCAATTCACCATACATGGCCAATCAAAACGTGAAATGGGCTCATCTCATTAGACATGAAATAAATCCAAATGAGAACACCGAGATCATTAGCAAAGCATTTAAAAATCACACAGGGTCATCAGGGGCATGGCAAGATGATCAAACACTCCATGCCCATCAGGTGAATGTACATTGGTGAAAATGTTAATAGTTCAGATAAGCAACAAACACGTATGTAAAAGCATGTATCATCAATGCATTATTTACAGCAGCGAAAACAACAAACCCTGGGAATAAGCTAAACGTCCTCAGCAGGGGATTAATATTATTGTATATCCGCAAAATTGACACCATGTGGCCATTAAAAATTATCACATAGGCCTATATGTAACATGGATATTCGTCACAGAATTGTTTTCAAGAGGAAAAAGTGCTCTCATTTTTGCCCGGAAAAATTCATAGGGGTGGTGCTTATCTCTAGACTGTATGCTTTTAAGGTTATTGTGACTTTCAGCTTTACGTATTTCTGAATTATCTACAATCTTTAATCTTTTAGCATGAGTTCTTTTAATATAGTAACAAAGGTAACAAGAGCTCTGTAACCCCCACTCGCCCCCACCGTGCCTCCCACCTGGCACTGCGCCCTGCTGAGCTGCAGACACAGACTTCTCGCTAGCACCGGTCCCCTGCTCACACGGACCTCCCAGCGCCCCTGAGCGGCAGACGCTGTGACCCCACTTTACAGAGGAAGGGCCTGGGACTCAGAGGAGAAACGACTGCCCAAGGCCACACTGTTCATTGAGTACCAGTTCCTAACTCTGAGGCCGAATCCTGTCCTGCCTATGAAGAGAACACCAAATCAGCAGTATCCCTGTACACTGACGATTTACCCGCAGATCCCAAGGATGGGAAAAGCCGTGCTTGGAATCTCACAAATTATGCAACTGTTCCCCATGGTTCCCTGGGGACCGACACTGACTGTGGCACTCACAGGAGGCTGTGAGTCAGACTTTGGAAGCAGGCTAGGACGTGTGATCGCTGCTCCCCAGTCCCGTCCTCTGCTTTTCTAAAAGCCGGGGAACTCAGCCTTCCCTACCAGCTCCAGCGTGGCCCGGTCCTAGGCCCGGAGGAAGGCAGATCACTCCCCTCCTTTGTACACGCCTGGCTCAGAGCCTTTTCCACACTCCACTGTGTGTCTCTTCCCTGTTAGGACACGTCTTTACGGTTCCAGCAAGAAGCATGGAGAATTTGGGGAAAGGCTTTGAATTACCCAATTCCCTTTAGCCAAAATCACTCAACAGTTAATGATTTTTTTTTCTAAACTAAAGGTGTTTTCATCCCTTTAGTGATCTTTTCTTAAATTCCCAACATGTATCATACACCCTGCTAGGCTCTGGGCACACAAAACTAACACAAGATCCCTGGTTTAGAAACTTGCAGTGGAGGGAACCAGAAACCAACCAGAGGGCAGAGGGCAGGGAGGGACCCCGGGCTGGGAGGCCAGGTGCCCCGGTGGCCCGGCTTCATCACGCAGTCTCAAGTGCTGGGAATTTTCACAACAGTGAACGCGCCCCTAACTGATTGAAGTGCAAAAAACATATTCCACGGCCAAATGAAAATGACCTTGGATCATGGGCCTAATTTGGATATTCATGCCACTCTCCCCTCTTCTGGCCTGGACAATTGAAATATATACGCTCTCAGGGGACAGGCTTACGACGAGTCAGCACTGGAGCTGGCAAGAGACGGTGGCTGGAGGACTGGACTTAGAATTGGAGACAAAGTGCTTGTTTGGGTTCTGTCATTCAGTCTCAGCAGGGACTCGGGAAGTCACTTCACCTCTCACTATTTCCTCATCTACAAAGTGGAAATACAAACAAACTTAGTTCTCCAGGATAGGGTTGTAGTTATGGTTTGTGAAAGCACTGAAAATGTAAAACGTGACATTCAAGTACAAAATCAGAGAGGACCAGTGAACAGGCAAGGGCTGACCTTTGATACGAACTGTTCACATTAAACCTGTATTATATTGCTCAAGAGTTAAAATAAGCTCAAAGGAGAGGCTGATACCAATGTCAACCAAGGGAAGACAGACACTCAAATTCCATATGGAGTTACCAAAAAGAATAGATTGATGAAATGTACACATGCCACAATCCTTTCATACATTTTGATTTAGTACCGTTGAATACACACAGAACCCGAAAAGTCCAATACAAACAGAACAGATTTCTTGGGATCTAATATTTAAAAATTTGCCTGACAGTTTACTAAGAAACCTTATTTAGAAGGGCAATTACTTTGGGAAGATAAGTGTAAGAGGTAGTATGAGGAAGTTAAGGAAAATTACCACTACTTACTACAGAAACATACCAAAGGCAAATATAGCCCAAAGAAAAACCTCCACTAAAAAAAAAAAAAATGTTGAAAACTTACCATAAAACTAGCACCCTGCTCCCAGGTCAATAATTTCAACAATGAAAAAAACTGGAAAAGACCTTGCTGGATCCTGGGGTCAGTGAAGGAGTCTAGGAAAGAGTTGTGCATTAATGTGACTCCTGAAATCAAAGAGCTATTCAAGAGGCATAGTGTCTTGACCTTAGGACCAAACACTCCAGGCCTGGTGCTGGAAAGAGTCAGGGGTTACAGTAGGAAAATGGGAGGGAGCACTTTATGCACGTGGACCCAGGACACACCTGCGACCCGCATGGGCGGCATTCTCCAGCCGTGATGATCATTCATATCTCCCACTGAAGGGAGATTAAAAATGTCTTGCGGCCATTTGATGGAAAGTTGGGTTTTCTTTTCTTCTTTGCAAATCATAGGGAAAATGAACATTTATACCTGTTACAGTCCCTGAAGCTGAAAATAAAGAACAAACAGCAAGCTGCTGGATGCATCTCCATTTAGGAACTTCCTTAACTTTGGGATTCTATGGACAGGATGGGGAAGAAGGTGGCCTATGACTTTCCTGAGGTTCCCGTTATACCCTCGCTAAGCAGATCACTGTAATTTTAACGGTGGCAAAGGAAATGAGAACTCCTTTAAGTCAGGACAGTGTGTCAAGATTTCTGGCTAAAACAGTGCTCTCACGCTGGGTATATGAGCACACTCAAGTACCACTAGAAAAGAACCTAAGGGCAGGCACATGGTGCCAACTGCTAGAAATCTTGCATAGGATTGGAACAGAACAGGGTCTTTGAGTTTTTAGATAATTTTAGATGTTGGGATACGGTTAATAGGTTATGTTCAGGGTACACTCTTGAAGATGTTAAAACAAAAACAAAAATAACTACCTAGAGGGGGCATCCACATCCTGAAAGACAAAACATTTTATCTGGGTGAAGGGATGGTTTAACTCGTGAAACTCAAGAACACAAAAACAACAAAAATACTTTCCTTGAATATATTCAAGTAGAATACCGAGACTTTTTCCTACATAAAACACTGTAATTTCCCCACTACTCCAAAGGAATCCAATAAATAATTTTACAGTGAAAAGGCTTGGATCAAAATGGGAAGTGAACACCTGGCCCCCGATGAACACAAATCACAGGTCCCTGTGCAGGTACCAGGGTTGAGTCATTCAAGAACGCCACCACCACCACAAGCTCGACCTAACTTTATCTTTCCCGCACGAGACTGGCTGGAGGTTCCAAGCTGCGTTACAGAAGAGTTCCATCTGGCAGGCCCGGGTGGTGAGCGAAGACAAAGATTACAACACAAGAAGTGGTCAAGGCCAAAGTTTCCTCGCACTGCCTCTGTCTTCTCCCAGTGGACTAGCCCGGGCGCTGAAGTCTGGCTCCAGAAGGCAAGTTCCTTGGCGGGGCCCCCTCGCCCGCGCTGGAGCAAGTCTGCCGCGCCCGTCAGGCGGGGAAGAGCTCGGGCGGGCTTTCTCCATAGCAATACTTTGCTATGGGATCCCGGTAGGTGTTCTCGTGCTGCACGCTCTGTTGGCAAAAGGGAGATAAGAGCACGGTGAGAGCGAGCAGTCTCGCACACCTCCCTCTCAGAGAAGCGAGAGTCCAGCAGGACTGCTGTCAGACTGTCCCTGCAGGAGGCTGGCCGAGTCCATCTCCAAATGTCACTAAAGGCTCCAAGGCACTTTCTGGAACAAAGAACAACGCTCAACACAGAATGCCAATGAAGAGCATGAGAATGGACATAAAACATCACTGTGGTAACTGTGTCTTTTTATGTACACCAGTGAGTTTTGAACGATTTAGCTGTGACCTGGGCAACTCAAGACAACTAACTACTTTTCCTCAAATTATAATACCTGGAACAGATTAAGATGCGACTGGTGTTCTGCACCTGATCTCGCGCTTCACGGATACCCAGTTCCTGGTAAGGAACCTGCAGAGACACCAGGCAGACGCACTGCAAACCGCTTTTGTAAAGTTCACGTACCTAAAAATCTCATGCGCGAGCCAAATCCTACAATGCCACACAAAACTCACTTGGCTAAGCAAATTGGAAGTGTGCTTTAAAGCAGACAATCACTCCCGATGGCTAACTTTTCAGCAGTTTGTTTTCATACAAGCAACTTGAGTTTTTGGCTAGTCTGGAGTTCATTAATTAGCCCAAGACCAATGCGGAGCAACTGCCTGTAAATAGTAATCCCGTTTAACAGACACACAGCCAGATCTTCTCTTTCTTGG
This sequence comes from Varecia variegata, assembly GCA_028533085.1. Lineage (NCBI taxonomy): Eukaryota > Metazoa > Chordata > Mammalia > Primates > Lemuridae > Varecia > Varecia variegata. The sequence goes on from CM052452.1 coordinate 9,247,228, forward strand.
GATACAATTTGTCATCAAAACAAATTGGCAATTGGGAAATCTCTTTTTACAATAAAAAAAAAAAAAAAAACAAGTCAGAAAGCATAGTAGCTTCACTCAAGATTGGAAGTAATCCCTGAGTTTTATCGGTTAAGGAAAGAAAATACTTTGCCTTTTCTAGCATTTCTCAGAATGGGAGAGAATCTGAATCGAAATGAGTCATGTGTTCCGCCTTCCTCCACATTTCCTTTAAAGCCCATTCAAGTGGAAAGCTCTTCAAGCAAAACAAGACCATCAGGAATTTCTTCATGCTCATTATAATCCCCGAAACATTTACCCGATGATACTGAATGCTCTTGGAACAAACCAGAGACATAGAAAAGGGGCATAAAATCAAAAGGTGGACTACAGAAATCTGGCAAAGGCTACAGGGCTCCCAAGAATGACAAACGAGGCCACTAGCTCAGAGGAAGCCAGCAAAATCTTGGAGACACCATGAATAGAAGCCAGGAGCGTGCTCATATAATAAACACGTCTGGTGATCTTACAGAGACAGCTGTGACAACTGCCCAAGCACAATAGCAGAGAGCCGAGGGTCGGAGTGACGGAAAGGCAAAAGACTTTCAGACGCTTTCAGGAGCAGGTGCAATAATATTTAATGCCCAGAGAGCGAAGCGTTTAATGACAGCACGCTAATACACATTGAGAGCCTGACAACCTACAGATTTATTCGTGAATTTTTAAACATTCACCTGCCCCATCCCCTTGAGTCCTAAAATAAACCACATCTCGGTCCCAGAACAAACTGCTACTTACTGAAAATGAGTGGTTACTGGAAAGCCTCGGTTAAATTTCAGTTAAAGACAGGGAGGAGAACTTCTCTTAGGAGCTGGACTATTAGGACTCCACCCAGACTTAAAAATGATTTGAAGCTTCCACTTAAAGTGCAAATGTGCCAACCAGATAGGAGAGATGCAAGCTGATTAGACCTTGAATTAATACAAACACTTTACTTCCCCTAATTTGTAAAAATCTAAATATTCTAAATACCATTATCACACTAAACAAAGTGTGACATGGCTTCATTTGCATCTCTTTTCCATATCACCCTCCTGAAAGGACCCCAGTGTATGCTGGAAAGTTTTCTTCTCTCCCCTGTCACCCACCATCCCCCAAGCTAGAGACATCACAGCTTCTGACCTGGGATGAGGTCCTGCATTTGGCCAGACACAACTCAAAGTGATCTTCGACTGCCATGAAGAGGTTCTGGAATGCCACAGCTGCCCGGTTGAGGAAGCGCTCCAGGAGAAGTTGCTATGGAAACAAAAGTTAGTGCCTGTAATAAATTACCTAAGCCAGCACAAGGTGACCTTGGCTATCTCTCCTAAACTAAGAGAATGCTGATGGGGATGGGGGAGGGGGAGAGAGAGAAATAGAGAGAGGGAGACAGAGGGAGGGAGGGAGGGAGGGAGGGAAGAAGAGGGGAGAAAGAGCAAGCGGGCATGCTGGGTATCTTATTCATATCTGATTAGCAATACAATGGTCCATTCTGCAGAAGAACCATTCACATAACTGGGAACCACTTCCTTTCCTCCTAGACAAAGGCTTACAGCAGCAATTTCTGAAACCTACAAAGTTCCTCTCTAAGTTCTATTTTCACAAGAACCTCACGTGAAGAGCCTAATGTTCATCCTAAAATAAAGGCCAAAGGAGAGAAGGAGATGCAGGACAAGCAGCAACGCTCCCTACCTTGTTGGGCTGCAGGCAGCAGGAGACACAGTACTCATAGGCACTGCAGCAGCCGTTGGGCCAGCAGCCGTCACAGCAGTATTGCTTTGTGCCAGGGGCGTTGATGTTACAGCAGCCGTTCACCAGCAAATCCTTCCTTTCACAAACGTACCCTGAAAGTCAGAGACTAACCTCAGCATAAAACCAGCAGCTCCTCCAACTCTACCAGGGATGACCAGGAAGCAGCAACGAAAGTACTGCCTGCAAAGAACACAGAATCTGGAGCATCCTAAGCACCAAAGAGCCAGGAATTAGACATAATGTGATCAGGCACTGCCTCCTCCATGTAGGGGTTTACAGGAAACAGGGACTCCCATCTCGTCACTACGTCACAATCTACCCAGAGCTAGCGGTTAGTCTGCTGTCACATGTCTGAGCTCATCACCATGTCCAGCCACGCCTACATTTTCCTATACTGACCTATGCAGGCCAATCTTTTATCTGTGCCTGAAGAAAAATGTCATTGTTTTTGGAGCCAAAATCTGAAAACAGGAAAAACCAAGGCATTCATTCACAAAAGTGACATCCTTCTAGATTTAACAAACAAACCACTCTTCACAAATATATCTTTTAAATGCTTGCCTTATTTAGTAGTTTGGAGGAGTTTAAAAATAGAAATAGTTATACTTAACCTTTATACATCAATTTGGGCTGTTTTACACGTGCACATGCCAGGGACTCAATTACCCCTCAGCATTACGGAATGCAGTTCTCTAATACTCAAGGAAGAGAAAACCCCCCAATTCCCTTTACTTCTTCTTATAAATCTCATCATCTGTATACACACACTCCTCCAACCCAGTCAATTCATGCTCAATGTTAGGGAAAATCTCCTTACAAAAGCTTATTTATTGTTCAGAGCTGCTATGCAGACATTTCTCTACATCCTTCTGGGAGTGGGACAGAAAAATGTAAGAATCAGTCCGTGAGGGCCACCACTTGGCCCTTGGGAAACTCCCAGGTGCACGCACAAGTGCACAGGTGCAGAGCAGCTGCTCCCAGCATCGCTCCATTCTGAATGCCCCAGCTTCTTAATCCTCAGAGAATGGGACTTGGTGAAGTATGAGGTTGTTTTCAGAAAGTACTTTAGAAAACAAAGTCTTTGCAAAAGCAGGAGGCACCAGTAGAATAATGATCAAGAAATTAAAACGACCCTCAGTTAAGACTTGGGCAACCGAGGCCCCAAGAGAACCAGATCCCAGATACCTGGAAACCAGTGTCTTTTGTTGTTATTGTTTAATTACGTTATTCTGTCTTCTAAACTGAGAGGATGATTCTAGTGTCATGGTAAATGTTTCCTGAGACTCTTCCTAACTATTCCTATTCATTTTCTTTACAGGGATTATAAACAAACAAATCCAAATAAGTCAGCATTTTTCTCCAAAAGACAGAGGTGTAAAATATTATGTGTCCTAAATTACACTTGAAATTATCTTTCTGTCCTTTCCTTTGTCATATTATAAGCACCAGGATCTCAGGCCTTCTTTTTCTTCCCAGTGCACTTCCAGTGTTCAGCCTTGATGCTGCAGGTCTGACTTCTGGTAAAGCAAGCTCTTCAAGATCTCTCATTTTGCATCATAAATCTACTTATTCAAATGTTACTCCCAGCAAGAAATCCTATAAGATCACAGTTTCAAAATCTATTGCTATTGCCTGGAAAATTAACTTCCAACCTTTGAACGTAATTGCAATTGGTTGCCTGATTTAATAATGTGTTACCCTGGCAATATTCATGGTGGAATCTGCCTACTAAAAAGCACAAATTCTTAAGAGTTTTCTTTATTAAACTACTTACTTCTTCTCCATATTCATGGAGGTAAAATAAAACCTATAGCTTAGATTTTTATTGACTGACTGATTCTTAGAACTTTTTACTCAAGGAGTCTGAGAGTCTTTGTCTTACCTAAATTAATCAAAAAATTCTTTTGCTAGTGATGATAAAAGAAAATGACAGTGTTTATAACCCAATGCTAAATATAAAACTCAAGGCATAAGATTTCATGTTTTCTTACTGAACGTCATATAGTGTGTAAGAAATAAGCCCTGAACGCCAAGTCAAGGCATTTGGTCCTAGCCACATGTCTGCCTGTTGACTCTGTCATCTTGAGGAAGTAACTACCCTTTGATAAACTTCTCTGTTTAAAAAACAAAAACACACAAAACAACAACAAAACCACGTTATTTTCTACATGATTTGCTCTTTCAGTGTGACCTTAAAAAGAGTTTGTCACTGGCATCACTGCTGAGTTGGGAATGCATTCTTGTACAAAATTTTTCAGCTCTTTTACCCTAGGTGGGTAGTTTTCCTCTGACTCCTTTCTTCATTTCTCATCTCTGGTTTAATGACTTTAAGATCTATTTGGAAAAGATTTGTTTTTTATTTTGCAGGAAATGCAAGTTTTTTCTTTTAATCCATAATGCCTGTGGTTTTCATTTTAAATACAGCACGTTAAGTTCAGTTCATCAGGTATAGATGAAGATCCTAATACAATGTTACCTGTAGCAATTTCAATATTGTCACTTTCACAATCCATTTGTTCTAAGACTTTTTAAAATAGGGCAAAACTTACTCTTACAAAAAAGAAAAGAAAAGGAAAACTATGTTATTTGCAAACCATCAGTTGAGAAAGAAAAAAACAATTGGTAAAATGGTCAGGGAACTTTGAATACTGTTTGGATATTTGACATTAAGGAGAAATTGTTATTTTTTTGATGTGATAATGGTATTATGTTTTTGGTTTATTGGTTTATTATGGTTTTGGTTTATTATATTTTTGGTATTATGTCTTTGGCAATCTTGGGCAAGCTCCTTAACCTCTTGGTGCCTCTGCCTTCACCTATAAAATGATGATCGGGGTATCTACCTCATAGGACTGTTGCAAAAATCAAATGAGATAGTAAGAAATGCTTTGAGCCCAGTGCCCAGCACATTATAGGAGCACAACCAGTGCAGGGCAAGCACTAGCAGGAGTCTCTCCTTGGGAAGACTGAGCAACCACAAAGTGGTCAGTAAGAGCTAGAGTGGCTGTCTAGTCTAACTACCCCCACACCAGGTAGGAATCTCCTTTCTGACAGCTTAAAAGGACACAAGAAAACCTTATCAAACAGACTTATGTTTTCACTGTAAGAGTAACACATTTTGAATGCATTTATAATTCACCTGAAATTATCTGGTCAGTTAGTCAACAAGTACCCTTCCTGAGTGCCAACAGTATATGGATTTTATTCAGGTTACCAAGGAGGAGAACTGAGTTCTTATCCTACAGAGTTCACCATCAAGATGAGAAAAAAGATTAGAAAATACTGAGGCTGGGGAGAGATTGTCAGGAAGTGGCCTAGGGACCAATGCATGACATAGTGCTGATACTGTAAGTTGCAGGCACAAGGAACTGTTAAGAGTTAGAGGTATCAAACCAAGCTTCTCTCATGTTGAAGGGAACCTTGAATGATGACTAGGGTGTCAAAGACAAAAAAAGATGTGAGAACGTTAGCAATGGGCAAGCAGGGAAAGTGCATTGTAGAGGAATCCCTATTAAAACAAAAACCCCACAGATGGCCCCACCAGTGTACGATCTGCTGACTGCCAGGAAAGGAAGGCCGCCAGCCTTACCTAGCTCGTCCGTGATGAGGTGCTTCCCCTGGATGGAGTTCCGGCACTGATTGCTGGGCCGGCTGCTATTGCCCAAGTTAAACTGCACTTTCCATGGAATGGGTTGATCATGGTCTTGAATCTGCAGGAGATTCCTATCTCTCACCGCCCTCTCCTCCTACAAAAAGACAACAAATGAGAAGGTTAAAGTATCTTTTCTTGCAATTTCACCAATTTTTCACACAAACTACATTAAGAGGACAGAAACACTATAAAAAGCTTGCATGAAAGGAATCTGCACTCTCCTGGTATGAGCAAAGTCTGAGCCAAAGTCATAAAATAAACCTGTAGGAAAAAGTAGTGAGTTAGGGATATGCTTCAAATTGGCATACTTACATAAATGGCCCCTGGATGATGTGCACATTATAAATGTGTATAAAAGTATTAATTTTATGAAAAATTTGGAGGGTTAAAGTTTTGAACTTTTTCTTCTGATGGCAAGTCATTTAAAATACTTTTTATACTAAAACGAATATATTGTGGAACAGAATGCAAAATTTGAATATACTTTTAAAAGAGAAGAGGAAACTTTGTATCATCTCAGACTTCTAGAGCACAAAGTCCCTTTCATTTGCAATCACAGGTACTTAGGTGGAACACATGGGAAAACTGCAGTAGGAGGTTGACTTCAGGGGCAAGATGAAGCATGTCAACTCGCAAGTTTCCTCTACGAAAGAGTACTGAGTATGCAACCCTTACAACATGTTTCTTTACCGAACACGCACTGGGCAGCCAGCCCTTTACCCAGACATGCAAAGGGAAGAGTTGCCCTGGAGGCTATGTCAGGTAGGAGTCAGCTTTCAAACCTGACTTTTCTATACTACTAAAGAAACTAAGGAGGGAGGTGCCCAAGTGCCAGGAAATTTTAATAAGCCAAGCTTGACACAGCCATCTTCTGAATGCTTCCATTGATTACTGGAAAACAAAACAATTATAAAAGACTCCTTTCTCAAAGGCTTTTAATGTACTTTGAACATTCGCCATTCTAACAGAGTTCTGTGGTTTTTTACCATTAAGAATGATCCGTCATGTGTTGCTTTTTAAGCAAAAAAAGACTAACCTTGAAAATTTGATGAAAAAGCTTATATTCTTAAACAGAAAAGAGCTTTATGGTAACCAAAATTTCTTTAGGAAAGTAGTCTTAGAAGAGCTATTAATATTTTGAAAATATATATCTACATACACTTTGGCCCCGCAAACATTTTTGAGGTCCATCTTACAGAAAACACCAATTTATAGGGGTGCACAGGGATGTTTACTACAGCATAGTTTAAATGGTATAAAAATCCTGAAAACCCAGTAACAGAGAAACGACTGAATAAATACCCAAACTCTTAACCAAATCTAGACACAAATGATATCTATTCAAAGTTCTTAACCCAATCGGGTGGGGAACCTGCGGTCTTCTGAATCCTTAAGTACGGTCTTTTGACTGAATCCAAATTTTACAGAACAAATCCTTTCAATTTTTCTGTGAAGTTTGGAGTCAGATGAGGGGCTGCACTTGGGGATCTGGAGGGCCACATGTGGCCTTGAGGCTGCAGGTTCCCCACTAAGGCATCCACCTCCATACAGGAAAAATCTTTGTGGATGAGACTCAGGACCCAGTATTTTCAAAGTAGCTAGATGATTTTAATACAGAGACACAGTTGCAGACCGCAGGATGTCCACAGTGTACTATTAAATGAAAAAATAAGCTGCAAAATCATGTGCATATTATCACATATTACAGTATGACAATTTTAATATGTACATAGACATTTATAAGAGCTGAGATAAAGGTATAGAAAGATATACAGTAGTCCCCCTTCATCCATGGTTTCACTTTCCACAGTTTCAGTTACTTGCAGTTAACTGTGGTCCAGAAACATTAAATGCATAATTCCAGAAATAAACAATTCATAAGTTTTAAATCACGAACCACTCTGAGTAGAGAGATGAAATCTCTTGCTGTCCCAATCCACCCTGCCTGGGACATAAATCATCTCTTTGTCCAGCGTATCCATGTTGTATATGCTACCCACCCATTAGTAACTTAGTAGGCACTTAGTTATCAGACAGAAAAAACAGTACATATAGGGCTCAGTACTATCCACGGTTTCAGGCATCCACTGGGGGTCTTGGAACAGATAAGGGGAAACTACTGTATCACAAACTACTAATATGGAATGGACAGATGGGATTATTAAAACTATCTTTAATCATCTTTGGAATATTATTTTTATTTAAAATAACATTAAAAACATAATTATCATTAACAATAGAAGAAACTAAGAGTCTATAACTCTGTATTATCCTTGCAACTTTTCTTTAAATCTATAATTATTCCAAAATAAAATGTTAATTAAAAAATACAATTATCAACATGAAAAGACACAAATTATCCACAATCCCATTACATAAATAAAACCATATTTGTTTCTGCATATTAACTTCTAGCCTTTGACCTCAGCATTTATATAAATTAGGAGGCTTCGCATTCAGCTCTTTCTGACACTAATTGGATAGTAAAACATTTCCAAGTACCTACATTATCTCGATAATCACATTTTCCAAGCTATATAATAATCCATCATGTTGATATGCCATAATTTAGTAAGCACATCTTCTACAGATCAACATCAGGCCCAGGTTGTTACCATAGACAGTACTGCAGTACAGTGAGGAGCTTTCATTTTATTCTCTTGAATAATTTGTAGTAAATGCTATAGATATAGTACCAAATAACTTCCTGAAACTTATATCTACATTTGCTATAATATTTCACCAGCATCTAAATAAAAGTGTTCACAGCCCCATCAGTGCTGGATTCTGTTCTTTAATTTGTGTTCACAGCCCCACCAGTGCTGGATTCTGTTCTTTAATTTACCAAGTGTAAAACAGTCCTCCAAGGTGGCTTTAATTTCTATTCTGCTTCTCCCTGTTCTTTTAGAAGAACTGGCACTAGCAGGAACAGGACAGGTTACACAAAAACAATATCTGTATTCATCCATTAGTGCAAGAAGAAGAGCTAAGTGCAGGAGTCTTGGGAATACGGGACAAATCACTTAGGTGCATACTGCATAACTACCTGTAAATTCATGCTCTTCTGCTCTGCCGGGACCCTACCAGTTAACTGCATAATCAAGCTACGTGCAAACTAAATTGAATTGCAAATGCTGCTCTAGATAAATTATAGCCATGAAGACTATAAAGAGGCTGACCGAAGTACAGTCAACTGATCTTACAAGGTTAACAGTGCTCTTAACATTACTCTGCAGCTATTGTTATTCTTCCTGAAAGAAAACACGAGTTCATGGACAAGTGCATCCCGGAACGACCTCTGCCACGTAACTACAATCCTCGTAAACAGGAAAGCAATTCTCCCAGCACTTGAACTTATTTTCAAGCATAAACATTCACGTCCTTGCCAACAGGATAGCGTGAGTCTGAGGCAGAGATGACCTGACAGCAGCGTTTGCTTTTCTGAAGGCTCAGTCTTGCAAAGAGTGTGCTGAAGGGGTGCCGAGGGGATTCTTCCAACAGACAGGGGATTTCGAACCTTTCCTAAACTGTTCCACCTACCCTAGCAGGTTGTTTCAATTTTAAGCTTCACCCCATATATTTTTTTTTCATTCAAGATTCAAAGGTATCTAATTCTTACACAATGCTGAGGATACAGAGACAAAGGTAATCAGGTTCTCTATTCTCAAAGAGCCTTCAGAGCTGTTGATAAAGTTACATAAATCAGCTCAATCAACCACTGTAGACGCGATGACAGACGTCCAGACGGGGTACGACGCAGGAGCAAACTACACAGGAGCTTTCTTACTATTGTAAGGAGCTACAGAAATGTTTTTATTACTAGTATATGTTGCTTTTGCCCGATTTTAAAAGGGGTGTGTTAATAACTGTGCCGTGTGTTTTTCAGGGGTTATCACAAGGGTCAAATGAGATAAATGTCCCATGAAAGGAGTAAAGCACGTACACCTAGGGCACTGCTGTCAATGGAAGATCTGCTTAGGAGTCTCAACAAAAAGGGTGGGGATAAAGGCCGGAGGACACTCCAAATGTCTAATATTTGGGGAATGGCTAAGTGTAGCCCCAAAATGGAAATTTTTAGTTATAAAAAATTATACGTACAAAGAGCTTTTAAAGATGGGGAAAATGCTTCCATGTTAAGTGCAGAAACAATATGCCTCAATTATATGAACCATAAAAAGTATAAAAAATGACAGGAAGAAAACATGCCCCAATAGAAGTAGTGGATCCCTCTGGTTGGTGAGATCATGGTTACTGTTCCTCTTCTCTAGCCTGCGCAGTACGGTACACACTTCCTGAAATATGTATGTAATTTAGTAATCAGCAAAAAACAAAACACCAGATTAGCAATTCTTATGATTTATTCTACTGCAGATAGTATATAACTTGACACCAATTTACATACTTAATTACTTTAAAGCTGAAGATGTTATTATATTTTCAAGGAGTTATGCAAATAGTACCGAGACTTTTAGGAGCTGCACCACTTGAACAAGTGTGAGAACATTTAGTTACACAAGAGGACCTCTAAGGACCCTTCTGATGCCAAGATTGGAGTTCTTTAATCTCAGGTCAAATGCCTCACATAGTTAGGCCTGCCCTGCCGCTCAATCATTTCATCCTGTTTTGTTTTCTCCATATCATAAATCACTATCTGAAATCATTTTTCATGTTTACTATCTCTCCTCCTTACCCCCTAGCAGAATATAGGCTCCTGGCGTGTGGGGACTTCATCTGCTTTGCCCACACTCTGTCTTCATCAGCAGCAGAACAGTGCCTGGCACACAGTTGGTGTTCACTAAACATGTGTTAAATAAACACATCCAAGTCACCTGGCACCACTCACCATTCCCACCCTTCTCCCCCAATGGCATCCTCACCAACATCACTAATTTCTCTTGCCTCCCATCTCCACGATTTAAATTATTCCCCAAAGCATTAATTAACATGAAAACCAAAGAAAAGAGGAATTCAAAGCAGCAGAGGATAATCAACTATTCTCTAGACAAAAAGCTGCCCCATCTGCTCCATGAGTTCATGGTCTCACTAAAGCAGAGCTGAGGATCACACGGAGCTTTCAAGTTTTCATAGCCTCTTCTCAACCAGCAGTAAACACCCCCAACTCTGCACACTCCACCCCACCACCTCCATTTCACAGATGAGAGCCTGAGGCTAGGCCAGATGACGCAAACGCCCTCACAACACACAGCTGGTGAGTGGCCGACAACCAAAACTAGAACCTCGCAAGGGCAGCAAACAAAAGCACGCAGGAGGGTATCAGTCAGCATGGGCTAGGGCAGTGGGGCTCAATGTTTTTGGTCCTGGGATCCTTCATACTCTTAAAAATTACTGAGGACCCCTACTCCAGAGGCAAGGTGGAAGGATTGTTTGATCTCAGGAGTTCGAGTCCAGCCTGGGCAATATGGCAAGACCCATCTCTAAAATAAATAAATTTTTTAAAAATTTAAAAAATTACCAAGGATCCCAAAAGGTGAGTTTATGTGAGTTATGGCTATTGATATTTACCATATTGAAAATTAAAACATAAATTCTTAAAATATTTATTTTAGATGAAGTATTTATTCATTTAAAAATAACAATAATGACTTCATGACATGTTCAAGTTCACCAATGGGGAAATGTAAAGCAAAATAATAATGCCTGAGAATAAATCTGTCAAATATCTGAAGAGAGTATTTAAGGGTTATTGAAGGACACAAAAGAAAGCAAGACGTGGAGGTGGAAGACAGTGATATTGACGATCCTGTGTGTTTGTGTCTTAGTTTTTAACAAAAAAGTTTAAAAAGAAAAAAAACTTTTTAAATGGAAAAAAGCTTACAGACTACAGATATAAAAAATATTTTTGTACAGCTGTGCAATGTGTTTGTGTTTCAAACTGGGTATTATTACAAAACAGTCAAAAAGTTTTTTAAAAAATTTAAGTTTGTAAAGTTAAAACATTATAGTAAGCTAAGATTAATTATTGAAGACAAAAATATTTTTTATCAATTTAGTGTAGCATAAGTGTTCAATGGTTATAATAAAATCTACAGTAGTATAATGTCCTAGGCCTTCACGTTCACTCAGCACTCACCAACTTACCCCAGTCCTGCAAGCTCCATTCATGGTAAGTGCCCTATACAGGTGTACCATTTTTTATCTTTCATACCATATTTTTACTGTACTTTTTCTATGTTGAGATATGTCTAGATACACATGTGTTTCCAATCATGTAGCAACTGCCTACAGTATTCAGCAGAGTAACATGCTATACAGGTTTGTCGCCTAGGAGCAGTAGGCCACACCATCTAGGTTGGTGTAAGTATGTTGTAAGATATTTGCACGATGCCTAATGACGAAATTGTCCAGTGACACGTTTCTCAGAATGTATCCCTGTCGTTGAAGCAACACATGATGTAATTTAAAAAATGAAGATGCCGTGCTGGAGTACTTAAAAGGTGGCTGTAGGGAAGGTCACGGAGCAGACGGTATCTGAGCCAAGACATGAAAAATTAGCAGGAGTACACCAGACTGAGAAGAAAGAAAAAGTCATCCCAATTAAAAAGATGCAATTTATTTGTTCAACCAATATTTGAATTCTCATGAAGTAGTTGGAAATATTCTAGGGGTTGGAAGAGTCTATGAACAAGACAGACCAGGTGTCTGTTCTCAAGAAAATTATATTCTCAAAGGGAAAGTGAGGTGAGATGGATTATCAAGTAAATGAATAAGAAATGTTCAGTTAGTGATTCCTACTACAAAGAAAATAAAGCAGGTTAATGGGCAAGGAACTGAAGTATTTACACAGTGTCACCAAGTGTGACCTGAAGCAGTAACAGTTAGCCTGACCTGAAATGACAAAAAAGACTCAACCATTCGGAGATCCTGGAACAGAATCTAGAGTTTTATCTGAGAATTATACATGGCGGAAGACCATGATCCCATCTTTTTAAAGATGATCACCCCTACTGCTGGATACAGAATTAAGACAAAAAAGGGGCTGGCTGTAGCGGCTCACACCTGTAATCCCAGCACTTCAGAAGGCCGAGGCAGGAGGATCACTTGAGGCCAAGAGTTTGAGAACAGTCTGAGCAACAGCGACACCCCATCTCTAAAAAAATAGAAAAATCAGCCGAGCATGGTGGCCCACACCTGTAGTCCCAGCTACTTGGAAGGCTGAGGCAGGAGGATCGCTGGAGCCCAGGAGTTTGAGGTTGCAGTGACCTATGATGACGACACTGCACTCTAGCCTGGGTGACAGAGCAAGACCCTCCCTGTCTCAAAAAAACAAACAAACACAAGACAAGAAAGGAAGCAGAGGGCTGTTGCTGGGCTACTGCAATGGTCCAGACAAAAGATGCCAGTGGCTTGGCCTAGGATGGCAGCAGTGACAATTAGGAGAAATGCACAGATTGAGGATACGCTGTGGAGGCAAAGCCAATGTTTTACATGTAGGAAGTGAGAGAAAGAAAAGAATGAAGTATCTGTGGCTTCAAATACCTGGTGAACAGTAATGTCACTTAGTGAGATTGGGAAGACTAGAGGAGGAACAAGTGTTGGCAGAGGAGAATCAAGAGTCACTTTTGCCAAGCATGAACACAACCAACATCAAGTAGAAAGCAGAATGGTGACTGCCAGGGGCTGGGGGAAAGGAGGAATGAGGAGTTATTGTTTAACGAGTATAAAGTTTCAGTTTTTACAAGATGAAGAGTTATGGAGAAGGATGATGGTGATTGACAATGTTATGAATGCATTTAATACCATCTAACTACACACTTTAAAATGGTTAAGATAGTAAATTTTATGTTGTATTTTGCCACAATAAAAAAATTGGGGGGGAAAGGACATCAAGCAGGCAATCAGATGAATTTGAGGGGGTTCTGGGCAGGCCTAGATTGGTTTAAATACCAGCTGTACTGGTTTAAATACCAGCTGGTTTAAATACCCCCAGAAATCAATGGGTCCAGTAGAAAGGAAGACAGAGGACTGAGTCCAGGTGCACAACACCATTCAGGGCTCCACCAGAGAAGGGAAGGACAACATGTGACTGTAAGAAAGTGTCTGTGACCTGGCAGAAAACACAAGTCAGAAGCCAGGTAATTCACATGATCACCCACACATCGTAGCAAATAAAAGAGCCTTTCAACACTTGGCCTCCCTGTTTGCCTAAGGCAGAAAGCGGGATATAATTCCCTATCTTCCTTTTTCATAGCTCCCCTGCCAACCCGACACAACTAGAGTGATCATATAGCTTGCTTCATGCTTGATTCATTTATATGTTTACAAACTTGACCCTTGTGAGTGAAGAGGGGAGCGTTTAATAACTACATCAGGACAGCAGCGTAACTCAGGGCTATCCTGGGTGCACCCTGGGGTATGCTTACTCTTTGGAAAAACCCAAGTGCTCTAGCTGAACTTCTAAACAAGCTTATTAACGGTTTGGGTACTATTTCCCACCAAAACTCCCTGCCGTTTCTCCCAGAAATTCTCACATGGAAGAAAAACGATAGGGGTGGGGAAGACTAGAGGAGGAACTAGACTATAGGAGATGAAAAGAAAATTCGACCCAACCAAGTAATGCCCAGAAAGAGCACCCTGTGGGTCCCGTTGAGTAACCCAGGAGGACCACAGAGCCCCCAAATTAAACGAAAGGCAACCACGCCAGCGGTGGCTTCGCGCCTTGGCCACTTTTCTGGCTGAGCTGTCTCGACCTCTTCGAATCTTGGGTTCCCCCGCTGCAATACAGGGACAGACACCTCTCCCAGGACCGCCGCGAGGATGAAGTGAGAAAATCCACACCCCCTCTTAGCACCGGAGCTGGCAGGTGAAAAGCACAGCGGTGCCAATAAAAGCAATAACTACGGCTGAAGGGACCGCGACACAAGGTTCGGGTCCCAACTCTGCCCTGGCCTAGGGACGCCTTCACGCCCCAGGGAGCAGCGACATGGGCAGGACCCCTCGCCCGTCCCGAGACCCGGAGAGGAATGCCCACCCCTCCCGAGCATCGGACGCACAGGCGGCGGCGCTGCTGAAGCCGGGCGGGCGGAGACAACGCGGGGAGGGAAGGAAGGAGAACAGGCGAGCGGCCACTGACCTGCTTGAAGGTGCTGCTGAGGAAGTAGACGAGCGACAGCCCGAAGACCAGGGCGAGCACCCACCTCTTCCGCAGGAGCCGGCGCCACACCATGGCCGCCAAGTTCACCATCCCGGCGCGGACGTGGGGCGCGGCGGCCGGGGCGCGGAACGCGGCAGGCCCGGGGCCCGGGCGGCATGGCCCCTACATGCCCGGCAGCCCCATCCCTCGCGGCGGCCACCGGCCCCGCGGCCCGCCGGCCCCGAAGCCCAGTCAGCTCCCGGCAGCCACTCCGCGCCGGCGCGCGCTGCACCACGTGACCCCACCCCGCGGCCCGCCTCCACTCTGCTCGTACGTCACCAGCTGGCCCCACAAGATCTCTTCGCCATTGGTCCCTGCGGAGCGGCGGGCCTCCTATTGGCTGAAACCCGATAAAGGGGGCGGGCAACCCTGTGGATACGGCTGGAGTAGCTGTCCCCGGGTCCTAGCGCCGGTTTGGCAACGACACGCACCTGCCTTATTAAAGGCCGGAAGCAAAGGAAGTCACGTGCTGCCCGGGCCGCGCGAGTGATTGGCTTGACTGGACGTGAATGATGCGGCTGTGATTGCTGAATTGTCTGGGCAGGTAAAAAAGAGAACGCGATGTTTATTTTTCCTCCTCTCATAGTCTATGTAGTCTCCTGCCCTTGCGGCCCCAGGGCGTTTGCGCAGTGTCGGTTGCGGGAATGGAAAGCGCGGGCGACATTGTGCCCGGAGTGCACCTGCGCCCCGTCCGAGCGGTGCCGGAGATGCTCCGCTGCGCGCGTCCCGGCGCGGTCCCGCAACGGCCGCGGGGCGCAGCTCAGAACAGCGCAAGCCGCGGAAAGTCTCGGTGCGGTCCGTCGTCGGGAGGGAGTGGGATGTGTGGCGCAGGGAATTAAAAGGCGTTTCATTCATTCGTTCAGGTGCATCTCGCGGGCAAGTTTATTCCAGAATTCCGTACTGGAATGATTATGTAGGGCCTGCTGCCAAAGGAGAACGTGAAGCCCCTTGGAAAGCAAGCATCCGAAAGTAGAGTCTTGAGCATTTGACTTAGGAGACTTTGGGATAGTGTGTTTTATTTTCCCCAAGGATTTGCAAGTGATGGAGGATGTGGAAGGGGGGCATTAAGCTGAAATTGCAAGTTCTTGAACAATGTTTATGTAATGCACTTTTCTTCCTATATGAAGATGGGGCTGCTGACCCATTTCTTAGCTAATTTTTCAAAAGACAAAGGAGGCTTAACTGATGGGTCGTCTTTCTAATCAGTGGTCCGAGTGACACCAACGCTGCCCCCTCTCGAAGGCTGGTCGGGATTAGGAAGTCATTCAACAGCCAGTTATGGTGCCCTGAACTAAACGTCAGACATCATCCTTGGTTCTGGAACAAGGAAATGTTAGTGGAGGCTAAACCTATTCATGGAAAGCATATAGGTCTTAGTTCTTCCCTAGGGTAAAAGGTGGGCAGGGAGCAAGGGATCTAGAAAAAGGTAACTAGGGGACCCATTGATGTTTTTTATTCATTCAACAAATGCTTGTTAAGTGCTACTCTGAGCCAGGCAGTGCTCTAGATGCTGAGGTAGAGGGGAAAACCAGGTAGACAGGATGCCCGCTTTCATGGCATTTGCATTCTAATAGGAGACCATAAATAAGCAAACATGTAAATAAATAAGTGCTATGAAGAATATAAAACAGGGTGATGTTATGGCGGGGGAGGGGTCAGGAAAATGAGAAGAGAAGGCCTCTGGGAGGACGTGACATTTGACCTAGGGAGCTAACCATGCAACCTTCAGAGGAGAAAGCATTCCAGGGAGAGGGAACAAAAAGTACAAAGGCCCTGAGGCAGGGACAAGCTGACATATTAGAGGAACAGAAACACCTGTGCAGGTAGGTGGAGGGGCGTGGTAGAAGGAGAGTGGAAGGAAATGAAATTGGAAACAGGTGAGGCTACATCAGGGAGCATGTGTAGGCTGTGGACAGAGCTTGGGTCTCATTGTGATTGCAATGGGAAGCAGCTGGAGGGTCTAAAACATGTTTTCTGTGTTCCCCAATCAGGACTCAGTTTGACAATAGGACAAAATACATTAAGTGTCCCAAACAGGGATCAGTGAAAGGCTACCCAGAGATATTGAGCAGATGGAATCATCTGCTTATAGCTACCAATGATGTCTTAAGACTCACTGTCAGATCCAAGTCATCCCATGGATTATTCACCCACGTGTTCTACTCCATCCAGGTTCGGAATCTTTGGAAAGCTCCCCTCACCTGTGAATCCCTCCGGAGAGGAAGAGGGGGGGAGAACTGCTCTCTCTGGGATCCAGCAGTCACATCCCCATCAGGAGCCTGAATGCCCGGCTCAGGTGTTGTCAACATGGAGTTCTGAAGTCCATGTGGCTCTTCACAGTGAATCAGGTGACATGTCTGCGAGAGAATTCACATCTTTATTACCAGTTTATTCACTGGGAGGGCTGGAAGGGAGCTTTGGGTTTGACCACTCCACCCCCTCCCAAGTAACAGATGGGGGATCTGAAGCCACAGAGAGGTTAGTGATTTAACTAGGGTCACACAGCAAGTTAGGGGCAGCATCAGTGCAGAATCCATGCCTCCCAACTGCCAGTCTTCCGCTCGCTTCACCTCATCCAACACCCCTTTGCTGCACAATTCATGGCTTTCTCCTCCCACATAAGGCCTTCCTCCACCTCTGGGTCTCATCATTCTCATCTGGGAAATGAGCTGATAATAGTTTCCTCCTGGGATGGAATGTTGAATTGAGGATTGAATGGCATAAAAGATTGAAACATGGCTTGGAGCCTGTCAGAGAGTTCGAGGGGTGTAAGATATGAGGAGTATTTTACAGTCACCTTGGCAATCTGACAGGCAATGGGAGTGTCGGGAGACGCTGGCTCACCCCTGTGTTGGGTTTCAGGTGTTAAGGAAAATGCAGAGACGCCACAGCAGCAACACGGACAACATTCCACCTGAAAGGTAGGCATGCCCTGCTTTTGTTCTGTCTGAGGGCTCTGGGCTTTGGGTGGTGAGGGGTAACCCAAGACTGGATGAATAAAAGCTACCTGTCAGAGTTAGGGTCACAGTGTCGTCCTTATACTGAACACTCATTGCATAATAGCTTGCTGTCTTATGGTAATTCTCAAAACCTGTGTGACAGGTGATCCACTTGACTCGTTGTAGCAATGATTGTACCCCTGGGATTTTAAGTTACAGAGGTGTCTTAATGTCTTTGGGCTGCTAACAAAAATACCATCGACCGAGTAGCTTAAACAAAAAACATTTATTCTGTATACTTCTGGAGGCTGGGAAGACCAAGGTCAGGGCCCCAGCATGTTCAGTGTCTGATAAAGGCACACTTTCAGGTTCAGAGATGGCCGTTTTCTTGCTGTGTCCTCACATGTAAAGGGATGAGGGGTCACTCGGGGTTCTCTTTCATAAGGGCACTGATCCCATTCATGAGGGCTCCACCTCCATGACCTAAGCACCCCGCTAAGACCCCACCTCCCAGTACCATCACATGGGGGTCAGATTTCAACACGTGGCTCAACTAAGGGCCACATACTTTCCATGAGTAGGGATACAAACATTCAGACCATAACGTTGCGGAACACCACAGAGCGGACA
Organism: Varecia variegata; assembly: GCA_028533085.1. Lineage (NCBI taxonomy): Eukaryota > Metazoa > Chordata > Mammalia > Primates > Lemuridae > Varecia > Varecia variegata. Next base: position 9,265,388 of record CM052452.1, read on the forward strand.
ATGACGTTGAAAGATGATTTTTATTGCTTCCATTTCCCAAGAGGAAGGGGCACACCACACCATGCAGGGCCACGTGGGGAAGCGCCAGCATTGACCAGGAGGCAGAAAGGAACAAGAAAAAGCACAGGCCACAGGCTGTATTGCGTTTTCCTCGGGAAAGACGAGGCAGGCCAGGGGAACAGCTTAGGCTTGGCTAGTCTGAATGACGTCAGTGGGCTCTGGGGCATGGGGTGGTCTCTAGCTGTTTGGTATCTGGCCCTGTGTGATTTAGGGCAGGAGAAATATTGGCTGCAGGTGTGAAAGTCAGAGAGAGCAGGTGGTTGGGGTTCTGGGCCCTGGGTCACAGGGGAGATGTAAACAGCTAGTTTGGCCGTGTGATTAGTGGGTGCCAAATAGACAAGTACAGAATCTAAAAAGATCACATTTAAATCACTCATGAGCGAGAATTTCTATCTATTTAAATCCAGGACAGTACACACGTGGGGGCCTGTTCTCAGGTTGGGACAGTCGCCAGCCCAGAACCCTCTGAGCTAGCACGTCCATCCAAGGAGGAGGCAGCAAACTTTTCCTCCCTCTCATCCCCCAACATCTGTGCTTTGAACACCACGTTTTGGCTCCCTCCTCTCTGGGCAGATCCACTAATCCTCCTAGGTTGCCTCAAGCTCTAGCCCTTAAGTAGTTAAGTTGGAAGCTCAGCCTCTGTCCCTCTAAGGAATATCCTTTCCCGTTTAGGCTGAAATCTCGGCTGGATGCAGGGGAGAGGCCCAGGGAAGGGAGGCCAGCTATAAAAAGCCCCTTGGTGGGTTGAGCCTTCACGGGTTGTACTGGAGGCCCCCTGGGCCCAGTGAATTCAGAGTGCTGGAAACCTCCAAGGGGAGAGGAGGGCTTTCTAGGGCCCCGTGGGCAGCAGCAGAGAGAAAGTGGCCTCCTCGTGGGCCAACATGGGCAGCTGCCAGGACTCCTGCTTTCTGAGCTGAGCTTCTTGAAGTGCAGAAAAAGCTCAAAGGCCCCATGAGGTTCATAGCCATGGTGTTTGTTGTTGTTGTCATTATTAATATTATCACTATTGTTATTCAGAGCCCAAGGGAGGAGGACCACACATTTCCTGGGCTTTGGGAGCCAGCGGGGGTGGGGCGTGGTGGGGAAGGAAAGGATGTAGCCATCTTCAGTTCAGTCCCTTGCACCAGGTTTATAACACACCTCCAGGTCCAGTTTGTGAAGCCAGAGACACCAACCCTGAGACCTCTCCAGCCCAGCATGTCCCCATGCTGTGTTTCACAGGTGTTCCATAGAGAAAAAGAATTCCATGGTCAAATTTTACGTCTGGGAAACAGCAGGTTTAAGCAAAGTTAATTTTGTTCAGTTGCAATTTTTTCCTCAGAGCCTTTAGTGTGCTCATTCATTCATTCATTCCTTCAAACACTATTTATAGGGCATGTTCTTTGTGCCAGGTCCATCGTGCTGGGTGGTAGAGAGGCAGTCGGGGTCTTTGATGTCATGGAGCAGGGCCCAGTCTAAAGCTTCAGGCTTGCTGCACCGACTGCATGCTAGAATCACTGGGGGGCTCTGAGGAGCTTGAGATGCTGGGGCCCACCCACAAAGGTATTGATTCAGTGGGTCTCCAATGGGGTTAGGCACCTGTATGTTTCAAAAGCTCCCTGCAAGTGGTTATCGTGTGGGGCCAGAGTTGAGAGCGCAGGTCCCCCTCCCGGGGGAAAGATAAGGAATAAAGGACAACTGGGATCAGTCCTGTGCAGGTGACATCAGGATGCAGTGAGAACAAGGAGCAGGGGGCTGTCGTTGTCTGGGAGGCAGGGGAGTCTCCAGGAAGAGAGATTGTAGCTGGAATCTGATGGACAAGTGTATGTTGAGTAGGTGTGCTGGGGTGGGGGTGGTAGCCTATGGTAGAACCCCTTGAGTGGTGAGAAAGGGCACACGATGAGATTGGCGTTCAGGCCCACGTATCCAGGGCATGTGGCAATTTTATCTCTGGGCCTCAGTTTCTTTATCAGTAAGATGGGAACGATATTTGCACCTATGTGTGGGGTTTACCTGAGGCTGCTGGAAGAAGTACAGCATGGGAAGCCCTTGAAGGGCTTTGAGTGGGCTAGTGACATAATTGAGTGCAGTCAGCCCTCCATAGTCCCAGGGATTGGTTCCAGAACCCTCAGACACCCAAATGTGCAGATGCTCGAGTCCCTTATATAAAATGTCCAGTACAGTCGGCCCTCCGTGTCTGTGGGTTTTGATCCACGACCCAAGATTGGTTGAGTCCTGGATACGAAGGCCTGACTGTATATATTTTAAAAAATATATCCTGCTCTCTGAGTAGATAATAAATTATACGGGATCAAGTGTGAAAGCAGTGTCAAACCTCCCCAGAAGCCACCCTCCTGCCATTTTGTGACTGGATGATATGTAGCACACATTTATTGAGCACCTACTGTGTGCCCTGAGTTGTGGGCTCCAGAGGGTGAATGAAGTTCAGCCCTTGCTTTCAGTAAGCATGTGATGTCTTTGGAGTCCCCTGGGGGTCTGCGGAGGTGCCTGCAGGGTGAGAGAAGTAGGGAAGGCTCTTTGCCCTTCCTCCTCCTCCCCAACCCGTGCACATCGAGCAGATCAGCTCCACCTGTAGCTGTAGCGTAGGCTGAGTTTCCATGCAGTGATTCCATCTGAAAAGAGGATGAGCCCAGGGGAAGAAAGATGGCATCCAGAACGCTGGGACACAGCGTTCGTGGCAAACTGCACCCAATTCTGGGCTCTCCACTCCCAGAGGGGTAACTCCGGGCTCTCTGCTCCTCCAGCAGTGGCCGTGAAAGAGCCACAGAATCCTTTGCTGATTGCAGCCCAAGAGATCTTTGCTTGGATCTAGAAAAAGCAGTTTGGCCCTGGAGGTCTTCCATATGAACTAGAGATAATAGTTCCCTTGTATCGAGCACCTGTTACTACAAAGGGCATTTTACTATGATCTCCCTCGCCAGGAATTCTAGGCAGGAATGGGATTGATGCCCATTTTCCAGGTGAGAAAACTGAGCGCAGAGAAGTAAGGCCCCTAGAATGGGCAGAGTTGGGGCTTGAATATGGGCCTCTCTGTCTTCTTCCCATAGCTTCTGCTTCTCACCAAGGGCCAGCCGTGACGGAGGCTGGCCCTTCTGGGGAACTGGGTGTCCTTGAACTTGAAGATTCCAGAGCCAGGGGTCCTCGGGTTTCCAAGATTATTCTAGAATTATAGAATTCCATGCTCCCTTTTTAATGAAGTACAGTGGTTAGGAAAGCCAGCTCTAGAGCTAGTCTGCCTGGGTTCGAATCCCCCCTGCTCCATCCCTTGCCAGCTCTGCAACTCTGGACAAGGTACTTTCTCTCTGCGTGCCTAAGTTTCTTTATCCATAAAGCAAAGATATTAGTAGGACCTGAGGTATTAGTAGGACCTAATTCCAGTTTGATAGAGGAGTTGCTGAGTTAATCAACACAAAGCACTCAGAAAAGTATCTGACACATAGTATGTTTTCCATAAAGGTTACGACTCTATTGCTATCATTAGTTGCATTAGTTTGCTAGGGCTGCCATAACAAGGTGCCATAGACCGGGGGACTTAAACAACAGAAATTTCCTTTCTCAAAGTTCTGGAGGCTAGAAGTCCAAGATCAAGGTGTCGGCAGGGTTGGTTCCTTGAGGGCTCTCTCCTTGGCTAGTAGGTGGCTGTCTTCCTTGGTCTGTAATTAATGGTCTTCCTTCTGTACCTGTCTGTGGCCTCATCTTGTTATAAGGACGCCAGTGCTACTCGATTAGAGCCCTTTAGGGACCCTATCTCTAGATAAGGTCATGTTCTGAGGTCCTGGGGGTTAGGGCTTTGGGAACAAAACAGTTGGGCCCATAACGTTATTGACATTATTTGTCCCTCCTCCTCCACTGGGGTCCTGTCTTTGCAGCCACCTGACTTGGTGGGTTTCTCTTCCCGCGTCACCCAGAAACCGCAGCCAGGCGCTCAGCTCCGAGACGAGCGTGGATGAAGGTGGCGTCTTCGAGGGTCTGAAGACAGAAGCGGCGTCCCCGCCCGCGCTCTTCTCCGGCCTCACCGGCAGCCTTCCCGCCAGCTCCTTCCCGTCCAGCCTGGTGCTGGGGTCCTCGGCCGGCGGCGGGGACCTGTTCATCCCGATGCCCGCGTCCAGGGAGGAAGGCGGCGGCCGGGGCGAGGGGGGCGCCTACCACCACCGCCAGCCCCACCACCACTTCCACCACGGCGCCCACCGCGGGAGCTCCCTGCTGCAGCACGTGGGCGGCGACCACCGCGGCCACGCCGAGGAGGGGGGCGACGAGCAGCCGGGGACGCCGGCCCCTGCCCTGTCCGAGCTGAAGGCCGTCATCTGCTGGCTCCAGAAGGGACTCCCCTTCATCCTGATCCTCCTGGCCAAAGTGTGCTTCCAGCATAAGCTCGGTGAGGCCCTGGGGACTGGGTGTCCTAGCCTGGGGCTTCACACATGGGGCCCCTGCCGCACGTGGGGGGGCAGGGGTGGGAGGGTGTCCTCATCTGAAACACAGGGGAAGGCAGCAGAGCCCATCCTGGTGCAAACGGCTTCGGACCTGGGTTCCAATCCTGGCCAACTAAGCTGTGTGACTTTGGGCAAGTCACTTGGCTTCTCTGAGCCTGTTTTCTCATCTGTCCCGTGGGAGTTGCGAAAGAAACTTCCTCAGCTGGTTGGTTGATGTGTAAGAATTAAGGGCTCAGCCTGCTTGGGTCTCAACCCCAGCTCTGTCCCTTCCTAGCTGTGTGACCCTGGGTGCATTATTTAACCTCTCTGTGGCTCAGTTCCATCATCTGTCAAATGGGGGTTATGATAGTATATACCTCATGGGCTCACAGTGACATTACATTTGAGTTACTATGTGTAAAGCACTTAGGACGGGGCCTGGCCAAGAGAAAACGCTGTGCAAGTGTAGGTTGCTGTTTTTATTCTATTCATTATTAACACACATTAAAATACTTAACACAGAGCCTGGCATATAGCAAGTGCTCAATAAATACTACCTATTGTTGTTACTATTGGGGAGTAAGATAATGATTGACAAAGTGCTGGGCTTAATACCGGACACATACTTCACATTCAGTTAATGGTCTCTGATCCACTGTTGTTATTATTACTGTTGTTAACTAGTTCATGTAGTTGCTGTGCCCTGGAGGGCTTATAGGCTATTGTTTTAGTCCTACAGTATGAATGATGATGAGAATTAGCTCGGTGGCCTACTACTTCCCATAAGAAAACATCTCGAGGAGATTAGCCCAGCCTTGATTTCTTATTTTCTTCTCTCTGGCAAGTTCCAGCGGACTCAGATCGCTCTACCTTCCTTGCTGGGATGCTACCATATCAGCCCCTCCCTCTCTGTTTCTAGAAGCAGAAGCCGGCGTGTTCCCCTTACCCTGAATTCTGGCAAACTCACAGCGAAGCTTTATTCTTGAGTGTGGTCATTTTTGTTTTCAGTTGGCAGGGTTTTTTTTTTTTTTTTTTTTTTGGTTTTTAATCAAAGAGGAGACTAGAAAAAAAAGGATGGTGGGGTTATTAGTTCTTATTTTATATGTTTTCAGTAAAATACATCTTTTACAAAGTAGATCTGGGAAAATACGTAGAATACACATCTATTGAAAGAGCAAGTGAACTTCAAGCACATCACGTGAAAACAGAATTCTGTCTACAAGTAACAAAAAGCAGGACTTAAAAATCATTATTCAGGGAGAATTCCAAGATCGTTGCTTGGCAAATAGTGGCAATTTAATGACTTGTGGAATAAAATTCAGTTCTGTTCTCCCATCTGCCTGGGTCATGTTTGCCTGTTTAGCTGGGATTTTTTTTTTCCCCCTTTAACATTAAACTTTAATTCCTTATGGTGTCGTAGTCTTTTTCTATGCGTGCTTTTATTACAAAGTAACACACCTCCGATTCTTTCTGAAAGTAGAAATAATAAGAGGTACCATTTGCCAACTGCTAGAGATTATGTTCTGTAAACATTACCCTTCCATGGGGTAAGTACTGTTATTGCTCTGTCCATTTTACAGATGAGGAAACTGAGGCTCAGCAAGGTTCGGTGACTCACTCGCCCAAGCCTACACAGAGAGGAGGTGGCAGAGCTGAGTTTTAAACCTTACCAGAGTGCACAGCACATGCTCCAAACCTGGTGCTATGAAGTCTCCCCACGGGGACCTAAATCCTATCCCTAAATCAGAATGGCCCAGGGTTCACAGTCACTTACATGGCAGCCCAAGTCCCCCAGAAGTGGGATTTTTCTCTCTCTCCTGTCAGCCCCAAGGGGACCAGGGATGTGTCTTTTTCCAGCGTTGCTCATGGTCCTGGGCTGGGCCTGATGGATGAGTCTCAGTGAGTGACGCCAGGCCTTCCTCTGTCCCACAGGCATCGCCGTGTGCATCGGGATGGCCAGCACCTTCGCCTACGCCAACTCCACGCTCCGCGAACAGGTCTCTCTGAAGGTGAGTCACCTGGCAAACTGGTCTCCTGTGGCTGCTGCAACAAGTGACCACAAACGTAGTGGCTGTAAACAGCACACATTTGTTATGTGACAGTTCTGTGGATCATAAGTCTGAGGTGGGCCTGTCTGGGCTAAGATTAAAGTGTGGACAGGGCTGCGTTCCTCCTGTCCTTGTCTTTTTCAGGGTCTAGAGGTCGCCCGCATTCATTGGCTCAGGGCCCCTTACTCCTTCGTCAAGCCAGCAACATTGTGTCCCTGTGACCAGCCTGCCACAGTCACAGCTCCCCCATACTCTCCTCTTCTGCCGCCTCCTCCCACTTTTAGGGTCCCTTGTGATTACATTGGGTCCAGCTGGATGACCCAGGAGCATCGCCCCATCTCAGGGTCAGCTGATTCCAGCCTTAACTCCACCTGCACCCTCGATTCCCCTGTGCCGGGTGACCTAACATGGTGACAGGTTCCAGGGATGAGGATGTGGACTTCTCCGGGAGGCCATTCTTCCGCCTACTGCCCCTGGGCAGATCCCCGGATGTTCCAGCCTTCTCCCCTGCCCTCCATACAGTCTGGCCCGTTTCTTCCAATGGCAGCGACTCCTCCACATGGCCCCCAGCCTAATCCCTTTACCCTCCTGACAGCCCGTTAGCTCACTTTCATGCACCCTCATGCTTAAGGCCATCCCGATGATGCTGCTGGGTGACCATATGGCTTCAGCACTGTGCCCCTGAATGTCCTCCGTGTCTGCAGAGCCTGGCTGTGGGCCTGGCACAGTGCTGAGCCCACTACATATCTCGGCAGATTCATCCCAGCAACCTGGGAGGGAGACAAAATCACTGTCTGATTTTCCCAGTGAGGAAGGAGTGACTCAGAGACACTAAGTTCCTTTCCTGAAGTCACACAGCCAGTGCAAGTGGTGGCATCAGAGTTTGAACCCAGGCAGTTAAGCCCAGAGCCTGTGCTCATTCCAGGTTCAAATCCCACCCCCCTGCAGGGCCTCAATTAGGTTACCTTGGTGATCTCAGCCTCAGATGCCACCCCTGACAAAGGGACTATTCATGCCAACTCACAGACCTGTCGAGAGGATTAAATGAGATAGTACATAGAAGGCGTTTAGCACAGTGCCTGACATATAGAAAACATTTAATTGAGCAATTTTTTAAAAGCCTGTGCTTTCTACTGCACAGATGATGTCATAACAGTCACCGTCTTCTCTGAGCCTTCTATAGCATCACCTGCTTTCATAAAAGCACCTGGTTCTCCCTGTGGCATGGAGGGCAGCTCAGTCTTCATTTGCACATGAGCACATTGAGGTCCAGAATTTGGGATGGGAGCCAGAGGTTCTTCTTGACCCTTAGTCTCATCTTTTTTTTTTCTTTGAATCAGAATCTTGCTATGTCACCCAGGCTAGAGTGCAGTGGTGTCATCATAGCTCACTGCAACCTCCAACCTCTGGGCTCAAGTTATCCTCCTGCTTCAGCCTCCTGAGTAGCTGAGACTACAGGCACATGCCACCACACCTGGCTAATTTTTCTATTTTTTGTAGAGATGGGGTCTTGCTATGTTGCCCAGGCGATTCTCAAACTCCTGGCCTCAAGTGATCCTCCTGCCTTGGCCTCCCAAAATGCTAGGATTACAGATGTGAGCCACCGCACCCAGCTCGTCTTCTTCATACAGTCCCCTTTCTGCCGCTATCAACTCAACACCATAGTGGGAGGCTTTGGGGGCTAGGTCTGTCTCAAGTGTAGTAACATCCAGATGGTGCAGTGCCTTGACTTGAATTTTGGGGGCTGAGAGGATGTCTAGATCCATGGGCAGGCCTCCAGGGGCCCTTGACCCCTATGAGGACACAGGTGACATTTTGCCTGTCCGTGCATATTTTCTGTGACGGTGGGTCTGCACAACCCTCAATAATCTTAGGAATCTCAGTTTATTACACCCTTTGTCCTTCAGATTGTGTCTTCTTGGGGCATTGCTAATTCCCTCTTCGTATTCCACCTTTGGTTTGGATTTACAGAGAATTAAACTGGGATCTATTATTTATTGGGGTAAAAAGGGCTGCCGAGTGGATTAATCACATTGATAAGAGCAGTTGGTTGGAGGTGGTTTCTAGCGTCGTTAACCTTGACCGCTCCTGGAATAATGGGTGGATAGAGATGCATTTATTTCGTCCACTCTCTGGAAACGTGCATCGTAACAGTGCGTAGGGCGCTGAGCTGTGTCTGGAGACAGCGTGTCTTGAGCATTTACCGAAACCACAGGGAAGGTTACACTGGGAAAGTTATGACCTCATCTTATTCCAGCAACGCAGCCGCTCCAGGTCCAGGAAAAGATGGGGTTTTGAGAGTCAACAGCAGAGGGCTCTGCATGTGTCTCCCAGGGTGCACAGGCATGAACATGACCTTCTCTGCACCTCTTCCGGACATTTCGTAGGATCGCTGTCAGGCTAGGAAGCTGCTGGGAAACTGCAAACTGAGGAGGGTTTGCAGTTTGTCTTCCTGGGGACTGAAGAGGAGCAAGGCTGGGGACAGAGAAGCGGGGCTGGGTTGTGAAGGGTTCCGACAGCCGTGTGTACAAGTTTGGTTTCAATGCTGTCAATGTGACCCTCTGTTGAATAGTCAGTTCAGGGCAGTGACCCAGAGGTCCGTGCTAGAAAAAGCAAGAGCAGAAATTTCCAACCTCTAGATCTGAATCTACTATTCAGAGTCATAAACTCTTAATAATCTAGGTCCTACCCCTTAGCAAGCCTGAAATATGAGTCTGTACCAGACTGAAAGTTTGCATTGAAAAATTTGACTCAATCTTTAACGACATCCGCATTTTCAAATGAGGACATGGAGGTTTAAAACACATGCCCTTGAACAAGAGTTTTTTAAACTCTCTGTGCTTCACTCCCTCACAGCATCTTATGTGCTTTAATTCTCACAACTCTGTAAGGTAGATACGAAGATGCACCCATTTTACAGATGAGGAAAGGGAATTGCAAAGAGTTTAAGGAACTTGCCTGAGGTTGGACAACTCCACACAACAGACCAGGATTTGAACTCAGGCCATCCAGCTCTGGAGTCTGTGCTGCGAACCATGGTGCTCGCTAGCCTTTCCGGATAGTTCTCCAACCAGGTGTCCACTCTTCTGTCACCTTCTCTGTGACCATCCCTTGGGTCCCAGTGGGGTGGGAAGATGCCAGTGCCCTTTCCCTTCATCTTAAGCACCGCTTTCTCCAAAATTTTGACAGTGAAATGTTGCCAATCATCAGGGAACATTCTGGAAGGTTCTGCCATGTCCACCTTTGGTATCACAGATATCTCTTGCTTTGTCTCCAGGAGAAGAGGTCGGTGCTGGTCATCTTGTGGATCTTGGCCTTTCTGGCAGGGAACACCCTGTATGTGCTTTATACATTCAGCTCCCAGCAGCTATACAACAGGTGAGCGGGGGTATCTGACCCCCACAGTGGGATAGTGGGGGGCTTTGTTGGGCTCGGGGCACACACCCCTTCACTTGAGAACGACACCCCAGCTCTATGTCACATTGTAACTTCCACATTCCACCCTGCTGTCATTACACACATATGCCTAAACCAGCACTCTCTAATAGAAATATAATGCAAATCACATATGTAAGTTGACATTTTCTAGTTGCCACATGGAGAAAACTAAAGAAACAGGTGGAATCACTTTTAATAATAGCCCAGGCTGGAGTACAGTGGCATCGTCTTAGCTCACTGTGGCCTTGAACTCCTGGGCTCAAGCGATCCTCCCACCTCACCCTCCCAAGTAGCTGGAATGACAGGCACGTGCCACGATGGCCAGCAATTTAGCTTCATTTTTCAAAAAGTGTTTGGAGATCACTGAATTGAATAAGAAAATGTTACCAGGGCAGACGCCTGTAGTCCCAGCTATTAGGGAGGCTGAGGCAGGAGGATCGCTTGAGCCCGGGAGTTTGATGCTGCAGTGAGCTATGATCATGCCGCTGTACTACAGCCTGGGGACAGAACAAGACCCCATCTCTTAAAAAATAAAAAAAAGAAGACAGAAAGAAAATGCTGCCAGAATGTTACGACTGTGTATAAAAACGATAGGGCTGTTGGAGTTGAGGGAAGATTTTTTGTGGGTGGTTGGGTGGAGGGTTGGCCAGTGAGGACCTCTAGGACAGGGTTGAAACTCAGGTCAAGCTTTCAGATCATGTCCGTCTGTTTGGAAAATGGACTTTGAGGAGTGAGCAGTTTCACTACTTTCTGAGGCCACCTCATAAAAGCAATTTGGGGGTTTAGTTCCAAGGCATTAACACCTGTCGTGTATCCTGCAGTAGTTGCCTGGTCCAGAATGTCAGGGGCTGGGTGGAGGGTGGAGGAGGTGGAGTTTCCCAGAACCTTGGCTGGATTTCTGGCTCATGCCATTTTCTGGGCATGGTCCCAGGCTCCGACCTCTGTGTCCTCATCAAAGCAGCCCTGAGTCAAACTGGCAGCACAGAAAGAGAGAGAAAAACAATGCAGCCGAGTCCTTGTCCTTATGGAAGTCACCAGTCTAGAGCATTTGTATGTGACACCAACCAACCATTATCTTAGTTTATCTTCCTAGTAACCCATTTCACAGATGAGGCAACTGAGCCCTCATGGAGCCCTTCCTAAGCAGTCTTAGCCCTGCAGACAGCCCTAACCAGCGAGCTTGAATCTTCTTAGGATTTGATGTCTGATGACCCACATGAGAGAGTCTTAATTCTGCCACTTGCCAGCTTTGTGCCCTTTGGCAAATAATGTAACCTCTTTGATTCTTCCCCTGTTTTCTCATTTGTAAAACCAGGACCAAATCGGTTCTTGCATTCTCTACCCAAACTGGCTAATTAGGAAGGCCAAATGTCATAATACACATGAAAGTAAACTATAAAACACTGGACATACCATATCATAATTAATATTATTTTATGGTTAATTACTATAGTTATCAGTGATGGTACCTAAGGAGGAGCAAAACTGGGAATAAAATATATCAGTTGTTAAAGTTTATAGAGTACTTTGGAAATTATTGAGCTTAATGATTCATCTGTGGGAAAACACTTTTGCATCCCCCTACCAAAAGCAAAAACAAAAATAGCACTGAGAGAAAGGAATAAAACCCAATGGATGAATTGAACACCAACTGGTGTCTTTGAGATAAAATGGAAAGCGTAAGGCAGATCTTCGTTCTGTTGTGATCACGGAAGCAGAGAAGGTTTGGTAGAGTGTGACAGTCAACCAGCCATCCCCAGGGAGGGACAAGATTAAAGTTCAGGGCCACAGAGCTCTCCCTGTGTAGGGGAAGGATGGTGAACACTAACTACAGTCAGGATGCCTGGGTTCCAATCTACCTCTGTCCCTTAATGTTTGTAGGACCTTCTGCATGTTACTTAACCTTTCTGTGCCTCAATTTCCTCATCTGCAAAATGGGTTGAATAAAAGTGCCTTCCTTGGAGAATTGCTATTATCATCATCACCATTGCATGACAGGGTCTATAGTATGTCTAATATGTCATCAAATCCTGCCAATAACACTGCCAAGGAAAGAACAATTCCCATTTTGTTGATGAGAACACTGAGGCTTACAGAGAGGACTTTATTTGCCCAGGGTCCAATAAATGGAGAAGGCTGGGTTCAAATTCAAGTCTGTCTGATACTAATACCCTTAGATAGCATGACCTTGGCCAACTGACTTCACCTTTCCAAACCTCAGTGCCTCATTTATAAACTGAAGATAAGCAATGCTCACTGCAAAGAACTGTTGCAAGGATTCATTGAGCAGTAAGCAAAGAGCTTAGCACAGTGCCCACCTGGCACCTCAATTCCCTCCCTCCTTCATAGTGTCCACCTGTCTTCCTTCCCTCCTTCCTTCCTTCCTTCCTTCCTCCTCTTACAAAGCCTGCCATGCACCCATAAAACTGAAGAGCACTGCTGTGGTTTCCTTTGTCCCCACCAAAACTCAAGTTGAAATTCCATCCCCAATGCGACGCTGTTGGGAGGTGTTTTGAGTCATGGCGGGAGATCCTTCGTGAATGGGTTGATGCGGTAGGGAGTGAGTTCTTGCTCTGGTGAGACTGGATTTGCTCTCGTGGGAATGGATTACTTCCCGAGAGAGTGGGTTGTTATAAAGCCAGGACGCCCCTCAGGTAGTTTGTTTGGTTTTTATTGTCTTTTTGCACGTGTCCACTTCCCCTTTGACCTTCTCTGCGAGGTTGTGATGCAGCATAACAGCCCTCACCAGAAGCAAGGCATGCCCTTGGACTTCCCAGCCCCCCGAACTGCGAGCTAAATAAACCTCTTTTTTTTTTTTTTAATAAATTACTCAGTCTCAGGTATTCTGTTACAGCAACACAAAAAGGACTAAGACAGGGACCTTAATGATGCTCCTGGCTAGTCTTGTCATTTAACCCTCGAGGGAACTGAGGCTCAGAGAGGTTAAGAGATCCACCCGAGATCACACAGCAGGTTAGCAGCAGATTCAGGGAAAGGACACAGATGTCTGACTCCTGGTTCAGTGCTCTTTCTACATGTGCTATTTACAAGGCTCCCGAGTAGAGGGAGCTACTGAGGACCTTGCCTGAAATGAATGTCTTGACTCTCTGAACCTTCCCACCAGCCTCATATTCCTGAAGCCCAACCTGGAGACACTGGACTTCTTTGACCTGCTGTGGATCGTGGGCATTGCAGACTTCGTGCTGAAGTACATCACCATCGCCCTCAAGTGCCTCATCGTGGCCCTGCCCAAGATCATCCTGGCCGTCAAGTCCAAGGTAGGTAGGCACTGGCTGCGGCCACCGGGTAGCCCCAATCTCGGCACCTCCTGGAGGAGGAAAGCATGGGCGAGGGAGGGCTGATGTCATCGTAGAAAATCAACAGAGCCTGGGCCCCTGCCACCCGCCTCTTACAATTCCTTGAAGTTGCGCGTGGCTCTGTGTTGTCACCACCTGCTTGTCACACCTCTACCCTCCAAGTACATTTGTCCTAAGTGACTTTGTTTCAAAGCTGCCCTTGATGCAATTTTCATCTAAATTTCATCTGGGAGAGGAAAACAAACGTGAGTGTGCTCTGGGTCCTGCATCTCCCAGGGAAGGGTGGCCCTCATGGGTTTTTACTCTTGGTGGCTTCCAGGAGGAGCTTGTTTTATGAAGGGGACCGAGGCTTGGAAGGAAAGAGCTCTGTGACTGATTAGTGATGTGTGCCGTGGACTCGGGAGGGGGAAGTGGTAGCAGTGATGCTTACCCATGTCCTGTAGGGAAAGACCCACAGGCAGGTGTTGGAGTGAAGCAGTCTTGGGTATAGCCAGTGGAATTCAGAGGACCAAGCGGGGCTAGGACTAGACTTCACCTGGAGGCTATAATGATTGCCGGTGGCTCTGTAAGGTGACTCGAAGGGAATCAGGACCAAAGCAGACGGACTAAAGAATCCCTGAAGTCTCCTGCTCTCCATTCTGTAAAAACAGCCCTCTTGCAAGCTCGGAAAGCTCAGAATTTGTCCCAGGCATTGCTCGGCGGCAGAGCCGGTTGCAATTGACCATCGATACTGAGTGGAGACCGACCCAACCCATGAGCCAGGACAATCTCTGAGCCCATTTTTGTCCCCCCCCCCCCACCCTTCGCTCCCCTCCCCAACTGTGTGATTCATCTGCTTGGGCCAAAATCCTAGGCTGTTGGGCTTTTCTCAAATGAAGCCATAGCTGTGGTGTCCAAAGGCAGTGTCAGGAATTACAAAATGGCATAAAGACAAAAATTTTAAAAAGAGAGAAACATGGAGAAGAAAGACAAGAGAGGGAACAGTAGACGTAAAGAAGTTCTAAGGGCCTGTGTGGTAGCTCATGCCTGTAATCCCAACACTTTGGGAGGCCAAGGCAGGAGGATCACATGAGGCCAGGAGTTCAAGACCACCCTGGGCAACATAGGGAGACCCTGTGTCTACAAAAAAAAAAAAAAAAAAAAATTAACCGGGCATGGTGGTGCCCACCTCTAGTCCCCGCTATTCGAGAGGCTGAGGCAGGAGGATCGCTTGAGCCCAGGAGTTCAAGGTTACAGTGAGCTGCAATCGCACCACTTCATCTCTTAAAAAAGAAGTCCTGAGATGCCTTCTCCCTTACCCTTCCCAAGACCATGACTGCTTGCCCATTAAGCTCCTCTCCCCCTACCACTACTACCACCCACCCCTCAAGGTAGGCTCTTTTGTCCCCATTTTATAGACAAAGACATTGAGGCTCAATGATCCCCCCATGGACACTTGTTAGAGTCAGGATTTGAACTCAGGTCTGCCTGATGCCAAACTCGGATTTCTCCCAGCTGTCTAATCTCTGAGGATCCTAGCCAGGTGATTGTTTTCATAGCTTCATTTGCTCTACACTGGCTTCATGCTGTAGGACTGGGAACCCCAGGGAGGGTCCAAGAGCTATACTGTCAGCTTCCTTGGAATCAGCTGTGCCCCAAGGGGCCAGCTCCTGCCAGGGGACACAGGTCCCAGCCACTTGTGGACACAAGGCCCATCACCCTCTCTTGAGCAATAATACCCTTCCTGCACCCAGCTGGAACCAAGACCCCACCACAGCAGCCTAGGCTGGGGAGGAGCTTGGGCTGCAGCCAGCACTGAGATGTGGCGGTGTCCTTCCCCCCTTAACTTAGCACCTGTCGTCTGCTGGGATTTCATTGGCTGTTCACAGCCAGCCGGGTCAGACGGAGGTAGGACAGGCAGAGCCCACACAGTGGTTGGTGCTAAATGACACTCGAGAGCAGATTGTTCTAATTAGAACCAAGAATAACAACTGAAATAGTGAACACTTGCAGGGCTCTTAACCACCTCTGACATGCAGACCTAGAAATCCACACACACAGCAGTACTTACTTCCCTGTGCTAGAAAAGACCATGTAGGGCCTCTCAAATAAATCTGGCAGCAAACTAACATGATAAACACAGCTAAATACTGCTGAGCAATTTATCATAAGGCAGTGTGTTAAGCAATGCCTTTTGTTCAAGAAATATTGGCCAAATGCCAACTATGTGCCAGGCTCAGTTCTAGGCACTAAGGATACATCAGTGAACAAAGTAGATCAAAATCCATGTACTCATGGAGTTTGCAGCCCGCTAAAGACATTGTCTCATTTAATCTTAACAGTCCTGGGAGGGTAGATGCTGTTGGCATCTCTTTTCACAGAGAGGAAACTGAGTTAAGTAACTTTCCAGAGATTGCAAAAACCTCACAGTGACAACAATGACAGCTAGTGTGGGGCCAGCCCTTCCCATGGACAGGGGTGGCTGATTCATTTCCATCTGACATTAGGCTTGCAGGGCAAGTGCTATTGTCTTGATTTTCTTACCTTTTATTGAGACAAAATTCACGTTAAATTAACCATTAATCATGTTAGAGTAGACCATTCTGTAGCATTTAGTCCATTCACAATGTTGTGCAACCGCCACCACCTCTGTCTAGCTCCAGGACATTTTCATGACACCAGAAGGAAACTTGGTCACCCCCCACTGCCTATTCCCCCAGCCCCTGGTGACCACCAATCTCCTTTCTATCTGTATGGATTTACCTATTCTATATATTTCATATAAATGGAATCATATAATATGTGGCCTTTTGTGTCTGGCATCTTTCACTTGGCATGTTTTCAAGTTTCATCCATGTTGTAGCATGTATCAGCACATCATTCCTTTTCATGGCTGCATAATATTCCATTGTGTGGATGGACTACAACCAGTTTAGCCATTTATCTGTTGATGGACATTTGGGCTGTTTGTGCTTTTTGGCTGTTGTGACTAGTTCTGCTTTGAACATTCATATGCAAGTATCTGTTTGAATGCAATTTTGGGGAGTAAATAGCTAGGTGTGAAATTGCTGGGTCACATGGTCTTTCTTTCTGAGGAACCGCCAAGCTGTTTCCCACAGTGGCTGCACCATTTTACAATCCCGGCAACAACAAAGCAGTGAGAGGTTAAGGAAGTAGCCCAAGGTCACACAGCCTATAAGTGGCTAAGCGGGGATTCGAACGCAAGCAGGTAGACTCCAGAACAACCCCTGCTCTAAGTTATTAGACTGTACTCCCTCCTACGTGAGTTCCCTGAATTTGGGAAATTGCTCAGAGTTAATTTAGGAGACAAGTCCCCATAAGCCATCTGTATAAAGTCCCCCAAGTCCAGACTGAGCTGCCTCACTTCCTTCTCCTTGAATCGGGCGCTGGTGGGGAAAAGGGGGCGGGGCGGGCCCTGGCACCCCTTCCCTGTGCCACCGAGTTGTGGGCGACAGTTATTAATGCCTCCCTGGCAACTGTCCAGTTCCCTTTTTTTGATTATTATTATTTTATTCGGCGAGATTAATGTGCCAGGTCAGAGCGTAATCCCGCCTGTAAAAAGTGATGTGAATAGTCGCCTCAAGATAAATTGCAGGCTTGGAAAAGGTCCACAGCCTTGCCTTGCCTGTCTGAGTGCTCTCCGCAATCCTCATCAATCCTTGTCTGGGGAGAAGAAAAGGCCGGATCTTCATCTGCAGCTGGGGTGGGGGCGGGGGGAGGCACATCTGTCAGGGACCCCTGATGGCTCGCAGCACAGATGCTCTCTCCCGGGCTGCCACGCCATCCACTGAGAGGGTGGGTTGGGTTTTGATATCATAATTATTATATTGGAAGGGCGCTTGGTATTTGGGTCTGCTTGATGGCCCTGGCACATGCGGCTGGGTGATCCTCTCTGGGGATTTCAGGAATCTCTTCATTTTCGGCCTTTTCTTAATTATCATTCCGCCAACGCCAGTTCCCACGTGCCTCCCAACACGGAGGGGCTGCCGGGAATCCTCACTCACACCTGGGTCTTCCAGGGAGGGCCGTGCCCATTGGCCGGCCAAGATGGGTGGAAGACGGTGACCACTGATCTTCAACCTCAACCCCAAACCATTGTGCTGGCCCAGTGTCTTAAGCTGCCACTTGTCATTATAAATCCCAATAACTTGTCTGTAACTTGTGCGTTCTGGGATTGCCTGGTCTGGCTTCATCCCACCTGTCTGACCTCACTGCCCACACCTGTCTCCTTCGCTCACTCTGGACCAGCTACGCTGGTGACTTCATGGTGCCGCCAGTCCCCCCAGCACCTTCCTTCTCAGTCCCTTGTCACGTGTTGTTCCCTCTGCCTGGGGCAGCTTTTCCCGTGATGTCCCCATGGCTGTCTCCTTCCCATCATTCAGATCTCAACTCCAGCCAGTGTCACCTCCTCTGAGAGGTCTTCTCTGATCACCCTGTTGAAAGTAGTTTTCTCCAAACTGCGTTATTACGTGATCATGTTATATCCTTCTTAGCATGTATAGTATCTGAAATAATCAGATCAGGTCACTTTGTCTTTATTTATTTTCTGTCTCCCCCCACCACTCCCCCACTATAATGTGAACTCGTGAACAAGGACCATTAGATCTCTCTTGACTCACAGGGAAGGAGGAGCCTCACGTTAATACCTATCAGGGGGTTTCAAACCAGGCCTGCTTCTCCATAGAGTTCTCGCCACTGCCCCAGCCTCAACACTTCCAGGGACGCTATCCAGGGTCAGTTTGCTTACAGGGGCAATGCTAGATCCCAAGAATATAAAAATGAGTAAGATGCCATCCTAACTTTCGTCCACTGACTTGATTCTCTTTGAATGAAACTTGTTGGTTTTTTATTTTTTATTTTTATTTTTTTAGACACAGGGTCTTGCTATGTTGTCCAGGCTAGAGTACAGTGGCATGATCCAGTGCAGGTCGACTGAGGTGCTCTGCTCCATGCGGTCATTCAGGATTCTGATTTCTTGCAGAATCCCAGGTGATGCTGATGTAGCAGGGGACTGAGACCACAGTCTCCAGTGGAACCTCAACACCCAGGGTGCCAACGAGGGAAGCGAGATTGGAGGGTTGCAAGGAAGGTTTTAAGCACCAAGATGTTGTGTGGCTCACTTGCACCCACATTCTGCCATTGGCTAAGACTGAGTTTGGGGGGCCCCACCTAACAGTGGGAGAATCTGGGAAACAGTTGTCTTTCTGAGGGCCTGGGGGAAAATTAAGTGGGATTTGAGGAACTCATGGCAATCTCTCTGCCATGTCCTTTGAAATGTATGCATTCTGTCTTCTACCCTGGAGGCTACTGCTTGTTCTTTTACTACCAGTGTGTATGTCCATAAACAAAATATGGTATCGATTTTCATGTGTAACAAATTAAGATCAATGACAGGCTACGTGCATCCTTTTGCATCTTGTGCTGTTACATGGTGGTGTGTTTTTGAGGTTTGTGTGTATTTGTGCTTCTTAAAGTGTGGTCCCTGGACCAGCAGCATCAGTGTCACCTGGCAACTTATTAGAAATGCAAATCCTCAGACCCCACCCCAAGACTCATAATTCAGAAACCGTGGAGGTGGGTGGCCAGCAGCCTGTGCTCTAACTAGCCCTCCGGGTGATTTGAATGCTCACTGAAGTTTGGGAACTGCTGATCTTTATTAATATGTGTTCCAGTTCTCCATTAATTTTTCAGTGCTGTATAATATTCCTGGTTTATTCATTCATTCCCTGACTCATGAGCAGTTAGATTGTTTTTTTTTTTAACCATTATGAATAGCACAATAATGAATGTCTCTGTGCACATGCACAAAAATTTCTTTAACATAGCCATCTAGAAATGGAATTGCTGGATTTTAGTATTGAGTATCTCTGGAGTCCCCAGACAGTTCTTCCTCAAGAGGCTGTAGCAATTTACACTTCCTCCAGTGCTGCATACAGGTTGCTGTTTTTCCACGTCGTGCTTTAAGCATTTAGCATTACTTTCAAATCCCTCATCTTCGAAGTGTGCCATGTGCACATTATCCAGAAAGATTAAGAAATTGTCTTTTTTAGAGGTTCTGGATTTAAACGTGGTGCGGAGCCTGGCTCCATCACTTCTTCCATTGCTCACTGCTTGGAAGATCACTTCTTGCTGTTTGATCTTTTTCTTCCCTAACAGAGAGGCAAGAGTGGGCAGTTTTGTCTTCCTTCTGATCTTGACGGGAATGCCTCTAGGATCGTTTCAGACAGGGTTCTCCAGAGAAACAGAACCAGTAGGATGTGTGGATGTGAAGAGATTGGTTGCAGGGAATTGGCTTGCATGATTGTGGGGGCTAGAAACTCTCAGGCAGGAGCTGATGCTGCAGTCTTTTTTTTTTTTTTTAATCAGACAAGGTCTCGCTCTGTCACCCTAGCTAGAGTGCAGTGGCATCATCATAGCTCACTGCACCCTCACACTCCTGGCCTCAAGCTATCCTCCTGCCTCAGCCTCCCAAGTAGCTGGGACTACAGGCATGTGCCACCACACCTGGCTAATTTTTCTATTTTTTTGTAGAGATGGGAGAGATGTCACTCTTGCTCAGGTTGGTCTTGAACTCCTGGCCTCAAGCAATCCTCCTGCCTCAGCCTCCCAAAGTGCTAGGATTATAGGCGTGAGCCACCGTGCCTGGCCTGATGCTACAGTCTTTTTTTTTTTTGTGTGTGTGATTTTGTTTAATGTTCTTGACAATCTTATAAGGCAAATACACTGTTGTCCTTATTTGTAAAATGTAAGTGATTTTGCTTAAGGTCATTTGTGTAGTAAGTGGCAGAACCAAATCTTTTGTTTGTTTGTTTGAGACAAAGTCTTGCTCTGTTGCCCAGGCTAGAATGTAGTGGCGTCATCACCGCTCATTGAATCCTCCAACTCCTGGGCTTGAATGATTCTCCTGCCTCAGCCTCCCGAGTAGCTGGGGCTACAGGTGTGCACCACCATGCCCAGCTAAGTTTTGTTTTTGTAGAGATGGGGTCTCACCATGTTGCTCAGGCTGGTCTTGAACTCCTGGGCTCAAGTGATCCTCCCGAGTCACTGGGATTATAGGCATGAGGCACCCCGTCTGGGCAGAACCAAAATCTTTCAGAGTGCAGAGCCTGTGCTCTTCACCACTATGATGGTTCCACTGATAGATGAGGCAGAGGAAAAGAAAGAGGAGGAAGGAGCTTGTGAAGAGGCCAGAGGAAGAACAGGAGATGGTGATATTATTAATTTTGTAATTATTAATATATAATCTTGTTCTCTCCACCTGGAATACCTCATCCCTGGGACACCTTTTCCCCATGCCCACTTCCCTGCCTAGGAACTTCTATTTGTTCTTTAAGAACTAGACTCAGATGTCACCTCTCTGAGGAGCCTTCCCACATCCCTTCTCCCCAAACCTCCAACTCTCTGGAATCCCACAAAAATTTGCTCAGATTTCATTATAGCCCAAGTTATATTATAATATGTTCATTTTCATACCACCTCCTTGTACTAAATTCAGAACTCCAAGAGCAAGGACTATGTCTAATTATTCCTTGTGGTTCCAGTGCTTAGCTCAGCTCATTGTAGGTGCTCAGGGAAAGTGAGATTGAATGAATCAATCCTCACACCTCGAGGACCCTCTGTCTTACTAGGTACCATGCTGAGAGATGTAAAGTTAAAAAGATCAGCCCTTTGGCCCTTTGAAGTTCATAAACAAATTGAGGATGTGTTCCTATCTTTCAAGTCTACATTATGGAAATCCAACACAAACTAGCTTAAAAGGAAAAAAAGAATGTGGGCAGGGGACAGAATTTATTTTTCCTAGGCAGGTTACTTCTCTTAATAGTTTCAGGAATAGCTGAATCTCAGATCCAAGGGTTTCCAGCAATGTCATCCTCCAGATTAGGTCTCTCTTTCTATGACCTAATCTTGGGTGGCTTCATCCTCAGGAATTTCTTTTCCCATGTGAAAGCCCCTCACAGCTCCATGTTTACATCTAATTGTAGCAAAAATAGAGCTTTTTACACCAATGGTCCTATCAAAAGTCCTAGGAGTAATTCTCAATGCTTTTAATTGAGTCACCTGCCCTTCACTGAACCCAGCATAGTAACTCTGAATAGGCCTACATGACATGCCTACCTCTGGATTTGGAAGTGGGGTTGACCCCATCCAAATCATATGGATTACAAGTGAGGGAAGGTTGTTTACCAGAGGAAAATCAAATTGCTCTTACTAAAAGGGGGAGAAGATACTAGGCAAGCAAAAACCTACACATGCCCTCCATAGAGATGTCCTATACATCAGTAATTATATGGTAAGGCTAGGAGTGATGCTTGTCTTAAGTGCTTACAGCCAAAGATTAGGTAGGAGAAATGGATCACTTCAAGGATAGCTGTCCACAAACACCTTCTAGGATGAAGCCTTTGAACTATACCTTTTGGATAGGTAGGATTATGGTAGATGAAGATGAGGAGGCCTTTCAGATATGTGGAAAGGCATGAACAAAGGCAGGGAGGTAAGGATCCTTTGAAGGTTTTCCAAGTTTGCTGGGAACTTTTGGGAATTAAGTCTGGAATTTTGGTTGGGGGCTAGATCTATACATAGTCTAATCAGTGCTAATCCTTTATGCAGATTTCTTCCATATATGATCTCAAAAAAGAGTGATCTTGGCAGCCACCAGGAGTAGGATTATTCTTCCCATGTTACCAATGGGGCAAGTGAGGCCTAGTGCAA
>CM052452.1:9287468-9302215 GCA_028533085.1 Varecia variegata
TCAGTTTCATGAGTTAAGGTGTTACCTTGGGCAGATTATATAACTTCTCTAAGCCTTAGCTTCCTCATCTGTAAACAAGGTAAAGAACAATACCTATCTTATAGGATGGTTCATGAGGTCTCAGTGAGGTATTGCTTATTAAGAACTTAGCACTCTCTTTCTCATCCGCTCTCGTCTCCTCGTCCCCGTCTGGTCTGGTCGTCTCTTCCTCTTCCGGTCTGGTCTCCTCCTCTTCCGGTCTGGTCTTCTCGTCCCCGTCGAGTCTGGTCTCCTCTTCCTCTTCCGGTCTCGTCTCTTCCTCTTCCGGTCTGGTCTCTTCCTCTTGCGGTCTGGTCTCGTCCATGTCTGGTCTGCTCTTCCGGTCTGGTCTCCTCGCCTCATCCCGTCTCGTTTCCTCTTCCGGTCTCATCTCCTCTTCCTTTTCTGGTCCGGTCTCCTCTTCTTCCGGTCTGGTCTTTTCGTCCCCTTCCAGTCTCGTCTCCTCTTCCTCTTCCAGTCTGGTCTCCTCTTCCCGTCTGGTCTCCTCCTCTTCTGGTCTGGTCTTCTCGTCCCTGTCCAGTCTCTTCTCTTCCGGTCTGGTATCCTCGTCCCTGTCTGGTCTCCTCTTCCAGTCTGATCTTCTTGTCCCCATCGAGTCTGGTCCCCTCTTCCTCTTCCAGTCTCGTCTCTTCCTCTTCCGGTCTGGTCTCCTCGCCCCATCCCGTCCTGTTTCCTCTTCCGGTCTCGTTTCCTCTTCCGGTCTCATTTCCTCTTCCTCTTCCAGTCTGGTCTCTTCTTTGTCTGGTCTCCGTGTGGTCTCATCTTCTCTTCTTCATCCTGTCTCGTTTCCTCTTCCCGTCTAGTCTCCTCCTCCTCTTCCGGTCTGGTCTCCTGATGCTGCCGTCTTGAGTTAGAATTCCTCCTTCCTTGGGGAAGCCTCAGTCTTACTCTTAAGGCCTTTCAGCTGATTGAGTAAGGCCCATACGGAGTAGCCAGGACAATCTCCGTTACTTAAGTCAACTGATTACAGATGTCAACCACATCTACAAAACAATCTCACAGCAACACATAGATTAGAGTTGGATTGCATAACTGAATAGTATAGCCTAGCTGGTTAGATCGACACTTAAAACTAACCGTTGTAGTCCCTTATTAAATGGGATCCCAGCATTGGGGCTGAGGATCTTTTATCGTGTCAAGAAAGCACCCATCTAGTCCATTTTATTACAATGTTTAAAATTAGAAAGGACGATTGAATTTGATCAAGAAGCATCTGATTTTTCTCCTTGATCTGTCACTACAAAGAGCTGCATTATTAGATTTCCTGTTAGTCTCTGCATTCCCGGGAATGAACGCCACTTGATCATGATGTGTTATCCTTTGAATATGCTCCTGGATTCTGCGTCCTGCTGTTTTATGAAGATTTTTGCATCTTCTGTCATAAGTATTCCTCTCCCTTTTTCTGTGAATTCCCAGAAATTGCTCCGGTCACTTTCGCTTAGGTCTCATGGGCCACTACTCACACTTGCTGCCTGGCAGGCTGAGAGCATCAGCTTGTAGCTGGGTGGCAACAGCCCAAAGCAAAAATGGACATTCTCACTTTGAAAGAGGAAGGGGAGGAGGGATATGGAGAGTCACTGGCAGTCTCTGTCCCTGGGTGATTATCCCTCATTTGCAAATGAAGGACCTGAGGCTCAGCAAGGTATGTTCACTTACCCAGGGTCATACAGCAAGTCTGTGGCAGAGCTGTGACTTGAGAAACCTGGTCTTCCAGATGCCCCCGAGGGACCCATGATAATAAGAGAATCATCAATATGATATGATAATACAATAGAGTAATAATAAATAGCTGATGTGCCTAGTACTGTTCTAAGTGCTTCATATACGTGAACTCCTTTCATACTCACAAAAACCCTGTGAGAGAGATAGTCTTATTGTCCCCAATTTCCAGATGAGGAAACTGAGGTAAGTGACTTGCTAAGGGTAAGCAAGTGGCAGGGTGGGCACTTGGACGCTGGCAGTCTAGGTGCAGAACCCACAGTCTTAACCATTGCATGATCCTGTTTCTCTGACCAGTGCCCCCCACACCCAGACCCAGTGACCCCGACTCACATGGCGGCGGCAGCTGCTTTCTGTGCACCTGAGGACCCGCCGGCTTGCTCCCCACCGACCCAGGCACCCCACACCCATGTCCTCCTCCCTCAGCTACCCCAGTGCCCCCCTTCTTCTGTTTCCAGAGCCTGCACATCATTTTTTGTTGTCGTCCTTGTTTTGTTTTGTTTTGTTCCCTTCACTCCGTTCCCTGGGAGACTCTCAAAGGCTACATTCTGCCACCAAGGGATGCAGCAAGGGACAGAGCCCCAGCGGGCACCTGGGATTTCCCAAACCCCACCCACCCCCCTTTTGGGGGCAGCAGAGGGGGGATTGCATTATTTATTTATCTATCTAGTCCTGCCCAGCTCCACACCCCCCAAGCTGTTGTTCCCCACCAGGGAAGATGAAAAACAGCCCCAGACAATGGAGGACAAGGCTCGCCACATGGCCCTCGCAGTTTAATTTCCTTTAATTCATTTTATATTGAACCAAACGATACTGTTTGTTTTTAATGGCAAACACTCAGCACAGAGGAGGGGCCGTCAGGCCTCCTCCTGGGGAAATTAGGAACAGCTGCCAGTTCAAGTCTCCCTCCCTCCCTCTCTCCTGCCCTCCCCCGGCTTCCCACACCTACCCCCCAGCACTGGGGCCTTTGGAAATCGATTTCCAGGTTGAAAGATGATAGTTTTCGCCAGCTCAGATGGTCACTGTCTGGAGAGCTGGCCTGGCTCCGTCCCAGCTGCCGTCAACCCCTCTTAGGATGGCCGCCCCATCCCAAGGCCACCCTTCTTTGGGAATAACCAGACACACAGGACCAGGCTGGGGCCTTGCTGTTCTTGGGGCCTCTCCTCTCCTGCTCATGGCCAATAATGCTGGGTGGGCACCTGACCTGATCCGGACCCATCCAGGGCCCTCTCCCAGGAACCGAGGAACACAGAGGCCGGGAGGTTAGCGCTGAACACGTTCATTTATTCCGTGCCTGGGAGCAGAGTCAGGGCTGCATCCCAGTCCTGCCGAATCAGAGTCTGCACTTGAACCTGACTCCTGGGTGATGCACGTGCTCACGAAGGTTGGGGAAGTGCTGATGAGAGGAGAGCTCCCTCCACCTGCGCACTGAGGTTCCTGGAACTACCCTTCATGTGGCCTGGGGGGTCCAGCGCCTCTTTGAAGTCTGAGATAATCCAGAATCTTCCCAAAGCCCCTTTTTTTGCTGAAATGGGCCACAGTCAGTTTCCGTTCTTGCAGATAAAGAGAATTTTAATGTATAACCAGCCTTTTTGGGAGAAGCTTTGGCAGGGGCCAAACCAAGGTGACTAATGCCCAGTTTGGACATTGCAGAGGCCT
Source organism: Varecia variegata (assembly GCA_028533085.1). Taxonomy (NCBI): domain Eukaryota; kingdom Metazoa; phylum Chordata; class Mammalia; order Primates; family Lemuridae; genus Varecia; species Varecia variegata. The sequence goes on from CM052452.1 coordinate 9,290,886, forward strand.
CTCTGATCCCGCAAAGGCTGGGTTACAGCCCTGCCCTCTTGGTAACACGCTGTTCAACCCAGAAAGACCTTGTTCCTACTGATGAGGAAACCAAGCTCCCAAAATCACCAGTTCCGCTCACATGATTTATCCTCTGTATCTTCATTCTGCAAATACTTTTTGGACACCAACAGAGTGCCAGACACGATGCCATGCATGGGGGCTCCCCAGACCCAGGATGTTCAAGCTCAAAGCTCACAGTCCGATGCAGGGAGCAGGCAGGGTGGCAGCCTCTCCAGGGCCCTCTGGAAAACAGAGAAGGGGCACCTAAACCAGCCGCCAGCAAAGTCTTCCTAGAGAAGGGGACATCCGAACTGAGTTTTCACGCAGGGCTGGGAGTTGGCCAGGCAACGTGCGTGCCAGCGAGAGAGGACAGCTGGAGCTGCAGCACAGAAATGGGAAACAGTTGGGCATGTGCATGTGTCTGGGTAACTCTTGAATGTCTCATCCCCGCTAGACTCCACGAGGGCAGGGAGGACGTCTGCCATGCTCGAGCTATGCCCAGTGGCACACAGTAGGCTTGCAGTGACCCTCAGATGACGGGACGAGCAGATGTCAGTGGTTGGTATGAATGTGCAGACAGGGCAAGGCAGGGAAGCCCGAGTCCATGGTTCCCCGACACACACCCCACCCCACCCGCCTGCCTTTCCAACCACGTCCTGGGTATGTGGCGGCAACCCCCCCACCCTGGGTGCAGCGGGGGTTAATTGGCCAGCTAAGTGCTGATCACTTTGCCCTTCCCCCGCTAAATGAGTAGGGAGGCAGCCAGGCCCCCTGAGGTGGCCTTGGAGGGGTCCACTTCAGCTCCTCCCTCCTGGAGGAAAGGAGGGAGTAGAGTTTGGGGGGATCTCCTATTTGCTTCCACCAGGGTGGGTGGAGCTGCCCTGCTCCCACATTTCCCCCCGATGTCCCTCCCTCCCTGGTCAGAACTGGGATTTGGCCCAAGGGAGCACACTGGTGACCTTTCTCAACTCTCAGCTGGTCCAAAAAGGTTCCAGAGTGGATTAGAAAGAGCTTGTGCTCTGGAGTCAGTGGATCCGAGTTCGAATCCTAGTTCTGCCATTTCCATCAGTATCACCTCTGGCCAGTCACCTCCCCTCTCGGTGCCTCAGTTTCCTCATATGTAAAAGGGGAAAAAAGGAAATAATCCTGTTTGCCTCTCAGGGTTTGGCGGGGAGATTGGAGATGAGCTAAAAAATAAATCTTGGGAACAGGTGGAGGTGCTTTCAGCAATCCCTGGCTCGTGTAGACGCTCGATGTATGTTTTCTTTTTTTTTTGCTTTTTCCCTCACGACCCTCACGTGAAAAGCCAGGCCCTGTTGCCAGGTGGCCAAGCAGCCCACTGAGGCTTTGCAGGCCTCTGGCTCTTCTCCTGGGGGCCCAGAAGTGCCAAGGTCAGGACCTTGAATGGGCCAAAGAAGGAAGGAAACATTATCTTTGCTAATTACCTATGTGTGCCACCCCTGGACCAGCCTGGGTACGAATCCTGGTTTTGCCACTAGCTGTGGATCCTTGGGTGAGTGAGATCGCGGTGTTGAGCTCTGTGGCCTCCTCTGTATACGTGATGGATGATGTCACCCAGCTCAAGGAGGAGCCCAGAGAGGAGCACACGAGGTGATGAGAAGGGTTAGCACAGGGCTTTCGGTGCCTGCTCAGTCTTTGTTGTTGGGCTAAGACCTGACCCTGCCTTGAAGGGGCCTATGGAGAGATGGGGGAGGGAGACACACGAAAGAACAAGGACAGGACAGAGGGAGATGGCCCTTGGAACACAGACTTATGCCCTGCTGTGTCCTTATCCATGACGCATGAATATATGCTGAATGACTGCGACAGAGACACACCCAGAGGCAGGGGGGTGGCCGAGGAGAGACGGGGAGGTTATCTGTTCCCCTGTGGGCTTGACCACATTGCTGCAGGCCCCTGGGCCTTGATATTGCTGAGGACAGCCTTGTCCCCACGCTGGGGGAGGCGGAGCAGGGGTGGTCCCTGCAGCCAGGCTTCTGTGTCTAGAGCTGTTCCTGTTTTAAGAGGAGGAAACTGTCCTCCTGGGAGTTTCAGTACCTTGTCCATAATCTCGCCGCCATTGAGAGGCAAGGGAGTCCTGCCTGGCTCCTGCCTCTCTTTCCAGCCTGACATCCTGTCTATCACTTGCCCGAGGTTTAGAACCTCTCTTAGTGCCCACCCCACCTTGCTAAATCATGTTCTCTCGGCCTTTGCAGTGGCTGGTCCCTCTCCCTGGCCCCTAGCCCCATCGCCCTCAGGCATCTGTTTCGATGTCACTTCCACTGGGAAGCCTGGACCTATCCCTGGTCCCAGGTGGGGTTGTGTGACTCACCTGTGTGCTCCCACGGCCCCGGGCTATTTCTGTTTTGAAAGCATCATGTGATGTTGTGATTGCTGGTCTGTCTCCCCCACTAGACTTCACACCTGGTGAGAACAGACATCAGGTGTCTTGTATGTTTTGCTTTATTCCCAGCACAGTGCATGGCGCACAGTAGGCACTCAAATGCACTTAAAGTGATTCGTGAATGAGTGTTACAAAAATGTATTTTCTCTGAAGCAGTGTGAATTCAGTTGCAGCAATCTACTAGACTTGGAGTCAAACAGGTTCCATTTCGGCTGTTTGCTCATTAGCCCTGGACCTTGGGTGAGTCAGTACACTCCTCAAAACCTCAGTTTCCACATCTGTATGATGGGGATAGTAATCGTACCAATGTGAGAAGTAAACAGGCTCATGCATGCCAATGAAGCTTTTTGATCACTGCAGCTCATTAAGTGGTAGCGTCGATTTATTATTTAGTGAAAAACCAAAGCAAGCAGAGGAAAGGGTGCCCTGGAAGGCATGACCCCACTCCTCCTGCTGACACTCCCTAGGAGTAAATGACCATAGTAATTGTCATTGCAGAAGCCAATCACCATGCACACACTACATGCCAGCCACTGTCCTAGGCTCTGTATATCATCCGTCCACCCACCCATTCATTCATTCAACCAGTATTTTTTGACTACCTACTCTGTGCCGTGCCTAGTACTAGGTCAGTGAATAAGTAGAGTATCTACTTCCAAGGGATTTACGTAAACAAGATGCTGAGATAAATAAGCAACATGTCAGGTGGAGACAAAACAAAGGATGCCATTGTGGGTGGGGGGCTGCTCTTCTACTCTGTGGCCAGGGAAGGCCTTGCTGAAAAGGTTAACAGTCATGAAAAGGCTAGAAGGAAGCCAGGGAGCGCACTGTGTGGATAGGTATCTGGGGAAGAGTGTTCCAGGCAGGGGAAACAGCATGTGCAAAGGTCCTGAGGTAGAAACATGCTTGGCAAGTTCAAGGAGCAGCAAGCTAGTGTGGCTGGAGCAGAAGAGGAGGCAGGGCAGCTTCATGGGCATGCAACCTGTGCAGAGGGTCCCACGCTTGGCTGAATGCTCTGCTATCACTGTCTGAAATTCTTCATTTTTTAACAAGGAGTCCTGAATTTTCATTTTATACCAGGCATCGTAAATGACGTAGCCAGTCCTGGTGGTGGGAGATACAGTCAGAGAGGTGGCAGGGACCACAGCACCAGAGGCCACTCCCAGCCCCAGCGACTGCTTTCTGGCCTCCCCTCATCCTGCCATGGAAGGCAGCCCATCGGGGATGCTCTGACCATTCGAGTCTGATACTGTCCTCATGACAGTGGACACTATGTCTTCTCTGTGTTAGGTTCCTATGGCTACCGTGACAAATTACGACAAACTTTGTGGCTTAAAACAATGCAAGTTTATTATCTCACAGTTCTGGAGGTCAGAAGTCCAAAATCAGCATCACTGAGCTGAAGTCCAGATATCAACAGGGCGGTGTCTTCTGCAGGCTCCCCGAGTTCCTTGGCTCTGGGCCCTTCCTCCATCTTCAAAGCGCATCTCTCCAACCTCTATCCCCATCGTCACATCCTCTTCCTTCTCTCTGACCCACTGGCCCCCCTCTTATAAGGACCCTTGTGATGGCATTGGGCCTGCCAGGATAACCTAGGATAATCTTCCCATCTCAAGATCCTTCATGTAATCCCATCTGCACTTACACAAAATTCCTTTTGCCGTGCAAGGTAACAAATTCACAGGTTCTAGAGATCGGGATGTGGACATCTTTGGGAGGCTGTTTTTCAGCCTACCACAGCCCCCACTTTGTAGATGAAGAAACTGAGGCCCAGAGAGGTGATGTGACTAGGGCAAAGTCACCCTCCCAGCAAAAGGACAGATCCACGATTGGGGCCCACATCTGTAAAGTTTGAAGTCATGGGGTCTAGACCACCAGGAAGGGAGGTGCTCTCTGCCTATCTGTCTCCCTCCCTCCCTCCTTTGCACCTCTCCCCCCACCCCCTAGCGTCCTGGGAGGCAGCTAGACTTGGGCAGTTTCGGCCCAGAGCATTTGTGCCCAAGACTGTAGCTGTCGTGGGGACACACAAGCTCATCCATTCACCTGGGACCAGGACAGAGGGAAGAGGCCGCTTTTCCGTAGCTAACAGGGTCCCAGGCCACTTCAGGCTTAATCATCAACATCTTATAATTAGGCTTCTCCTGGGTCCTGGGGGGCAGAGCCTTGTTTGTAAGGAAGCTCCTGCACACAGTTGCTGGGGCACGCAGGCTCGGCCGTTCCTGTTCGTGGGGCCAGTGAAACTGAGTGTCCGACTGCTGCTGTTGGGCAGGTCTCTACTCACAGCCTGGCAAATCCTGCGGGGCCTCAGCCTGGCCCCAAGGACTTTCTGCCAGCTGGCCCCCAGGGCCACAGCACCAGAGGCCAATCCCAGCCATTGGCATGCTTTCTGGCCTCCTCCTCATCCCGGGCCCGGAAGGACCTTTGTAGGAACTTGGGGGTGGGAGGGAGAGGGTGACACACATTTTCATCAGCTCTGACCTTTAATGATGGGTGTCCAGCTATCAGATGGCAGATGTGGTAGTGGGTAAGAGCAACCCTGCTGACATCAGACAGACCTGGATTCAAGCCCCACCTCTGCCACGTACGAGCTCTGTGATCTTAGGCAAAATGGAGAACTTCTCTGAAACTGAGCCTCAGTTTCCCTCATCTACAAAGTAATAATTGTCCCCTGCCTCATGGGGTTATTATAGTCTATTTAAAAAGCAGGCAAGCAAACTTTCAACTTGCGGCTTTTTTTAAATAACACATATAACATATAAAAACAAAAAGTAACAAATACCCTTGTATACTTAGCTTAAAAAGTTGAAAATTACCAGTTTCTTAGAAACCCCCTGTGCACGCCTCCTGGGTTCTGTTCATCTCTCTCCCTCCCTTTGCCTGTAAGAAATCAGAGTTTTATGGTTACCATTCCCTTGTTTTCCTGGTGTCTGCTTTCTGTAGTTTTTATGTCTCCTTCCTTGCTATTATTAAAGACCAGAGGAGACATAGGCATAAGCGTGTGTAACCTTCTCCCGTCCCTACCAAATTTCCTAAGTTTCTCCTACCTCCCCATCCTGTTAACAAGCAAGGACTCGGTTGGTTGGGAAACCAGAGCATCAAGCTTGTCAGTACGTACTACACTTAGAATTAATAGGCTCTGGATAAGCACCAGATGGGCTTTACCATGAATCAAACAATGTAGCAAGGAGCTTGGGCTTCTAGATAGTACAGAGTCAGCCCAAACTTTATACTCAAACAAATCTGGGTTTTGAATATCAGCACCGCCCACCAGCCTAGGCCACTAATTCTTTGCATTCACTCCAAAAATATTTGAGTGTCATACTGTGTCTGTGACAGACACTGTGTAGGTGTAGGGATATGTGACAGATGAAACAAAGAGACCAAAACAGAGTCCCTGCTCTCATTTAGTTGGGGAGATCACCCAACACAGAAATATAAAACTTCAGATTTCAATAAGCACTAGGAAGAACATAAAACCGAAATTGTGGAGGATTCATTTAGGGAAATGGGAAAGAGCTTTCTCTGTCGGATGGACGTTGGAGCTGCAACCTGTACTTCCTTAGCCATCTGACTTTGGTTGGGAAAAAAATTCCATTTTCGCATCTGCAAAACGGGGCTGGTAATAACCCCCTCCCAGCTCTGCCCTTAGTAATAGACCCTGACTGGGCGCCTGGTTCAGCAGTAAATGTCACTGCCCTATCTCCCTGTGGTTCCTGGCTACATGTGGTGCTGGGGATCTGTTGAGGAGCCGTTTGAGTGAGCTGTTTGTTAGTGATGGCGAATCGGCTGCTGGCAAGTGAGTTGTGAGGCCCCTAATAGGGTCTCACTGGACCCTCTTTAACTGGTTTGATGGCCAAGCCTGGGGGAGGGAGAGAGTAGGGAGGGCATATTGTCCACTGTCAACAGGAAGGGTTCACCTTTTTCTGAAGAAGGTGGTGTAAAGGAATAGAAAGACTCTGCTGTAGAGTTAGGTCCACCTGGGTACAAATCCCAGCTTTGCAGCAAGTGTCTTCACCTCTCAAAGCCTTGGGTTCTCATCTGTGAAATGGTCCTAATATTGTAATACCCTCTCCGGTGGGTATGTCAGGGGGAACGGTGCCCAGCACATTGCAGGCACCCTGCAAACCTGGCCATTATCACGGTTCCCACCAGAGCAAGGAGGAACTGGGGCAAAGGTGCAGAGGTTCGGGGTACAGGTAAGGAGAAAGGAAGGAGAGTCAAACGGCTAATTCACACGATCTCGGTTCAAGTCCCCGTGCCACCCTTCCCTAGGTGGGTAACCTGGGGCAGCTCCCTCGTCTGTAAGGCAAGGCTAGCCATAGAACTTCCTTCACCCAGCGGCTGTGAAATCATGCGGGCAAGTCGCCTCGCACCGCTCCTGACCTCAAGTCTGGGGGGCTGGTGCGGTCACTCCCTGCTGGACACGTGGCCTTAGGGGTGAAATGTTCAAATCAGAGAGGGAAGAGTGGGCGCTCGAAGACGCGTCAAAAGAATGGAAGAGGCAGCCGTGCCTTTCGCAAGCTGCGACCTCCTTTGTCCGCGGAGGCCGAAGAGCCTCAGGCTGGGGGCTCGGTGCCGGCGCGGGGCGCCCCGGGGGCCCGGCCAGGAGCCGGCGGCGCGCAGAGCGGGGCGGCCCGGGGCGCGGGGCGCGGGGCTGTGACCTCATCGGCCGGCGCCGTCCCGCGGGGCCATGAGATCATGAGATGCCGGCGCTCGCCGAGGAGTCGATTTGTTGGGAGCGCAGGGACAGCGGGCGGCCCGACACGGTGATCTCATCCGGGCCCGGGGGAGGAGGAGGCAGGCGGCCCGGCCCGCCCCCGCTGCTGGGAGGGGGATTAATGGCCGCCGCCGGGTGGTGACGTCATCGGCAGCGCCCGTTGCCTGGCAACGCGCGGCCTCCAGCCCCGCCCCTCGGGCCCCGCCCCCCCCCCCCCCCCCCTTCTTGCGCGCTCAGCCTCTATCCACCCTGGCTAGTTCTTCTCTTTCCTTTTTTCCTTTTTAAATTGAGGTATAACTTACATACTGTAAAGTGCTCTCATTATAAATACACAAGCTCAATGCATTTTGACAAGCATATGTAATCGTCCAAATCAGGTTGTCAACAGTGCTATCCAACAATTATTAATGCGAGCCACATAGATAATTTTTAATTTGCCAGTAGTCACGTTAAACACGCAAGAAGGAACAGGTGACTTTGATTTTAATAATGTGTTTTTCTGTAGCCTAATACATCCATGAAGTGAAAATTATCATTTCAGTATGTAATCAATATAAAAATTTTAATTTTACTTTTCTTGTTTTTCTAAGACTTGTAAATTCCCTGTGTGTTTCATACTTTAAGTACATCTCAGTTTCAGAATAGGCACATTTCAGGCGCTTAACAGCGACATTACTGAGTGGCTACTGTGTTGGTTATCACAGGTGTAGAACATTTCCAGCACCTGGAAGGCTCTTTTGTCCTCCCTTCTGCCCAGTACCCCCACCAAAGGTACCATCGTTCTGAATTTTATCATCACTGTTCAGTTCTCCCTCCCTCTCTCCCCCCAGACCTTGCATCTTTGCCTGCTCTTTCCCCTCGTCTCTCTGTATCTCCCAGGGTCTCTGTTTCTCTGTTCCTCACAGTGGCTCAAAGCAGGAGATGGAAAACCAGGCTGAATTTAAACCCTGGCTCTACCACTGTCTAGCAACTTTGGACAACATGCTTCACCTCTTTGAGCCTCTCTTTCCTCACCTGTTAACTAGAGCTAATAATTACCAAGTCCAGCTCCTATGGGTGTCAGAGTTTGGGGACAGTCTGCAGGTACCGAGTATTCAACCAAGAAACCTTCATCACCAAACCTGTGAGCGAGCCCTCATCTTTCCCTTTATCTGCTAGTTTCTTCTGTCCTGTAATCCTCTCACTTGCTTAGATTCCCACTCTGTTTTTCCCTCCCTGCCTCTGTGTTTGAGCTTTCTCATCTGAGAAATGGGAATTGATCATAACTACCTCCAAGAGGAGCATTTGCTGTGCGTGGTATGTGCTTAGTGACCAGATTACTCTCTTCCCCTCTGGCCTCCCCCTTCCTTCTCACCTGGACTCTTAACTCCTGAGTGTCCTTTTCTTTTCTGACCTCTAACTCTGTCATTTCTCAGTTTATTTCTTCTCCCCACAGCCCCATTTCCCCTCCTGTTTTTGTGCCTTTCTCTCCGTCCCTTCCTGCCTTCCTTCAGTCTTCAGCCCGCCCCCATCAGCCCTTGTTTCTCCCACCACTCCTGACCATGCTGGCCAAGTAGTCCAGGGGAAGAAAAGCAAGAGATGGACAATCTCCCTGGAGGCTGAGGGGCCTTAGTACTTCCGAGGGGCCCCTCTGGCCCAGAGGCTGGAAGTGGTTCCTGTAAAATAAGTACATTGGAGTAGGGCTTTGAAATGCAGACGACTCCTGGCTCTCTGCTAGCTTTAGTCCAGTGAAGCTTTCTAGCCTTCTTTTTCTGACACCCCCTTCTTTTTTATTTTCATTTATTTATTTTTTTAGAGACAAGGTCTTGCTTTGTTGCCCAGGCTAGAGTGCAGTGGCGTGATCATAGCTCACTGCAGCCTCAAACTCCTGGGCTCAAGTGATCCTCCCACCTCAGCCTCCTGAGCAGCTGGGACTATATAGATGTGCACCACCATACATGGCTAATTTTTGTACTTTTTTGTAGAGCCTGGGGCCTCACCATGTTACTCAGCCTGGTCTCAAACTCCTGGCTTTAAGTGATCCTCCCACTTCAGCCTCCCAAAGTGCTAGGGATTATAGCTATGAGCCACCATGCCCAGCAGAATGGTTAAATTTTCAGGAAATTTGCACGCAGCGGTTAAACCATTGGTAGCTTGAAGTTGGCCTTGTGGGAATATTTACACCACAGAAATTGGCAAACACACAAATCAGGGCCTTTATTTATCCCAGAGACCTGGTTTGCCAGCACACCACTGCATGCATAATGTGTACATGTGTGTATATGTGTGTGTGTTGTGTGTATATATATGTATGTGTTCAACCCCATTTACAGAGAAGGAAACTGAGGCTCAGAGAGGTTAAAATATTGTCCAAAATCAACCAATTTAGTAGATGATAGATCTAACCTTAGAATCCCAAATCCCATTCTCTTAGCCACGAGGCTGTCCTGCCTCCACAGATGAGAAAATGTGTATGAAAGAGATTCATAAACAGGCAAAACTTTACAAATATTCATTATTAATCTTAATATAGAAAAAAAATTTATCTCTATACATTCTTTGTACATCAAAGCTGCTAACAAATATCTGATTATGTCTCTCCTTCCTTCCTCCCCACCCCTAGAACTCTTCATCATGTTTCTCGTGTAGGTGCATTCTTCTAGAAAATTCTCCTTCTCTGTTCATGTCTTCTGCTTCTCGGCATCCCCCTCTCCTTCACTCACCACCTCCTTCTGTAGCCAGCCCTCTGTTGTTTCCCATTTCACTTTTTGTCCCACCCTCCATTCTAGCAGCGAGGAAGGCAGAATAGAATCTGCCCTCCCAACACAACCGCTCCCGCCCCCTCCATCAGAATCCAAGCAGAAACCATCCCTGCCCAAGCAAGTCCTGCAACAATTGCTACTGTTCCCCCGTCACGGTGGCAGGGAGGCAAGACGGCTTTAATCTGATGGCTTTCCTTGTTCTCTGACACCCCAGAGAAACCGCACGTTCCATTTGGTGGTCGTCAGAAATAACATGCTTAAGAAAGCTGGAATTATAAAACTGCTTAATTAGGGAGAGATGGTTCCACTGGAATATGCCTAGTTTTCCCTGGTGGTTTGAGCTCTTTCTCAAAGTGCCCCCCCACAGCAGCTAATTGCTACCTTTAATGTGGTACTTCATAGGCACTCACTCACTCCCTTAATTTTATTTTCTGCGACATCAGTGCTTGCTTAGAAAGAGACATTCTCTCTTGGATGTTCCTTTTCTACCTCTCGTTCTCTGTCAGCAAACTCTAGAAAGTCAATGTGAGTAATGAGTCCAGAATCATTAGCTGCAAGGGTCCCCCACTGACCAGGTGCAGTGGCTCACACCTGTAATCCCAAAGGGTTGGGAGGTGGAGGCCAGAGGATCGCTTGAGGCCAGGAGTTCAAGACCAGCCTGGGAAACATAGCAAGACCCCATCTCTACAAAAAACAAAAAAAATTAGCTAGGCGTGGTGTTGCATACCTATAGTCCCAACTACTTGGGAGGCTGGTGGGAAGATCACTTGAGCCCAGGAGTTTGAGCTGTCATTGCAGCACTGCACTCCAGCCTGGGCGACAGAGTGAGACCCCCTCTCTTAAAAGAAAAGAGAGAGAGAGAGAAAGATTCCCCCATTACTAAATGAGCACCAACTATGTCCTAGATCCTGGGGACATACCCAGAGCCAAATAATCTTTTCTCATAAAGGACTTACAGTCCAATGGGACAGATACTAAAATAATTTTTTACAAATGGTGAGACGTGCTCTGAAGGAGTGGTGTAGGGCAGTCTGAGAGAGTGTGACAGGAGCACCTAATGTAATTAAGGAGTTGGGGAAGTTCTCATAGGAGGTGACAAAGAGTAAAGGGACCACTGTTCCATCTGCAAAGGAAGAGCTTTGGTGTCATCTAGCAGCTGAAAGAAGGGCCAAGAATCTGCTACCTGAGCCTCCTGGGAAATTCTGGGATGTGTTGGAGACCCCACTGGGATTTGACTTCTCTGGCTTCTGATGTTCTAGACCAGGGCTCAGCAAACTACGGGCCACGGGTCAAATACATCCTGCCACCTGTTTTTGTAAATAAAGTTTTATTGGAGCACAGCCACATCCATTCGCTTACCTATTGTCTGAGGCTGCTGTCCCACTGCAACAGCAGAGGCTGTGTGGCCTGCAGAGCCAAAGTATTC
>CM052452.1:9302715-9360275 GCA_028533085.1 Varecia variegata
TCCTCCAACAGCTACTTCCTGGGAGGGGTCCTGATCGTTCTCTACAGCCTCTGCAAGGTGAGGTGGCCCCACTCACTAGCCAGGCCTGGGGGGCTGCTCCACTGGGAAGACTGGAATACCCGTGCTAAGGTCATTTCTTTTCTACTAATTGAAGTAAAATTCACACAACATAAAAATGAACCACTGACCCTTTTAAAGTGTGCAGGTCAATGGCATTTAGCAGATTCACAGTGTCATGCTACTGCCACCTCTTTGTAGTCCCAAGGCTTTTTCATCACCCCAAAAAGAAACCCTGTACCCGTTAAGTAGTCACTCCCCATTGCCTGTTCCCCCAGCCCTGGCAACCACTAATCTGCTTTCTGTCTCTACAAACTTCCCTATTCTGGATGTTTCCTATAAATGGAGTCATACAGTATGTGACCTTTTGCGTCTAGCTTCTTGCACTTAGCATAATATTAATGTTTTTGAGGGTCATCCATAATTGAAGCATATATCAGTACTTTTATGGTTGAATCCACCCTAATTTCTTGCCCATGAAGCTCACCATAGGATAATCTTTCACAGAGTCATCTCCACAGCAACGCTTCAAGGTACATACCATTATTGCTCCCATTTTATAGTGAAGAAACTGAGGCCCAGGGAGAGGTTATTTGCCCAAGGTCACCTCAGCTAAAGATGACGGAGCCCAGAGCTTTTAACCACACTTCCACTGAATTTGTTTTCTATCCCTCTTTCCTCAAAAATAGTATTCCTGTTAGAGAATCACTTGAGGCCAAGGGTTCCAGACCAGCCTGGGCAACATAGCAAGACCCTGTCTCTACCAAAAAAAAAAAAATCAGAAAAATTAACCAGTAGCCCACACCTATAGTCCCAACTACTCAGAAAGGTGGGGCAGGAGGATCACTCGAGCCCAGGAGTTGAAGGCTGCAGTGATCTATGATCACACCATTGCACTCCAGCCTGGGCGACAGAGCAAGACCCTGTCTCTAAAAAAAAAAAAGAAAAAGAAAGAAAGAAAACAGTATCCCTCTTAAATTGCACATCCTCAACTCTTCAAATCAGTATGCAGTATTTCTCTTTTCATTATTAGTACAAATCAGGGGTTTTTTTTGCCCTAAAAGTAAATACGTCCTTCTCTTTCTTTTTCTTTCTCTATTTCCGGCTTTAGAGAATGTGGGAGGAACTGCATGTGTTCCTCTCTTCCCTTCCTCCCAGCAGGACGAGCCAGGCAGTCCATACAGTGTCAGCCACTGGGACTTTTCCAGCTTCCTGATTCTGATGGACACAGTGGCTGACTGGAGCACTGCATGGAGAAAGATTATCAGGCCCTGGCTGGGCTCAGGGGAAGTGTGCTGTGATCGATTAGCAATGCCTGCCCTGGGCTTGGGAGGGGGAAGAGGCAGTCTGTGTGCCATGTGTTTGCCATCCTGGCCTAGACAGCAGGGGAGACTGCTGCTGTCAGGCTGCAAGACAAAAGCCAAGGAAAGCTGAAGGGGATGAGGAGTCACAACTGGGAAGGAGAGCCCTGAACATGTTTTGAGTCAGAGACAAGGGTGGGGAGGTGGGGGGATTGTGCAGGGTTCATGCGAGATCCTTGGATGCTTTTCAGCCACCACTCTGCTCTCCTTTCAGTCCTTCGACATCTGTGGCCGTGTGGGCGGAGTTAGGAAAGCCCTGAAGCTTCTCTGCACCTCTCAGGTGAGTTGGCGTTAAGTGGTCCCCACTGGGGTCACAGGAACCGGGAGCTGGAAACAGCAGCAGCCTCTCCATCCTGTGAGGGTACGGCTCCCACAGGGGTCCATAGCTGCGTTTGTCTCCCCCCTCCCTCAAACAGAACTACGGCGTCCGAGCCACGGGGCAGCAGTGCACAGAAGCCGGTGACATCTGTGCCATCTGCCAGGCTGAGTTCCGAGAACCCCTCATTCTCCTGTGCCAGGTGAGCAGGCTTGGGCTGGGCCACTGGAGACTGAGGCTGGGGGACAGCAGGACCCTTCCCCAGGACCGGCCCTCAGGGCTCTGGCATGGGTCTTGGGGAGCAATCTGACTGGAGTCAGCCAGACCCAAGTTCAAATCTCAGCTCTGCCTCTTGTTAGCTGGGTGGCCTTGGGCAAATCACTTTACCTCTCTGAGCCTCGGTTTCAATTGGTAAAATGTAGAAACGCCAAATTCACGGTAGCGCAGCGTCAGAACAACCTGAGTGTGAATTTCAGCAGCGTTCTTGAGCCCCACGTGGGTCGCTGCATCTCCCTGAGCCTTGTTTTGTGTCACGTCTAAAATGGGCATAATAATAATACCTACTTGATAAAGCTATTATTATAATTCAAGGAGATCAGCAATGGCAAGAACTAAATTTGAATTATTCAGATATAGAAATTGCTAGTATTATAATGATCAGTATAATTATTATTGCCACTTGTATTTGTTATTAGTCATGGGACACCAGCCCATGGTGGAAATACTGATCAGTCCCTTTTAACTCCCTAAATGCATGCCGCCGCCGCCGCCGCCGCCGCCGCCGCCGCCTCCTCCTCCTCCTCCTCCTCCTCCTCCTCCTCCTCCTCCTCCTCACACCAGGGTATAGGTGTCAATTCAGCAAATGTGTATGGGGTCACAGCATTGTGTCAGACAGGGGAGGAGAGGCAGAGGGCACACAGATTCTGTCCCCTCCTCTGGAAGCTCACACTCTCCTTGGGGAGACAGGCACGCACATAAATAACTATGAAACAAGGCAGGCGGTGATAAGTGCTGTATAAGAGAGATTCATGCAGTGTCCCGGGGGACTGGGGCAGAAAGCAGTACGTTCCAGGGAGGCTTTTTGGAGGAGGCATAAGCCTGGGGACCAGAAGGCGTGGAAAGGCCTACGGGTGAGGGGACAGGAGGTGGAGTCCTTTTTAAAGCATCAGCAAAAAAATTTTTTGTTATTGCTATTTGGGGACTTGGGGGAGGGTTTATTTTTAACTTTATTTCTTTTTAAATTGGTAATATATTTGCATGAATCAAAATTCAAAAAGGAGATTAAGGAGACGTGATGACTAAATGCAACGTGGGACCTGGGTCGGATCCCAGAATAGGGAAAGGATGTTAATAGAAAACTGGTTTGACGAAATCCGAATAAAATCTGGAGTTTAGTCAATAGCAACATATCAGTGTGGGATTCTTAGCTTTGACAAGTGTACCATGGCAATGCAGGAGGATAACATTAGGCGGAACTGAAATCCAGTGAAGGGTATATGGGGATTTTCTGTTCTATCTTTGCAACTTTTCTGTAAGCCTAAAATCATTCCAAAATAAAAGTTTATTTTAAAAGAAAGTTTTAAAGATATTAAAAGGAGGCCTGTCACTGTGTGTGTGTGTGCGAGTGTGTGTGTGTTTACATCTTTTTAAATGTTTGTTTATTTATTTATTTATCGTCAGAGACAGGGTCTTGTTCTGTTGCCCAGGCTGGAGTGCAGTGGCATGATCATAGCTCACTGCAACCCTGAACTCCTGGGCTCAAGTGATCCTCCTGCCTCAGCCTCCTGAGTAGCTGGAACTACACGCATGGGTTAATTTTTCTGATTTTGCTTATTTTTTGTAGAGACAGGGTCTCGCCATGTTGCCCAGGCTGGTCTTGATCTCCTGGGCTCAAGTGATCCTCCTGCCTTGGCCTCCCAAAGGGCTGGGATTACAAGCATGAGCCACCACACCCGGCCTCTTTTTAAAAAAAACATAAGTTGTACCCATGCCGATTTCTTCACCTTGCCTTTGAAACTTGGAACTGTGCGTTGGAGTTTGCTCCTTACCCTAATGTATAGCTGCATAGCATGCTATTTTATGGGTAGACCCTAATTTGTCTAACCATTCTATTGAGAGGCATTTAGTAGCTTATAATCTTTTGTTATCACAAATAGGACTGTCACAGATGATCTGAAAAATGGGGAGATCAATTGCACCTACCTGGGCCCATCATGTTGATTAAATACATTAATCCAAGTGAGGCATTTAGAACTACACCTGGCACGTGGTTAGGGTTCAATAAATATCAGCCCTTATGGGCACGCGTTCCATTTCACACATGCACAAGCTCTTGGAAGGCTAAATTCCTAGCGGTGGAATTGCTAGGTCAGAGGGTGCACAGTTTTGACAGATATTGCTAAATTGCCCTCCATAAAGAGTGTATCCACTTACATTCCCAGTGCGCAGCGTGACACGGCCCCTCGCTCCCCCTGCCCCCCACCAACACACAGCGTTATCAAGCCTCTTCTGAGCTCTGCCAATCTGACAGGTGACAAACACTATCTCAGCGCAGTTTTAATTTGCATTTCCTTAATTATGAGCACGGTTGAGCATCTTTTCATATGTTTCAGAGCCATCTGTATTTCCTTCTCGGTAGCAGGGATTATTGGAACAAGATGTCAAGGTGAAAGTCTGGCAATCTCCATAAGCCTCAGTCTGTTTGTCTCTCTTCCATCCTTCTCCTGATACCACTACGGTCTTCCCGAAGCTGGATTAGAAATTCTTGCGAGGGGTCGGACAAGACACCATTGTCCCAGATCTCGGAGTAAAGGCCATGCCCAGTGCTGGTTGAAGACCAGGCTGAGCACACATCTCAGTCTTGCTCCACTGCTCTTATTTGGGTCTGGAAGGACAGGGATGGCTTGCACAGGTGAAAGGGCTTTGCTGATTCCTAAATGCATGGAATGAATGAATGACTCAGCTTTAATGTTGCTTCCTCCAGAAAGGCTTCCCTGACTCTGCCTCCCCAGACTAGTTATATTTCTAGCTATATGGTCTCTTAGATCCCGGTGTGTTTCCTTCATAGCACTTGTTCCAGTTGTAGCTGGTTGAGTAAGGTGTGTCTCCCCTCTGCCTAATTACAACCGTCTTGAGGACGGAGACCATGTCTGTCTTGCCTAACAGCAGAGCCACAGTATTGGCTCAATAAATATTGGACAGATGGATGGATGGAATGGGTAGATGAATAGGATGGAGGTGGATAGAATGGTTGGATAGATGGATAGATGGATGGATGGTGCCCAGGTAGGAGTGGGTGAGTGAATGCAAAGGTAGGTGGATAGCAGTACAAATGGGTCGGTGACTGTGTGGATGGGCAAGACAGATGGGTGGGTGGGTGGATGGATGGTTGGTTGGTTGGTTGGTTGGATGGATGGTTGATTGGTTGGTTGGTTGGATGGATGGATGGGTGGGTAGATGGACAGACAGGTAGATGAGTGAATAGATAGATGGATGGGTGGATGGGTGGGTGGATAGTTAGATGACTAGATGGACTAACAGAAGGACAAATGGATGAGTGGGTGGATGAAGAGCCCACTAGGCTAAAGCAACATCCTATCTCCCCTTCAAAGGTGAGACAGCACAGGAGCAGAGGAGGTGTGACTGCCTGGGTGAAACTTCCAGGAGTAGGCATCCACCCAGCTGACAGGGTGGAGAAAGGGCATCCCAGGCAGATATTAACACTTATGCAAAGGCTGTGAATAAGCCTTGCGTTGAAGGTTGTGTGGCATGTCAGTGACATCGGGTACCCCGGGGTGATGAGGCTGAAGTGGGAGAAGGTCCATCATAGAAGGCCTTGGGTGCTGTGTCAGGAATCTGTAGAAGGTGCTAGGCCTGCTGACGCCTGGGTCCTGCCCTGCAGACCATGGTGAGCATCTGGAATGGTCTTCAAGGCTCTGTGTGGATGGATCTCCTCTCCCCACTCCCCTACATTCACCTCACTCCGGCCACATCATCTGTCCTTGAGTGCCTCAAACGCCTTCAGCCTGGAATGTTCTATCTCCACCCCCTTTCTTCACCCAGCTCACTGCTAAATGTCCTTCAGGGCTCAATTCATATGCCCCTTCCTCCAGGAAGCCTCCCTGGACTACCCCCTCTCCCCGGATCAGACTGGTCCCTCTGTTACACACCCCCCATAGCACTGTGGAACTCTCCTTCAGAGCATGGTTTAAAATTAGGCACCTACTGTACACCATGCTAGGAATGAATGGGTTTATAAGAAGCTTACAGCCCGTTATGGAGAGACAGATAATATTAAACGATAAACAGGCATAAGATAATACGTGTCACTATAATACTAGCTAACACCTATACAGCACTTACTATGTGCCAGGCGTTATTCCAAGTGCCTGCTTTTTTTTATTTTTTCACTTTTCAAAAAACATTTTGTTTAGATTTTTATATTATCATTTTCCTCAAACTGTTTATTTTGAAGAATTTCAAGCCTACAGAAAAGTTAAAGGATAGTAGGATAAACACCCTTCTGTCCTTCACCTGCATTTACTAATCATTAACATTTTACCACTTTTGTGCCTTTTCTTGATAAAAATGTTTTCCCCTAAACTAGTTGAGAGTAAGTTGCAGACATTTCGATTCCTCGTCTGCAAATACTTCAGCGTCCCGGGAACAAGGACATACTCGCTCATGATCACAATTCCACTAGCACCTCCAGGAAATTTAAGATTGATTTAAAATATTATCTAATATGTGGAACATATTCAAATTACTCCGGTGGCCTTCAAAATGTCCTTTATAGCTGGGGGATTCCCCCCGTCCTGGACCTAGCCAAGATTTGTGTTCTGGCCGGGCGCGGTGGCTCACGCCTGTAATCCTAACACTCTGGGAGGCCGAGGCGGGCGGATTGTTTGAGCTCAGGAGTTCGAGACCAGCCTGAGCAAGAGCGAGACCCCGTCTCTACTAAAAATAGAAAGAAATTATATGGAAAACTAAAAATATAGAGAGAAAAAATTAGCCGGGCAGGGTGGCGCGTGCCTGTAGTCCCAGCTACTCGGGAGGCTGAGGCAGGAGGATCGCTTAAGCCCAGGAGTTTGAGGTTGCTGTGAGCTAGGCTGACGCCACGGCACTCTAGCCCGGGCAACAGAGTGAGATTCTGTCTGAAAAAAAAAAGATTTGTGTGCTGCATTTGGTTGTCATGTCTAAGTGCTTTGAACATGTTAGTTAATCTCCCAATGAGGGGGGTATTGTCCCCATTTTACAGATGAGGAAACTGAGGCACAGGGAGGTTAAGTTGCTTGTCCAGGTTATACAGAGAGTGGTGGAACCTGTTGGTCTTTCTAGTCTCCCTGCCTTTTTTTTTTGGCCCATTTGTTCCATTCTTAACCCAGCAGGCAAAGGGATCATCTTAAACTACAGATCATATCAGGTCACTCCTCTGCTCAAAGCCCTGCCATGGCTCCCTACTTCTCTCAGAATAAAAGCCAAACTCCTCACAAGGCCCACACCCCCCATCGCTTCTCTGACCTCTTCTCCCTTTCCCATCCCCTGGTTCCCCACACTCTGCTGCTGTTCCTCCAGCACATTCCAGCCACAGGGCCTTTGCACACGCTGTCTCTGCTGCCAGGAGCATTCTTCCCCTAGATACCACCAGGGCTCCCTCCTCACCCTCCTGCAAGCTTTACCCAAATGTCAGCATCACAACCCTCCCAGGCACTCCCCACTCCTCCTCCTCTGCTATTTCGTCTTAGTGCGTAACTGCCGATAGACTAGATATTTTAGAGATTCAGGTTGCCAGCTGTCCGCTGCTGCCCCAATGCAAGCTCCACGAGGGCAGGGATTGTGTGGTTTGTTCGCTGCCGTGTCCCCAGCTGCTAGGACCCAGGCAGAGTCCTGAGTCACGCTGGTTGCTGTCCCCGCAGCACGTGTTCTGTGAGGAGTGCCTCTGCCTGTGGCTGGACCGTGAGCGCACCTGCCCGCTCTGCCGCTCGGTTGCCGGGGACACCCTGCGCTGCTGGAAGGATGGCGCCACGTCGGCACACTTCCAGGTGTATTAGGGTCAAACGCTGAGGACACCAGGGGGACGCCGGAGGGTCGGGGGGCTTCCTGGAATTCACATCCTGCCTCCTGCCTTCCACCACCGCTGACCCCAAAGCCTGGCCCCCGCCTGTCCTTGCCACTTTGTCCTTCCTCTCCTGTCTGCAGCGTAGTGCGTGCATCCTTCCCCTCGCGTGGGGAAGCCCTCCTAACTTAGACGTGTCCCCGCCCAGGTAGGTCTTCCATCCCCCGTCCACGTTGAGAACCTGGTAATACGTGAAGTTCCCACCTGTTGGTTATTTTAACCTAGTACCTGGAACTTAATGCCGCAGCCTGGGGAGGAGCGTGAGATCACTGCCTCCCTGCACTGGCCCGGGCGCATTGGAATCACTGTGAAGGACGTTCAAAACGCAGGTGCTGGCCCCACCGTATACCTGTAACAGCTTAGTGTCCCAGACGCTTAGTGTGCGCCAGGCGCAGCATCGAGCGTCCTGTTTGGGTCCCCTCCCGACCTCCCCACCACAGCCCTGGGATGGAGGTACTGTTGGCTTCCCCGTTGCACGGGGGTGGTCACTTTCCCAGGGTCACCCAGCTGGCAGTGGTGGACCGAGTTTCCGACACAGGCCTGGTCCCGCTTCAGAGCTCGAGCTCTTTTTTTATTTTTTTTTTTAAAAAGGGACGAGGGCTCGCTATGTTGCCCAGGCTGGATTCGAACTCCTGGGCTCAAGTGGTCCTCCTGCCCTGGCCTGGTGAGTAGCTGGGACCACAGGCACACGCCGGTGTGCCCGGCAAAGCCTGTGCTTTCAACCACCGTGCTGACCTGCCCCGCAGACATGCCAGGCGTGGGGCCCGGCACAAAAGGTGATTTTGATGCCTGTCCCTGGTTAGGAGCGAGTGGCCCAGGTGCACAGCGTGCTGGATTCGGACTGTGTTGAGAACGCGGACGGCGAACGCCAGCTCCTGGAATCGACTTGTGGCTGGGTTCGCAGAAAAACTTGGCCCTTCAAATGGCTGGGTCCCTGGGTTTTAGCTGGGTGCTCAGTGCCATTGGGGTATCAAGAAAGGTCAGCTTTGGCCCAGATGTGGGTGCCACTCGGTCTGCCATCTTTCTCTCTCTTCTCCCTCCCTCAAGTCTCAGTCCTGTTGACGGCTCCTATGGACATTGCAGTCTCCCCTGGTAGCCGTCAGAGCAAAAGGGATGACGCGTGTTGTGGATTCTTCCATGAGCCAGGGCAACGGCGTAGAGTGCAGTAGCAACCTGTGTTTCCGTAATCTCTATGGCAAAGCCACTGCTCCACCTGTGAAACTCTCCCTGTTGTAAAATCTGGGATGACATGATTCAGGGGATCACACTGAAGCCACCAGAATCTTGCCTGCCGTATCCCTGTCCCAACTCTGTTCTCACTGTCAACCCCAGCACAATAGGCTGGCATCGGCGGCGTGACAGAGGAAGCAGGCTGTGTGGCTAGCGAGCAGATTAGCATGCAAGCTCCAGGAGCATTGGAGTGGCCTCGCTGCTGCCACCTCGTTCTTAGCCAGTATTAACGTGTCCCTTCCCCCTCATTGATTCAGGACCCTTGTCCCCGTGTGCCGCCAAGCCAGGACTCTTGCCTTTGCTTGGCATCCCTGGCGCTCTCCTGGTAGCCAGCAAGACAGCTCTTCCAGGGCAATGTGGCATCTTTCAAGCTCTGTTTCTATGGCAATGGCCGTGATGTTACAATCCCACTTGTCTGGATAATCAAGTAGGACGGCGACGCGGAGGGAAACGGGGCCAGGTGGATGCGGCTGCTCTGTGTTCTCCCCGCCTTGAGGAGGAACCAAAGGGAGGCAACAGGAACTTCTGCAACTGGTTTTTATCAGAAGGAGCATCCTGCCTGCAGATGCTGTCATAGAGGCAGGCACGAGAAATCGGAGCTAGAGACGGCAGGTTGACATACGTGCACGGGTGTGATGGTGCAGATAGAGCCGTCCGCTGGGAATCAGACCTGGAATTCTGATTCCAAACTGTGCATGACTTTGGGAAGTCACTTTGCCTTCCCAGTAGCCACCTCCAGGGTGGCAAACCCTAGTATATAATCTGCTGGAACCAAGGAAACTAACAATGTAGGATGGTGGTGAATATGCTAATGGTTTTTCCAAACCACTCCCCACCCCACCCCCCCAAGAAAATTCTCTAGCATTCTGCAAATAATGAGCCACGTCTCTGATACCATAAAGAATGTCACAGGTAGGGGACATTCTGGGGTAGCTGGGATGGTTTAGTTTAGGATTTTATTTATTCATTCCTTACCCTCTGAGGGGAATGGCCCACGTGAGGTTTTCTCGTGGGTGGGAGGATTTAACTTCTGCCTGGGGGGACAGTGGCCCATGCAGAGTTTTCCCAGCACCAGGCTGTGTTACTTCCCCGACACTAGTGTGAAAGCAGCCAGGAGTCCCCACTGGAAAAGAACAATGGCATTTTATAAACAAGACTCATGGAGTATCAGGTTCAGAGCAGCCTGCTCTTCGTATTTTATGATGCACTGACTCAAGTTCCACAAAGTCCTTAGAAATAGTCCTCTTAACGTGACAGATCTGGAGAATAATAGACGTGAGGGAATGAGAGAGGCAGGCTTTGGGCCTGGGTGTAATAGTTTCATCACCTCCAAAAGAGAAGAACGCACAGTGCATTAAGGGGACACTCGGGCTGCTACGACTCGAAACTGGGAGGAGGAAATGTCAAGCAAGTTCTGGAATCTTTTAGTACTTTTGCTCTGGGACAAACAGCTGCCTTCAGTGTTTTCATGTCTCCTTAAGTCCCCTTCTGCCAATAAATATCATCTGTTGATGCAACTTATGTTTGTGGTCTTGAGTTTCCTTCCCACTCTTGGAGCCAAGTGGAACTATTTTAGAGCAAAGGAGAAGCTGCACTTCGCCGAGTGGGTGGTTATCTCACGTTGGTTTCTGCTAAAGCCGGGCCTGCAGAGGCGCACATGATTTATTTGTAAATGCTCACAGGAAAAACCAATAAGGGAATGATGAGTGAAACAGAACAGGGAAGGGGAGGCAGCCAAGTTCGTGGGCGACGTCTGGTGAAGTCCCAGCCTTAGCCCGATCCCCAGCGAGCTCTGGAGTGTACGTTGCAGCTCAGGGTTTGTTGTGCTGGGAGCATTTCGTACTCACAGAAACACACCAGTCAAGCCTTGGCTCTGGGCTGCAGGGCGGGGGGCTTCTCAGGCACTTCACGCTGTCCCTTGGGGAGGCTCCAATGTCCGAGAAGGTCTCAGGGACCAGCAAAGCACAGGGAGCTGCAGGATGGGAACACAGACCTGGCAGAAGGGACCAGAAAGGTGCCTACTGCAGAGATTAACTATAGGTTGTGTGGAGCCAGAATGTGTAGGCTGATTCAAGAAGGGTTTGCCTGATTATGGTAGAGATTCTAATGTAAATTAATAGTGTTAGGTGACAATTCATGCCTCCCAGGGCAACATGATGACACCAGCCGTGAATACATTGTCAGGCAGACCTTTTTGGTTGCTGTTGATAGAAAACCAATTCAAATATGTAGGGCTTAAGGAAAAGAATGACTTTGTTTGGTTCATGGAACAGTATGAGCTTCAGGTACAGCTGGATCCAGGGGCTCCAGTATAGAAGAGTGTCTCTCCATCCTGCAGTTGTTTTCCTCGGAGACAGTTTGATTTTCAGGCAGTTGGGTCACATGTGGTGAGATGGCCCTGGCATCTCTGTGTGTACATTCTACCAGCGTATCCATGCGAGCAAAGAGAGCTTCTGCATTCCCAAAGCTCCAGCAGGGGTCCTGAGACTGACTGTCATTTGTGTCCAAACCAGTTGCTTTAGCCTGTGGGATGTGGGTCACTGGCCAGACCTGGGTCAGGTGTCAAGCCCTGGAGATAGGGATGGAGGTGGTGGGGAGGATGGATCAGCCCCTCTGAGTCACATGGACTGAAAGCAGGGAAGGAAGTCCAAAGGAAAAGAGGAGATCTATTATCTAAAACACCAACCTGTACTCAACCCACCAGTCTCAAGAAGAGACTAGAGCCTGGTTTCTTGGTATGTCTCAGACCAGGTAGATGCAGAGTGGCCTGTTTGCCCATTGTTGAAGACATGAATCTGTAGGCTCATTAGCTGGCGCACATGACGCCTTGCATAAAATATGGTCTTGTGCACTGACCTTGAACTGTTGGGCAAGTTCCCCAAACCTGTTGCCCAACCCATGGGTATGGTTTAGGGCAGTCCTTCCCTTAGGGAAGGTTCTAAGGAATTAGAGGAGGGAAGGAGGTGTGCCCCAGGGAAGGCTGCGGTGTGCAGGGTCCAGGGGCAGGGAGTCTCCCTCCACTGTGCAGATACTTCCATAGTCTTTGAGGGCCAACCTTCCAAAAAGGAAATGAAGACGCAAAGACCTTTGGCTAGAAGTGCACAACCAATTTTTTAATAAAGTCATTACAAATATGTACAAAGCGTCTCCAAGGTATGAAATTCCTCTTACAAAAGAGCACAACAAACCAACAGTGTCAGAACCCAGAACGGAACATCCCCAAGCGTATTGCCTCCCCGGCTCGGCCAGAGGCATCCTCAAGGTTCCAGATACCCTGGCAGCCGTCCCTGCCATGCACGCGGGCTCCTTGGCGCTTAGAATGCAAAAGACCTTGGGACAGGCTTTATTTGAAAATTATATGTTGCTCCCCAGGCCTTATAGAAACCAGGAACACAGGGGAGGGAATGAATACATAAAATCCCCAAGGGAACCAACCATCCACCCTGCCCTCAAGTCCCCAAATGTGACATTCTTTCCAGTGGACCTAAGTCAGGCTCCCTGGCTCCCTGCTGGGCCACATGCTGGTGTCTCGCCCTTGAAATAGCAGTGCCGTGGGACCACCGCATGAAGGGACCCAGCATAGCAGAGCAGTCAGCTCCTGGGCCTGGGGTCTCTCAGACTCAAGTTCAAATCTTGGCTCAGCCACTCACTATTTGTGTGGCCATCAGCTACGTTGCTCAACCTCTCTGAGCCTCCATTTCCTCAGCTGTCAAATGGGAATGATAACAATGTCCTCTGCTCAGGCGGGCGCGAGGATGCACCTAGGGGAAGACGTGCGAAGCACTTGGCCAGCGCTCGGGAGTGGTGAGCACACCTCGAAAGGTAGCTTCCACGGTTGTGTAAAGCAGCAAGGGCCAGTCTTGTCATGCTGGGAATGAGTCTAGAGTGAAGGCTTTTTTCAAATCACCTTCTGCTAATCGTGTGGCTCTCGGTAAATAATAACATAACAAACAATCTGCCAGTGAGGCTTGGGGTCACCGTGATGACCCGACAAATCTGTTAAAAATTGTGAACCAGACTGGAAAAGGGACATTTCATATTGTCTGGTTCCAAGCAGGGCTGACCCTCTACTATCAATCGGAAAATCCCTTCTGAGATGGAATTCTATAACCTGGCACATTGTAGGTGCTCAATGAATCTGTGTTCCATGGATGAATTAAAATTTTAAAAATAAGCTTTAAAGTGACACTGTGACATCAACTTCCTCCCCCCATGGAACGTCCAATTGGTTCCCATGGGACTAGGCCAGAATGTCTAGCTGGTCCCCCTTATCCTCTCACCAACTTTTGACCCTCTGATTGGCTCAGATTGACTTAAGGGAACCTTAACAAAAGAAACTGGTGTCAACCCAGAAGAACAAAACCTTTGTTCCAGTCTCTGCAACTTGTAATGCCAGGTGGACCGACACTCAAAAAGTCCACACTGGTGAGCCGGTATCCCTAAAAGATACTTGTGTAGGAAATGGGTGGGAGAGGACTCCCCCAATTTCTCAAAAAGGGAGAGTGAAATTCTGTCACTGTCAGAAACATGGTGAAAGAGTTAGGAGTCTATAAGATCAGCTACACACAATGTAAAAACCCGTCACAGTGCCATTTTTCTGTGACAGTATCATTTAAATCACCTTTTTTGTTTTTCCATCAAAATAGAAAAGAAAAAAATGAGATCACTGGAAAAAGTGGAAAAGAAGTCTCCAGTATATCCCAATAAAGGAGGTTTAAAAAAAAAAAAAACAGCAATAACAGGAATTGGGCTCTAGGCTAAGGTGGTGCTCATGGCCTAGGACCATGGACAGCAGCCAGTGGAGCTAATGGGCTCCCCAGAGAAACCTGCTACCCAAGCTACATCTATGACAACGGCAATAGGAAATGGAACCCCAAATTTGAAAAGAAATCTTGTTTGCTTGTGGGGGATCGGGTGGGGGTGAGAAGCTTCCAGGCAGGAATGGATCTGACTTGGAATGTTGAAGTCCCAGGAGGCTCCAGTCCCTGTGGCTCCCGGACCCCCACCCCCACTGGGAGCGAGCACCTCCATCAGGAATCAGCATGCAGAATCCCCCCACCTCATTATGCAGTGAGCCACCTAAAGGATGATCTCAGCAGCCTCCTCCTGCTCTGCACAGACAGACACACACACACACACACACACACACACACACACTGCTGTCTGCTGAAACCTGATATGAGGTCTTTTTTAAAATTTATTTCAAAGCCTCCCTCCCTCTCTCTTTCTCTCTGTCTCTTCACAGACGCTCTGCAGTGAAGCTAATCAAAATCAATGACTCCTTGGCAGCAGGAGAAAAGGAGAGGAAGAGAGGGAGGGATGTTGCCAGCACTTTGCACACTGTGGAAATATTTAAAAAAAAAAAAACACCACCCCACTATCTCATGCAATCCAAGTAATGCAACAGGAGAGACGGTGGAGGGAGGATACATATATATATATATATATCTCATGCTTCAATTTCCTAATACAAATGTCCATCAAGAAGTCAAATCTCATATAAAAACAAGCATTAAAAACAACCCCTTGTTAAAAATCGGGGCAGTGGAGAAGTGCACTCAAATCAATGATGTGCAAGAAAAGGCCAGGATTAGATAAATACACAGTTTCTAATAATACATGAGACTATGTACAAGGGACTTGGCTGGAAAGCTCCGTCAGGGGGGCATGGGTGCTCAGTTCTCTCAGCAAAGTGGCTTCATTGAAATCGAAATCGCCTGCAGTGCCAACCCCAGCATTTGGAGTTTGGATCCTCCAGGGGAAATGTCATAAGCTAGTAGGCAAGTCAGGGTCAAAAAGAGACCCTCTGACATTTCGCCCTTTGCTTATGTCTAGGTGGTCAGTAGGAGCCCACCACGATCTCGAAGGTACTGACTTAAAGAAGCAGAGACCTGGGATCGAACACAGCTGTAGTAATGGAACCCCCACCCCCGCCCCCAGAAAATGGGACGAGCTGGAAAGACTCTGGTCTCTGGCTGGGAAAGTGATTAAACAGAAGCAGAGACTGTATTTCATACCATTCTAATGAATTGGCCTTCTCAGTTCATGGCTTGGTGGGGATATTGCCCGCTGTTCTCTGCAGCCCCCGCCTAAGTGACAGTCCCCTGCAAACATCAACTGGGGAGGGGAAGGTACAAGCGACCAGGGGAAACAAGTTTTCCAGAAATAAGCGTTCTTTTTTGCTTTGCTTAGTTCAAAGCTGTGGGGAGCTCAGGGGGCCTTCCGTTGCCTTCAGTAGTTCTGGATTGTATTTTTCTTTAAAGGAAAACATAAGGCATGGATTAAAACAAGAAGGAAGAAAGAAGCGCAGCTCCCAGCTCGCAGCACCGAGGAGAGGTTGTGCGTTCTAAAGCACCTGGTCATTTTCAGCGAAGTGGACGGGGGGATAATGCCCATGTCAGCCCCATGCACCTTAACAACTGCTGACCCCGCTGCTGGCTTCGCAGAACTGGAGGGGTGTCTGTCAACCAGCTCACCGGACCCCCTGTCCATAGGTACTGGGTGGTGACCTGCAAATCCGGCCATGGAGACCGCCCGTCTGAATCTGCAGCCTGGCACCTCATCACCTCGGCTTTGAAAATGGCAGTGTGTGGTACCCTGCACGGAGGAGTAATACCTGTTTATTTAGATTTTTTTTAATGAGAGCAAAAAATAATCCCTGCTCCCTGAAGAGTCTTTGCAGCCAAGTCTCAGTCCAGCACACATCTTTTTTTTTTTTCTAGCCCTTCTAGAAACTTCTGAAAATAGCTTATCCTGGGGGCGGGGCGGGGGGGAATCAGACCTCTGTCAATCAGTGAGATGCTGGTGCCTTTCATTTAAATGACTCGCTCCCTCCCCCAGCGTCCCTTGCTTATAAATCACTCTTGACCAGAATGTAGCCATTTCTTGGCTCTTTAATCCATAAAACCTAAGCCCTGAAATCCCCTTGGGGAGTGGGGGAGGCTGCGGGTTGAACTCCCAGGATACTTCTACGGGATGCAGGAGACAGCAACCGAGTCACGCATGAGGTCAGCTTTCCCCCTCCTAACCAGCAAGCCACTCGGTGCCATCCCCTCCCAGCCTTCCTCCTGGACCCCAAGGTTTGCTCCCAAACACCTCTTCGTCCCCACACGGAGAAAGATTCTCAAGTGGCACTTTTGCAACTCTTCCCTTTAAAAAAAAAAACAATCTGAACAGCAAAATAGAAATTTCTCTTGTCCCCTGGCCTTCTAGGTCTGTCAACAGAATACCACGGCAGCACCAGCAAGAAGAACACACTTAGCACCAGCAAAATGTAAGTGAAGCACCAGAGACACCTGATTGGTAGGAAAAACAAAATCCCATTTCTCTTGACGGCACAGTGGGATCTATCGATTTATCTAGACAGGCATAGAGACACAGGCTGGAACGCATCAAGGAGTGCAGGTCTCCCAGACTGCCCCTACAAAATGAGCCCTAAGTCCTCATTTTTTTTTCTTTCTATCATGCATGCCTTTTGCAATTTGACCTCTTAACTCCACCAGCGGCTATCCCCAGGCAGTTGGTGGCCACTGCCAAGGCTAACAATTCCCACCAGTCTTTGCAAATTTCCCAGGTAGATGGCAGGCATCTCTCTTCTGGTGCCCCAGACATTACAGAGTATCAAAGTTCACATCGCAAGGTGCAGAAGGGGAAGGGGACTGCGTCCTCGACAAGGCATGCACTGATAAGTAATATTCATATTTTCTTTTTTTTAAATATATATAGAGAGAGCTGTATGTAAATAGCATTGGGGTGTCTGTTTCTGCAGCTGGGTTTCCAAAGGGCTTCCCCAGTCCCACTCTGTGTTTCTGCGATTGCTCCAGGCGCTGCCGCTGTCTTTAGTCTCCACTTCCTTCTCGAAGTGCCAACCGCGGCCTTTCAAGCTCTGGGCTCCCCCTCTGGAAAACGGGAACCAGCTTTCTCCAAGGACGCAGGGTTTTCACCAACCTGCAGAAATAGAGATTTGTATTTTGGTCAGTGCAGACAGCTGCTGGGGGTGACGTCAGTGCAGTGGGCCTCTGCACAGCCAGCCCCGCCCCCCCATGTTGGGAGGGGGAGGGGAGGGAGGAAGAGCTGCTGGATGCAAAGCTGTGGTTTTGGAGGAAAGGTCCCCAAAAGCTAGTCTCGGTGCTCCTCCCCCCACCAGCAGCCCTGTCCGTGTAGCAGCCTTCCCTAAATAGACATTTGCATATATACACACACACATCTGTTTTCAGATCTAGATATTTACATAGGCATCTTCTGAGATTAAAAAAAAAAAAGAAGAATGTAGAACCACACTACCTTTTTGCTCCTCCAAATTAGGAACAGGACCTTCATCCTAAGTCCAGATTCAAGGCAGCGTTGTAGGACAGCCTCTGCTCCCTTTCATTCATTCATTCATCCATTCATTCATTGCCAAGCATCCCAAGTGCCATACTAGGTGCTACAGATCCAATGACATAATTCTTGCCGTTGAGGGGCTCAGAGCCAACAGGGGGAGATGGGAAGAAATGGATAATGACAGCCGCATGCAAAGAGCAATATGGGGAAACGTGGGCTAGGGGAGCCCAGGGGACAGGCAGTTCACGAGGGAGACGGGGAGACAAAGAAGGCTCCTCAGAGAAAGAGGCAGACCCTGCTAAGTACTGAAGGGTGCCAGGGAACTAGCCAGGATAAGAAGATGAGACACCACAGGCAGGGCAGGAAAAACAGCACATACCCAAGAGCATTGAAAACATAACACCCAAAACTCGTACACAAATGTCCGTAGCAGCATTATCTATAATAGCACAAAAATGGCAACAACACAAATGTCCGTCAACCAAATGTGGTATATCCAAACAGTGGAACAGTATTTGGCCATCAAAAGGAACGAAGCACTGGTACTTGCGACGACATGGATACACCTTGAAGACATTACCCTAAGCGAAAGAAGCAAGACACCAAAGGCCAACGACGGTATGTTTCCATTTATGTGAAATGTCCACAAGAGACAAATCTTTAGGGACAGAAAGTAGAATGGTGGTTGCCTAGGGCTGGGGGGAATGGGAGGAGTTGGGGAAATGAATACAGGGTTTCTTTTAGGGAGATGGAAATACTCCCAAATGGATTGTGGAAGATGGTTGCACAACTCTATGAAGATACTAAAAAACCATTGACCTTGAAAGGTGGGTGGATTTCATGGTTACAAGTTAGCAGAGGAGACTGGAAACATTTCACCCAGTAATCTGAGCCAGGTGGAATAAGAAATACCACGTGGGTAACACAAACCAAGGAGAGGAGAGAAAGTGGGAGGGAGAGCGCTTTATTACTTCCGGGTTAGAGAACGTCTGAGACATTGACTTGCATGAACTGTACCAACAGGTCCCCTGGACCTCTGGCTTCCTGCTGGGTTTGACCAACAGGAGACACTACCCACCCCAGGGGAGTGGATTTGGAGACAGAGTATGAGAACACATGCAGTGCTTTACCTTATATACTTTACTTCTGCATCATTTATTTTACATTATACATATATAGTTTTATTTATTTTATTTTTATTTTTATTTTTATTTTTTTTTTTTGAGACAGAGTCTCGCTTTGTTGCCCGGGCTAGAGTGAGTGCCGTGACGTCAGTCTAGCTCACAGCAACCTCAAACTCCTGGGCTCAAGCGATCCTACTGCCTCAGCCTCCCGAGTAGCTGGGACTACAGGCATGTGCCACCATGCCTGGCTAATTTTTTCTATATATATGTTTAGTTGGCCAGATAATTTCTTTGTATTTTTAGTAGAGACGGGGTCTCGCTCTTGCTCAGGCTGGTCTCGAACTCCTGACCTCAAACAATCCGCCCGCCTCGGCCTCCCAAGTGCTAGGATTACAGGCGTGAGCCACCGCGCCCGGCCTATAGTTTTATTTTTTTAATGAGCAGCAAGTAGTACTTGTACAATTTTTTTAAAGTATTTTAAAAACATCAAGTTCACCTGCCACGAGCCACTGGCCTGCCCCTGGCGTGTGTTCCCTCAAACCTGGCTCATAAAGAACTTTCTCAGATGCTGACTCACAACCAAAGCTCACAAGTGAAGAGATTCACGACACGCCTTTGAAAAGACGTCCCTGTTTCCACTCATCACCCATCGTGTGGAGGGGAAGGCGGGCAGAGGAAGCCCCACGGTTCTGCCTCCCTGGGCTGCAGTGATGTCGTGCTGCTGAGGGCAGAGAAGGCAAAAGCGAACTGTGAACCCCACTGCAGCATTAGATGGGGCGGGGGGCTTGTTCCCCTTTTTCCGACGTCTCTGAGAATAGCTGGGACTCTTGGATTCCCTTCTAAGAGGCCCCAATTTTTAATTTTTAAAAATACCTCTTTTTTGCTCTTGTTACGTGCACAAGTGATAAGTTACAAACTCAAACAACAGAGAAGACTATAAAAATCAAAGGAAAGCCCCTTTCCTCCACCCGGAAGCCCCACTCCCCTTCCCAGAGGCAGCTGGTGTTACCAGCTGCTCACTTAGCCTCCCAGAATATTTTCTGTCCATTGACAGACACCCTAGCTTTTTTTTCCTTTCCCTACCATTATGTCCCCAGAGCCCAGCACAATGCCCAGCACATAGTAGGTGCTCAATTTAACATCTGTTGAGTGACAGTGAATAAGTAACCAAGGAACAAAGATGGCAGCTTCTCAGCTCTTCCATCTTTGGTCTCAGCAGGTTGATTTTGACCAAGGAGTTCAGATGGTACCAGCGGTCCTACTGCCTGAGACTTGGAAGAAAAGCTATCCAGGCAGAACCCTCCTGGAGGGAGGAAGATTGCTCTGGTCTGTGTTATCCCTTCAATCTCCATCTGTGTGGCTGGCCAGTTAAGCTGGGCACTTAGGAAACTGACAAAGCAGAAGGCGAGGTTTTGGGTGTGTGAGAAAGGAAGAGGCCATTCAACAGCTTCTGGAAGAAGTGTCAATATTTGCTCCCCTTGGCCCAGCCTCTCCTATCAGTAAATAGGTATTGAGTACCCAAAGTTTATGCAGAGAGACCCAAGAACTCATAGCTCCTACCCAATATGAATGTGGGCCTTGGATGTCCAACTAACATGACTTTCAGAAGGGTACGAGCACTGGGAGTTGGGAAGAAGTAGCTCAGCACAGAATCGACACCAAATACAATGAGCACACCCTACAAAAACAATCTTGCACACACATATCACATGTTATCCTGTGCACATTCTTTGACCCAACAATTTCACCTCTAGCAACTTCACTTTCTGTGTGCAAAGTTGCCCAACCAAAAATGTTCAAGACAACCTTGTTTACACCGTATCAGAAAATGGGAGACCATGTCAATGCCCCTGGGGGAGGTGACCAAATAAGGAAATCGTGGTCTGTCCAAGCAACAGAACACACAGCCATTAAAAAGGACGATGAAAACCTTTCTGTGTTGACATGGGAAGATCTCAACAATCTATATTTACTGGGGGTGCAGGGGGCGGGGAAGCAGGTTACAGAATAGCATGAACAGTATGAGCTCATGTATTTAAAATAAGATACGTGTGTGGGAGTGTGTGTGTGCGTCAAGGGAAGTCTGGCACGGGGGGCGGTCCCCTAAATCAGGGGTCATGAACTGAAACACACTGGGCCCAGTAAAGTGTGCCCAGGAGAGGCTGGTGTCACTGGAGTGTTTGTGTCCCCCCTAAAGGGGTTTCTGACATACATCTCCAGCCTGTTGCTACCACATGGGAATATAGGCTCAGTGTTGTTAGATCTTTTCTTTTTTTTAAGAAAAACTAGAAATTCAGGCTTCTATATGAAAATGCCTGGGTTTTTTCTTTTTTCTTTTTCTTTTTTTTCTTTTTTTCAGACTTGGGTCTCACTGTGTTGCCCAGGCTGGTCTCAAACTCCTGGGCTCTAGTGATCCTCCCACCTCAGCCTCCGAAGTAGCTCGGACTATAGGCACGTTCCTACCCCTGGCTAAAATGCCTGATTTTTAAGTGTTGGGGTAAAAAAAAACATGCAAGTCAAATAAAATTCAACTGCAGACCAAATTCAGCTGGGAGATCACCTGTTTTCCACCTTTGCTTTAGATACTTAGATACTCTTAGAGTAACCTGGCATTTAAGCTGGCCCCTTCTTAAGCCTCAGTAACGATCTCTGGGCCTCAGTTTCCCCATCTGTCCAGTGAGAGAAATGGGTTAGGTGGTGTCTAAGTCCTGTCGAGTTTGGCCATGTTTCTAAAACAGTGACCTTTTTGGCTCACAGATCTTTTGAGAATTGGATGCAAACTATGGCTTCTCTCTAAAGTAGTGGGAAGCAGAGGAGCATGAAATCGGCTAATTTTATTGGTCTAATTTCTGGGCGTTCACAGATTCCCTGAGCCCTCTCCCACATTCGCTCATTCACTTATTCATTCATCCAGTCAGCCGTTAGTGAATGCCCTCTCTGTGCCAGCCACCAGGCCCAGGCGCTGGCAGACAGTCATGGATAAAACAGACACGTGGTGGTTTGCACCCTTACGGGACCTGGAGGCCAGTGTTGCCCCAGCTGAGAGGCCCCCCCCTGGAGGTCCTCCCAGCCCTGGTGGAGAGGCTTAAGCAGGCTGCTGGTGAATCACAGACTGGGGAAGGCAGGACTAACAACTGCTTTAAGCAAAAGGCTCAGAAAAGTCCCCAGGGCTCCCACCCCTGGCATGGAGATGGGCCCATGGGCTGAATTTTACAACAAAGAAGAATAACATACATCCCATGCTGTCCTTCACTGTTTTCTGAACATCAGTGATATGTCTTGCACTGTGCTGGATTTGATTATAGCATGTCTTTATACAAGGAGCTCATTATGGAGAGAAGACAGAGTCAGTTCTCCTGGTCACTCACAGGTAGATAGGGCTGAAGCTGTGCCAGCCCCTTTATATACAGTGCTCCTTCAACATGGATGCTATTATTATTATCATTTTTAGAGACAGAGTCTCACCATGTCACCCAGGCTGGAGTGCAGTGGCGTGATCTTAGCTCATTGCAGCCTCAGACTCCTGGGCTCAAGCAATACTCCCACCTCAGCTTCCCCAAGTAGCTGGGACTACAGGTGCACTCATGCCTGGCCCAGATGCTATTATTATTCCAAATTTACAGATGAGCAAACTGAGGCTCAGAAGGTAAAGGGATCTGCCTGAGGTCACGTAACTGATAAATGGCAGATGGAGACCTTATCTGAAAGTCAGCCTGACTCCAAAATTCATGTCACTTTCCACCCAGCTGCCGTGTCTCAGCATAAAATATTGGTGAATAAGATAAACAGTTACCAGTGGTTACACTTTCTGAATCAAGAATTGGGCTCCATGGTCTGCCAACAGGCTGAAATATTTCAAGTGTGGGTTGTCTTTGAAAATGGAACCTCTTCTTGAGTCTATTCCAGTGACCCTGACACATCCCCACTCCCGGGAGACCCCACCCCCACCCAAAGCCACTTTGTGTAAGTTTCTCCATCATCGGTATGTGAGCATCGTACAGCGTTTATTAAGTACCACATGCTAGATCCAAGAATATCAGATGAATGTGATTCCTGCCCCCAGGGTGATATGGACAGCCAGGCAGGCGGGGAAGCTTACCAAAGCTTTAGTGACATGGCTGAGACTTGGAGCCCTTCCCTGAAGTTGGGACGGGCATGCTAGGAGTCATCCGCACTCGCACACACTCACACACTGCCTAGGGGTGTGGTCCAAGAAGAACATTACACAGAAAGGCAACACAGCTACAGCTTGGGTCAGTAGCAGCCAGCTCAAGAGCACATTATATAAAGGCCAGTGATATGAATGACACATGGATGAGAAATGAAAACCAATGGCAATGTTTGTGGCTCTTTACCACGATTTTATACTCTCTAGACAACCTTTATAATAAGAGAATGTTATCAAACATGTCTTCTTCTTCTTTTTTTTTTTTTTTTTAGAGATGGGGTGTCTCGCTATGTTGCCCAGTCTAGACTTGAACTCCTGGGCTCAATCGATCCTCCTGCCTCAGCCTCCCGAGTAGCTGAGATTACCGGCATGTGCCGCCACCACACCTGGCTTGTTATCAAAGTTCCACCTATGGGCACTTTTAAGAAAATCATCTGTGACGTGCACCAAGAGTTACCCACAAGGATGTTCTTCACCAGGCTGGAAACAACCTCAATGCCCAACAATAGTGGATTGGGAATGCACGTAATGGAATCGCCAAATAACACAGTACCAACCAACCTCTAAGAAGTGTGTCATTGAAAGGTATTACAAAGCATAGAGAAAAGTCTGTGATATACTGAGAAAGTCAGGTTACAGATGATATATTTAGAATGATTCCATTTGTTAAGTACCCATCCATGCATTTTTTTAAATGGAAAGAAATATACCAAACTATTAATGGGTAATGAGATCATTTTTTTCATTTAAAATCTGAATATAGATCTTAATTAGGAAAATTATTATAAGTGCATATGCATCTTTTCATTGATACGACTTCAGAAGTGGAAATTGTTGTTTCTCAAAAGGAGTTGTTACTTTTTTTTTTTTTTTAAGCACATGGCATCCAGGCAGCTGTCTTCTCTTGGAGCATTTTCACATTACCTAGGAGATGCAATTTAAACAATACTAAATACAGTATTTATCATGTTTAACACTGAAGCCATCACTGCTCAGAGACTGAAAGTCTAGTGAGATTGCAGAACAACTGGTTTTCTATGTGGTTTTTGTCAACTTGGCAACATCAGTAGTGTGCTTAAGAGACTTGGAGGTTTCTAGAGAGCATTTCCCAGGGATGGGGCTCCCCAAGAGTGGGTCAAGGAAGACGCAGAGAGGGATCAGGTCTCCACAGTTCTCATCCAGTTGGAAGAAACTGCACCACTTGGGAAAAGTGATCAACTCTCAGTCAGGGAGCCCATGATGCTAATACCAGGTAGTGGTCAGAAAAATCACAACACAGATGACCAAATCAGATCCACGGAAAGGCTTAGACACAATCTGGTCGTCTTCTTCTTTTTTTTTTCCCTTAAGACAGGGTCTCACTCTTTCATCAGAATTAGGGTGCAGTGGCATCATCATAGCTCACTGCAACCTCAAACTCCTGGGCTCCAACAATCCTCCTGCCTCAGCCTCCCCAGCAGCAGAGACTACAGGTGTTCGCCACCACACATGGCTAATTTTTCTATTTTTTGTAGAGGTGGGGGTCTCGCTCTTGCTCAGGCTGGTCTTGAACCCCTGACCTCAAGTGATCCTCCCGCCTCAGTATCCCAAAGTACTAGGATTACAGGTGTGAGCCACCAAGCCCAGCCTGCATTAGGTATTACAAGTAACCTAGAAATGATTTAAAGCATACAGGACGATGTGTGTTTAGATTATATGCAAGTACTACACCATTTTATATGAGGGATTTGAGGGAACCAACCTCCTCAGATACCAAGGAAAGACCGTAGTTGTTTTAAGCCACTTAAGTGTTGGAGTAATTTGTTCTACAGCAATAGTAACCAGAACAAACTTTATTTACTTATTGTCTGTCTCTTCCCACTAAAATGTTAGGCTCCGTGAGAGCAAGGGCTTGTGTCTTGGTCCTTCCTGTATTCACAGTGCCCTGCACACAGAAGGCACTCAATAATTAGTAGTTGAATAAGTGAAAGAATCTGGATTTGGGAAACCATAGTAACTATCTTGCATAGTTTCTGATTCATTAACTCAGCATATTGTTATTGCGCACCTACTATGTGACAAGCAAGTCGCCGGGGCTAGGGACACTGGATTAGCTCGCTATTCCTGTGAAATCCCAACACCACGGTCACTGGTGATGACCACTGAGGAAACAAAAGCCCCCACCACCCCCCCTACCCGCCAAAGGTAGGTCTGAAAAGCCGACTTGCGTGATTGCCAAGTCCACCCAGCCCACATCTGGGGGTGTATTTAATTATCTCCGGGTGTGGCTGTTTTTACATCCCCTGCTCAGTCACTTGTGCGCTGGCCTCTCACTAGGCAAGCTGACGACTCCAGACAGGGACCATGTGGCGGGAAGGCTGCCTGGTCCGTCCTGCACATCTGGCCCCTTCCCAGGGGGTGCCTCTCCAACAGCTGTCCTCCTTGGGCTCCGCTGGCTCCCTCCCCTCGCCAAGCAGACGGTCCAGCTTTCAAGCTCTAAAAGTGATTCTGGCAGGGGTGCCGAGGGCTGGGCAGGAGGCCTTAGGGATGCGCCTCCAGGTTTAACCACTTAATCCCCAAAGTACCTGCCAAGAACCAGTTAGCATGTCTGGCTGGCGGGCCAGGCTGTCATTAATTCATTAAAAGCAGGCTCCTGCTGGCCCCATTATCTTCCTTGCCACTGACCACCTCGCCTCATGGGCCTGCAGAGTCCCCCTCTCTCCCCTTCCCCTGGTCCCAAGGCAGGATTCTGCCCACCCACCCCCCAGCCCTCTCCCAGGCAGATTCCTCAGCTCCCTCCTGCCTCCCCGCCCCCTCCCAAGGCAGCTTCTCCCTCCCTCCCACTCCTCCGCCAGCCAGCGCTCGCCATAAAGCGTCTTTTGTTCCCTCTCTCCGTATCTTTGAGCAGTGACTGGTTAAATCATCCTCCCCCATGGCCTCCCCAGCCCCCTAAGGAGCATCCTCTGGGGCTCTCTCGGAAAGGGAATCTCACCAGTGCAGGAATTCACTGTGCACCGCCCCCCCTCCCTGCAGCTCTGTACCTCCTCTTCCCCTGCACCCCAAGTCATGGGGGGTGCTGCAAGCCCCAAAGACAGAAACTCCAGTTCCACGTCTGACTTTGGGAGGACTCAGGTGGACACTCTCTGCCTCGGTTTCCCCTTTGAAATAATAAGAATGGCACTAAACATTTCACAACATCCTCTGTTGAGTGAACTAAGAGCCAAGCACCGCACTGGACACTTTTAAATGGCTGCTTTTTTTTATCCTCCCAACAGCCCTGGAAGAATACAGCTCCAGTTTACAGATGAAGATTCAGGGAGGTGATGGTTCTTTCCTAAGGTCACACTGTCAGCAAGTGGCTGGGCGCTTTATACCGATCTCTGAAGGGTGCAGGTAGGAATGGTGTGGAACTGCCAACAATAACAACAGTAAAATGTTGACTACTTTGGGAAAGATACTAAAATGCACAGTAATAATCACGATGGCTCACATTTATATCCACTTCTTACACATCAGGCACTGTTCTAGAGCTTTCTGTATATGAATTCATTTAACCCCCTTAATAACACCTAGACATTAAGTACTATTATTGTCCCCATTTTACATATGGGAAAACCGAGTGTCAGGTTTTTTTTTGTTTTTTTGTTTTTTTTTTTTAAGGATGACTTCGGAGAAGAGTGCAGCTGGCTCACAGTAGGGGCTCAAAACAAGTTGGCTGGAAGGACTGACCCTGCACACAGCTAAGCACGCTCTTGCACCTAGAAGAAGAATTGAAAGTGGTGGTTCCTGCTCTACGTGGCTGACACAGGCCTCCCTGAAAACAGGTACGGTACGGCGTGAGCATTCCCATTTCTCCGCTAGGGCAGGGAAACTCCACAAATCATCTTTCTCCAAGGGACTTCCTTTCCCTTCCACCTAACTGAGCTGGGAAAAGATGGGTTTCCCCAAATTAAGCCAAAAGCACAAGAAAGGCCCGAGCTGCTCCGAGTACCGGTATTCTGAGTCAGAGGTAGGGTGCAGGGAGCGGACTCCATCCGGGCTGGGGCAGGGACCCCCGAGCGTGGGCAACCCCGGGATGGGAGCGCGGAGAGGGGGTGGCGTGCAATTCTGCCAGTGTCCCCGAAAGCCCTGCGGGGCATCCTGAGGTCAGAGCGCCAGAAGCCGGAGGATCCCCGAGGATGTGGCTTCGGGGGACGTCTGGGCAGGACACGGCAGGAGGGAGAAGCACCCAGAGGCGTGCGGAGGGGGTAGCCCCAGTCTGGAGGCAGCAAGGAGCTAACTCTGGGGCAGAAGCAGGGTAAGGACGGGAAAATAAACTCTACCGCAACAATTATCTGCCGTGCCGCCCCCGACTCCCCCCACCCCCGCGCTCGGGCGCAGAGGGGCGCACGCACTCTGCCCGCCCCGTCGCAGCCTCCTTTTCCCGGCCCCGGGAGCACCCCGACCCGCGACCCCCACACACCTACACAGGCACACACAGTCTGGCCCCGTCCGGAGTCCCCGCGGGAGGGGCACCCGACATCCTGCACCGCCTGGTCCGGGCGGGGAGCGCTTTTCCAATCTCGCCCGGACCCGAAGACCCGAGGAAGCCGAGCCTCAGCCCTGTCCCCATTTCTCTTAGATTTCACTCCCTTCCCATCTCTTCTTCTAATTCACTTCTAAACTGTCTTGCAACTTGTTCTCCAGTTTCTCGTTTTCTCCACTCTCCCCGAACTTCCTTTCCCTCCCCATTTCGTCGCCCCTTTAATTCTTTCCCTCTCCTCCCACCTTTTTCTGCCTTTTCCCAAATTCCCCGCTTTGGGCTTCGAGTCTGTAGCTCAGCTCCCTT
The DNA here is from genome assembly GCA_028533085.1 of Varecia variegata. NCBI lineage: Eukaryota > Metazoa > Chordata > Mammalia > Primates > Lemuridae > Varecia > Varecia variegata. The sequence goes on from CM052452.1 coordinate 9,330,216, forward strand.
TTTCTGCTCCCCGGGCTCCCGCAAAATGTTGTTCCTGCCCCTGGGATTGGGCAGCCCCAGCCTGGCCCCTTCCAGCCGAGAGAGCCCCCGGCCTCTCCGCCAGGAGGGGGAGAAGGCGGGGAGAAGATGGGACCTCCGGCGCCCGAGCGTCTGGCGAAGAGCGCCCCAAAGCGCGCACTTCTAGCCAGCGCCCGGGCTGCGCGGGCCCACGCGACATCTGTCGCCTGCGCTCCCGGCTCACACCCCGCGCACCCCCGCAGCTCCCTGGGCGCTACCACCCCCCACGCTCCGGCTGCCGCCTCTCCCCGCGGGCGCAGACGCTCGGGCCTCGCCTTCGGGCTCCGTGCCAGCTTCCCAGGGTGTCGGCGGCGCGCACTGCGTGGCTCGTCCCGGACCGAGCGCGGCTGGCTATTTGTCACCTTAGTTCTTCACCTTCCGGCGCTACACCTATCTAAGGTGGGCTCAGCCTGATTCTCTCCACCTTCATTCTCTGCAGCTGTACCTCTCTATTCCAAAACCCGGAAAGACGATCCTTACATTTCTGCTTCCCCAAAGCGCCTAGGACAGTGCCAGGCGCACAGCTGGTGCTCAATAATTCCCCCACCGCAAGAGCCTAGCACCTTTCTCCCACAGATACCAAAGACACTGGGCGTTCAATAGCCACTTCCCATGCCCCCACCCCGCGCGCTCAGTGCCTAGCATACAGCAGGCTCTCAAAACATGCCCTCCGTAAACAGTGCCCAACACCGAGAAGGAGCTCAATAAATGCTCCTTCATTAAGACTTCTTGGAGTTTCCGCAAGATTCTCATATTTCCGCCCACTCCTTCTCATCGCAGCGACAACCATCTCGGGCCCGAGGAGGCCAAGCTCCTTAAACGGGACACCTAGCTGGAGCAGGAGCGGAGTTGGCAGGGCGGGAAGAAAATTGCCAATGCGCGGGGCTGGGGGAGAAGGGGTGGGGCAGCCAGACACCTGGAGAGGGAGGAAGTCTCGAGATGCGCTCGGGGCGCCAGAGGATGGGGATCGGAAACTGGAGAAGTGACACTTAGGCAGAAGGGGTTTGGGAGCCGAGGTGATGGAGATGGTAGTGACTCAAGAACGGCAAGTGGCTTGGAAGGGGACTGAGAGACCTGTCTTGAAACCGCAATAGATTATCATTATTTGGCGTGGCTTATAGCTACGTTGTCATAGCAAGCACATTTTTTTACTTGCATTGTGTGTTTACTTGTGGGGCTGGAGGGGATTATGGAGGCTGGGGTCCTCCCAAAGCCACTGCGCTGGGGGAAAGCGCTGGCAAGATGCGCTGAAGAAGTCAGAGAAAAGGAGGAGAAACGGTGGGCCTGACACTTGGAAGGAGAGGTGGGGACTAGGTAGGAGAGGAGGACGGAGATCCTTGCTAGAGAAGCGGGCAGAGGAAAGAGGAGACGGGAAGAGAAGAAAGCCAAACTTGCCACTCGCCCGCTCCCGGGCCAGCCCGGCGTCTCCAGTGCCCAGCTGCCGCGCCCTGGCTCTCGCTCGCTAGCTCGCGTACCTGTTGCTGGCTCCGGCTGGGTCTCGGCTCCGGCCCCACCAAGAAGCCCCGCGTTCCTACAAGTTCCGCCTGCCGAGCAGCCAGGCCGCCAGCGCCGCCACCTGCGCGGCCGCGCACAGCCAGGGCCAGTAGGTGGTGAGCGCGCCGGGCGCTGGCGCCCTCCGGCTCCGCGCGCGGCGCCGCCACATGGTGCGCTGGTGCAGCTCGTCGCCGAGCGCCTTGAGCCGGGCGGCTGTGAGCTGCGCGGCGGACGAGCGCAGACCCAGGCGACCCGCGCTGCAGGCGCACACGGCCGGGGGGCCGCGGCCGCGGTGCAGGGGGCACGGGCACATGACCGCTGGCCTCGCTCCCTCCCCGCGCTCGGGCGCCCCTCGCCTCCTCTCCGTCCGGCCTCAGCGCCCGCAGCCGCCGCGCTCCAGCCGCCGGGGGCCTCCCCTGGACACCAAGTTTCTCCTTGTGTTGTGCGTTTGTTGTGCTGACGGCGCTATTATTAATTAAAGTGTCACATGGTGGAGGGGGGCGGGGAGGGCGCGGGGAGGGGGGGTTACATCATCCGGCCCCGTGGGGGGCGGGGGGGCTGCAGGCAGAAGAAACCGAGAGGTAACTTTTAACCCTCGCGGCGCCGGCAGCGAAGGCGCGCGCGGTTTGGGAGGCGAGCAGCGCGGCGCGCTGGGACGCGACGAGGCGCCCCGCGGCGGGGGTCCCGGGCTTTGGGGGTCTCGGGGGACCCCCGCGGAGGCGAGGAGCGCGAGGGACGATTTTTCTCCTTCCCCTTTGCCTGAATTCAGCTCCAGTTCCGATTTGGCGAGGGAAGCAAGCTTGTTTGCGGTTTTGGATGGAGCTGATGTCGAATTCGGCTGCATTATTCAAAAATATTCCGACGCTGTTGTTTTGTTTGGGGGAAGTGGGTGGATTCAAAATCTTCTGGAAGGGCCAGATTCAACCTAACTTGCCTCATTTCTGGTCTGACTTGGCACCTGTAGGCTTTGGGTTCGAACACATCCGACATATGCCCCCACTCCGCTCTGGCCTTGGCAGCCAGACCCTAACGCGCCCCCGGCGCCAGGTTAGAAACCTGGATCGGGTGGGGGCGTCCGACCCGAGCTCGGGTAGGGCGCGGATGCGCGCTTTGGCAACGCACAGAACCCGCACCCGAAAGACCCTTACAAGGTGTCTTCTAGAAGGAAACTTTTTGTCTGCTTTCTTTGTGAATATTATTTTCCCGAGGGGTTATAGTTTCCAGCGGCGATCTTGGTTTAATGCGCAGTGGAGACCCTATGGAGCCGGTGGGGAGGGGCGGGCCCTTTAGTTCCTTTCTAATCCGACGGCCGCCCCTGTACACTTCCAGACTAGAAAGTCTGGAGTTGTCACTGCTAGTGAAGGTACGGATGGGCGAGGGGGGAGAATGAGACCCGCGATCTTAAATTGATGGAGATTCAGACAACTGGAGGAGTGGAAGAGGTAGCTTCAAGGGGGTGGCCTGGCCGGTATTGGGGAAGCTTTCCTCCTCTCCTCCCCACCAGTCGAGCATTGCCAAGGCCTCATGAGTCCTTTGGTCCTTAGAAAAGACTCTTCCAGACTATGCCCTTAGTTTTGGTCTGGATTTATCATGAGAACAGATTTTCCCCCTGGCCTGCAGCATGGTGAAAGAACCAGGTCAGGGCTCAGATGCCACTGGGCTCTGTGATCTGGGTGGCCCTTACCCTCCCCTGCCCTAATTTTCCTACCCCTAATAATGGCCAGCACTTACTGAGTGCTTTCTGTGTCTGGCACCTGTGGGCCTCCAGTGCCCTTCCATCCACTGACTAAATCTCCCAGCAATTAAACGTTGAGGGGTGTGCAGTTACTATACTGTTTTAAAGATGAGGAAACTGAGGCACAGGTGGATTAAGGCCTCTTGCCCAAGCTCACGGAGTTGGAGTTGCCTGCATCTAAACTAGGGCAATCTGCTGCAGGCTCTAAGCTCTGAACCATGGTTTTATACTGCCCCCTGTAATCTGGGAATAATAATGCCTCCCTCCCAGGATTGGGGCAGAGATTAAATGAGAGAAATGTGTGCCAAGCACCTGGCACACAGTGGGCCCTGGATAAACCTTGGTTCCCTTTGCTTCTGGCCAGAACCACTTCCCCATTCTCCTGGGACTCACCTCCTTAATCCCCCCTAGTCTTTGCAGAGGGGACCTGATCCATTGCCCGGGTGTAGCGTTCCAAGAATGAAGATACAGTGTCTATTTAAAAAGCCCTTTGGATTTAAATTGAACAATTCCCTCCCCCCCCTTTTTAATCTGCACGCTTTTAACGGCTCACTTCATGGACATTAATTTTAATGGGACGATTATTACCCTGTTTGGAAGGCTGCCCCTCGAAATGCTGGGCTCACAAGGTGGTGCTGGGTCGGGTCCCAGCAGCTTGGATGTTGTCTGTAGAAGAGACAGCGCAGCCTTGGCCGTGGGGACACATCCGTCAGCAGGGGGAGCAGGGAAGGGGTGACGGAAGGTGGGAGGGAAGGGAAGACCTCTCTCTCCCTGAAGCTCTGAGTCTGACAGTCCTTCATCTGCTCACACTAGACTTAGCCTGCCTTTTCCAACTACGCACTAACTGGAAAACTTGGCCTTGAGACGTGGCATTTTGTAGCCTCCATTTCCTCAACTGTAAAATGGGAATAACAACGGTACCTACCTCACAGGGTGCATACTAGAAAAGCCCTTAGCACGGTGCCTGGCACATCGTTAGCATTTAATAAATGTTGACTACTGTTAATATCTTAAAGTAGATCATGTAGTTGTTACACTGTGTACTTTGAAGAATATTGGGGACCCACACCCTCAAATATATAAGGTTACCCTATTGTGAATTGGTGATTCCATTACTGATGTTAAGCGTAGCCCAGAGAAAGCAAATTCTTTGGGAGAGTAACATAATACTCTCCTAACACTTTAGTAAAAATGAGTTTTGATTTTAAGGTTTCATTTCATAAATACTTGTATATTGCTTACTCTGTGCCAGGCACTGGTTTTTTGTTGTTGTTGTTTGTTTGGTTTTGAGTCAGGGTCTCACTCCGTTGCCCCAAGCCAGAGTGCAGTGGCGTCATCATAGTTACTGCAACTTTGAACTCTTGGGCTCAAGTAAACCCCCTGCCGCAGCCTCCTGAGTAGCTGGAACTAGAGGAACACGTCACTGTGCCCAGCTAATTTCTTTTTTAATTTATTTTCTAGAGACGGGGTCTCACTATGTTGCCCAGGCTGGTCTCAAACTCCTGGCCTCAAGCAGTCCTCTCTCCTGCCCCAGCCTCCCAAAGTGCTGGGATTACAGGCGTGAGCCACAGCGCCCAGCCCGTGCCAGGCATTGTACTAAATGCCTTAGACATATTAACTCATTTAGTTCTCCTAATAACCCTATGAGACAGGTACTATTATTAGCCCAATATTTTGGATGAGCAAACCACGGCAGGGCATTTAAGTAACTTAGCCAAAGTCTCACAGCTGTCTGGCCCCACAGTTTGTGCTCTTTAGCATTATGTCACCACTGGGGACTTGGAAAGAGGGAGGGAGGCTGTTAGGGGATGAATTGTTTCCCCAACCACCCAAATTTATATGTCGAAGTCCTAACCCCGGATATCTCAGAATATGACTGTGTTTGGAGACAGAGTCTTTAAAGAAGTAATTAAGTTAAAATGAGGTCATTAGGGTGGGCCCTAATCCAATAGGACTGGTATCTTTATAAGAACAGAAAATCGGGGCACAGATGCACACAGAGGGAAGACCATGTGACAACAGAGGGAGACGACAATCGTCTACAAGCTAAGGACAGAGGCCTGGAACAGATCCTTCCTTCACGGCCCTTAGAAGGAACCAACCCTGCTGACGCGTTGATCTTGGACTTCCAGCCTCCAGAACTGTGAGAAAATACATTTCTGTAGTTTATGCCACCCAGACTGTGGTACGTTGCTCGGACAGCCCTAGAAAACTCTTGCAGAGAAGAATAGTGTCCTACCCAGGAAGCTAGAAGCAGATATGTCAGCAGGCGGTGGCTGCTTTTCCCTCGGGGCCTGTGCTCACACAGGGGCCTGTGCTCGCACATTTCCTTGGGTTCTTGGGAAGGGTGAGTTATAGGAAGTTTCACCTGTTCCTCTTCTTCCTGTTCTATGTCCTGGAGAACGTTAAGGCAGGAGGAGTCGTAGGAGAGGATTTTGGAAAGCAGTTCATGGAAACCCATTTGATCATTCAGAGAGAACTTTCTTACCGATTGCAAGGAAATGCAACTTCTCTCTCATAAAGTGAAGAAACGAGACAGGTTTTCTAGTCCTTGAAGGTTTCCTGTGGTCTCCCAGCTTAAAACTGGGTTCACAGCAGGCAATCTATCTATTTTCAAGTAAAAGATGAATGAATGAATGAATGAATGAATGAAAAGTAATCATCCTGCTTTGTCTTTCTTTCAAACATACACAGTGACATATGTAGAATTGTTATAATCAATTTTACATAGATATAAATTCTTGCCCCAAATCACTCCCTTATCTCCCACAATAATCAATACCCAAGTGTTTTGGGCAGGAAGGGATTGAGTATTTCTTTTCTTTAATTAAAACAATAATTACCTATCCTAATGTTTGATACCGAGTGAGCCTTACCTTATGGTGTTTTAATTTGTGTGGCTTGGTGGAGTGGTAAGTGGATAAACAGCTGTTGCCTCCTCGAAACAGCTGTGTTTCCTGAAGCCATGTACTAATGCCAAGGCCAGATTTGGTGCCAGGAGTCTGCTTGGTGAACTACAGAGTTCTTGAATTGAAGTCAGAGTTAGAGCAGAGCGGTTTGACACGCTGAGCCAGAGAGACCTGGGTTTGAACCCTGTCTGTGGGGTTTGAGCCCCACCATGCAATAGCTGCATGCCTTGGGCACGTGTATTTTCCATCTCTCCGAGCCTCCACTTTCCCATCTGTAAAATGGGAATAATAATCCTAGACCCTACCAAATTGAGTTGTTATGAGGATTAAATGAGAGAACATCTGTCAAGTGTTTAGCAAAGTACTTGGCACTCAATAAATATTAGTTATGGTCTTTGTTGATATCTTGGGATTATTAAGCATCCACTTAAGAAACAGAACAGGGACCCTGACCCAAACCCACTGGGAGAACAAGAGGATTCAGATTTCAGTGAGTGCAATATTCAATTACGTCATAGTAATTCCCAGGAAAGTCCCCTCCATCCAATAGACTCCGATGGAGACAGCTCTCATCTCTCACATTTATCCTATTTAACCCTCGCATACCTGGAGAGATGGGGTAACCCCTTCTCCAGGGAGCTCCTAATGATGCATTTGATACCTCTCCCTTAAGGATCTTGTTGTGAGTAAAGAGGGGAGAGCAGATGAATGTCCACAGCAGGGGAGAAAAAATTAACCAGCTCCTAATTATAGTTTCATCAATACTTTCAGCATAAAGGGTAAACCTCACTTAAATAAAACCTAATTCCTTGATTACCAGAGTCGCAAGAGATAGGGTTGATTAAACCTGCACCCCTGCTGTGAAAATTCAGTCACATTGTCCTTTGCTCAGGCAATAGTCACTTTATTGAAGGCGACTGAGCTTAGTTTAAACAAGTGAATCACTAGGCTTGAAGTTCTTCTGATAAGAGGATAAATGAGGATAAATGCTGAAGAACAGTTTGGCAGACCTAGAAAAACTGAAAATGCACATGCCCCGTGACCTGATGACTCCATTGCTAGCTGTTGACTCAAAACCAGCATTTCTCAACTGAGGACGGCTTTGTTTCCCGGGAGACATTTGGCAATGTCTAGAGACATTTTTGCATTGTCAAAACTGAGGGGCATTATTGGCACCTAGTGGATAGAAGCCAGAGATGCTGCTAAACATCCTATAGTATCTGTCCCCAAATGTCAACAGTACTGAGTATGAGAAACCCTGCCCTACATGTATCAGTATGCGTTTGGTGCAAGTAACAGAAAATCCAACTGGTAGAGCCTTAAATCATAAGGATCTTTATTGTTTACTTGACAAGTAAAGAACAAGGGTTGGCAAACTATAGCCTGTGGGCTAATCTGGTGCACTGCCTGCTTTTATAATAGTTTTATTAAAACATAGTCATGCTTATTCAGTTACCAATTAAAGAAGTCAAATTGTTGCAACAGAAGCTATATGGCTCACAAAACCTAAAATATTTACTGTTTGGCCTTTTGCAGAAAAAGTGTACTGACCACTGGTTCAGAGGAAGGCAGGCTCAAGGTTGAGTTTGTGGTGCAAATATTTCCTCAAGGATCAGGCTGTGCCTGTGCTTCCATATCCTTAGTATGTTGGTTTAAGTCCTCAGGCTTATTGGCTTGTGGCAGCAAAGTGGCTGCCACAGCTCCAGATATCACATCTTCAATGATAGCATCCAATGCAAAAAGCACGAGAAGGACAAGAAAATATCTCCTGGTATAGGTCTCTTGTTCAGGGGGAAAACCTTTCTTAGATGCCTCCCAGCAGACTCTCCTTTATCTCATTGGCTAGAAGGAGGTCACAGGCTCACCTCCAGACAGAGATAATGTAATTGCCATGTGTATTGGGTTGAATAGTGTCCCCTCAAAAAGTTCAGCGCCACCTGGAACCTGTGAATGTGACATTATTTGGAAATAGGGTCTTTGCAGATGTAATCAAGGTAAAATGAGGTCATGCTGGATTAGGGTGGATCCTAATCCAATGACTGGTGTCCTTAATTTTTTTTTTTTTTTTTTGAGACAGAGTCTCACTCTGTCACCCTGAGTAGAGTGTAGTGATTGGAAAACTGTGGCCTGTCAAAATTTCATTGAAATTTTTGTTGAGATACAGTGTCCTCCTTTATCTGTGGGGAATATGTTCCAAGACCCCAGTGGATGCCAGAAACCATAGATAGTACCAAACCCTATATATACTATGTTTTTTCCTATATATACCTATGATACAGTTTAATTTATAAATTAGGCACAGTAAGATATTAACAACAACAATAATGAAATAGAACAATTATAATGATATACCAGCATCACCACTCTTGTGCTTTGGGGCCGTTATTAAGTAAAATAAGGGTTACTTGGACAAAAGCACTGCAATGCCTCGACAGTCACTCTGATGACTGAGACATCAACTAAGGTGACTAAGGGACAGGGGGCATATACAGTGTGGATACCCTGGACAGAGAGATGAGTCATGCCCTGTTTAGGATGGAGCAGGATGGCTCAAGGTTTCATCACACTACTCAGAATGGTGTGAAATTTAAAACTTACTAATTTTTTATTTCTGGAATTTTCCGTTTAATATTTTCCGACGTCGGTTAACCGTGGGTAACTGAAGCCACAGAAGATGAAACCGAGGATAAGGAGGGGCTACTGTAATTGTAGATTCACATGCAATTTTAGAAATAATATAAGGAGATTCCCTCTACACTTTGCCCAGTTTACCCCAATGGTAATATTTTTCAAAACTGTAGGATGATATTATAAACAGGATATTGACCCACTGAGCTTATTCAGATTTCCCCAGTTTTACCTGTACTTGTGCGTGCTAAGTTCTATATAATGTAATCGCCTGTGTAGGTTCCACACTGCAGTAGGGATACCGATTCCACAGTACAGATGTACCATAGTTTGTTTAACCAGCCTCCCATTGAAGAATATCTAGATTGTTTCCAGTTTTTGGCATGAGAAATAAAACTGCTATGAACATTTGTGTACAGGTTTTTGTGTGAACATAAGTTTTTCATTTTTTTCTGGGATAAATGCCCAGGAATACAATTGTTGGATCATACGGTAGTTGTATGTTTCATTTTCTAAGAAACCGCCAAACCGTTTTCCAGAGTGGCTGCACCATTTTATATGTCCCGCTAGTAATGTATGAGAGATCCAGTCCTTCCAGATCCTCTCCAGCATTTGGTGTTGTCACTATTTTTTATTTTTGCTGTTCTGATAGGTGTGTAGTGATATCTCATTGTGGTTTTAATTTGATTTGGCCTAATAAATGGCTAATCATGTTGACCATCTTTTCATGTACGTATTTGCTATCTGTATGTCCTTGGTGAAGCCATCTATTTTTGTAAATAAAGTTTTATTGGAACACACTCGCACCTGTTCCTGTATGTCTCATCTCTGTCTGCTTTTGCACTGCAACAGCAGAAGTAAGCGCTCTGACAAAGCCTGTATGGTCTACAAGCCCAAAATATTCACTATCTGTCCCTGCACAGAAAATTTTTGCCAATCACTGTGTTAGAAAAATCATGATTTATTTGTTGAGGCTGGGCACATGGCTGTCCAAACAAAATCAGTGTTTTATTGGCAAGAAAGAAGAGAGGAAATGATGGTTATCTACTGTACTAGACAAATTTTTCCAGTGGTGCTCAAAGATATTCATTGCAGCGTTGTTTGAAATCATCAAAATTTGGAAGCAACAAAATATCCATCAAAAGGAGAACAGTAAAAAAAAATGTGGTATGTTCATAGTATGGAATACTATAAGGAATTACAAGAAATGAACTAGATTTAAAGATAGATATATTTCAAAAGCATAAGGTTGAGCAAAATAAAGCATTTTTAAAATAAAGCAATTATTTGTAGAGTTTGATACTGTTTATGTAAATTTGAAATTCACGTGAAACTATACTATAAATGATTCATGGACACACATATTTCTTTAAAATAGGCTGAAAGAATACGTGTGAAATTCGTGATAGTGGTTTTGCCTTTGTCCCTGGGAGTTGAAGGGTAGAAATAGCAACAGGGTAGTTGACAAAGGGGACTTTGGAAAGATATACATACACTTATTAAGAGTTTAAACTGGCATAGTGGCACGGCCTGTAATCCCAGCTACTCGGGAAACTCAGGCGGGAGGACCCCTTGAGCCCAGTAGTTTGAGATCAGCCTGGGCAACATAGCAAGACCCTGTCTCAAAAATTTTAAAAATTTAAGAAAAAAAAAGTTCGAGTGCATTTTCCACACATACTTCAATTTCAGGAATTTGGTAAGAGATTGGCTGTAACTTTATGTGTCATCTTTGCATTTTGCCACTATCCTTTGGCCCACAAAGTGAAGGAGATCTCAGAACTCACTGGTTTCTCTGGGTATTCCAGTGTCCGGAAGGGGTGGCAGACACATCATGTATGCCAGCTCAGCATTCGCCCTCTGCCTTTAGGGAACTAGTCTCTGTATTCCAATCCCGTGACTCTAGCACAGGCTGCTGGCCTCTGCCCTTCCTTGGCCTCCGAGGTGGACAGCTGACCCACAGTGGCCATCACACCTCCCTGGCCTCAGTAATTGCTTGGATATTGCCATGTGGCCAGCATCCTGCTTGCTGCAGAAGCAAACCCCCTTCCAAGGTGTGGCCTTTGGAATTGATCCTGAGACCTTAGCCTAGGGCCGGTTTCTTCAGACCTCTCAACAAGCCCGCGAGCATCTAACCCATGTGTCATTCCTTTTCTGCTCGGAAGAGACTCTCTCCTGGACAGCGGAACTCTGCCTGATATGCCACGAAACAGCAAATTAAAATCTGAAGGCCTGACATGGGGTATGTTTCCAGAGCTCCTCTCAAGAAGTAAAACAGTAAGTGACTGTATGGGGTGGAGAGATTTACGGAAAAGAACAATCGATTAAATGCAATTGAGTAACTCTGGCATCCGCTGTGATGCACTACCCAGAACTCTCTTCAGCAGTGATTCTCAATTTTTTCTGCAGGTTAGGATCACCTGGGAACTTATAAAAATCCTGAGCCCAGGACACACCCCAGACCAATGAAACCAGAACGTCTGGTGTGGGAGCTGGACAGCAGTAGTTTTTGCAGATTTCCAGGCGATTCCCATGTGCAGCCAAGTTTGAGACGCACTGCCCTTCAGGAAGGACAGCCGTGTTCCTCCAGGTGCTGTGAGTGTTTCTGGAAGACTGGCCTAACCTGGGACCTGTCTCACCCAAGATCGTATTTCCTTCCGGGGACAGTCTGCATCCATTGACTAACCAATATGGGGTCATAATGGCCTAGTCCTTTTGCTACAATCCCAAGGGAATTTTGAGACAATCCCAAGGGACAGAGCTGCTTGCCACAGTTACGACATCATAGCTCCACTTCTCCCTGCGCCAAATCCTGCTTCCTTCTCCTCCTCTCCATAGGTAGTGATCCCAAGGATGTCCCTAAAAAAATGTCTGCATGGGACTCTCCATCCCAGATTCTGCTTCCTGGGAAACCCACCCTGTGACAATAACCATGTGAGATCTTCCACCTTTGTCCAGATGAAAGTCCGGACATGGAAGTTAAATTACAACACAGGTGACATCAATGATTGGACCAGCAGTGAGCACCTGATGTGAGGCAGCCCATGCAACCAGCCAATCAGATTTGCTCCCTCTGGGGTGGGGCTCCAGGCGTCGGAAAGGATTTGCCAGTTGGCAGTGAGGAGAGAATGGAGCACACACAGTGGTGCCACCTGACATTCCAGACCTCAAATCTGACTTGGAGCCTAGTGGTTTTCTGTCCTAACTTGATCCATTCATTCTTCATCCATTTGTTCTTGAACAGGTGAGTTCTAGAAAGAGGGGCCTTTTTAGCTTTGCCTCTACTTAGTTCATTTCCGGTCACTAGCTGTTTGGATTCCAGATCTAGGCCAAGCGCAGTGGCTCAGCCTATAATCCCAGCACTTTGGGAGGCCGAGGCGGGAGGATCGCTTGAGGCCAGGAGTTGGAGACCAGCCTGAATAAGAGTGACATCCCGTCTCTACCAAAAATAGAGAAATTAGCCAGGAATGGCAGCACACGCCTGTAGTCTCAGCTAATCCAGAGGCTGAGGCAGGAGGATCACCTGAGCCCAGGAGTTGGAGGTTGCAGTGAGCTATGATGATGCCACTGCACTCTAGCCAGGGCGACAGAGTGAGACCCTGTCTTGAAAAAAAAAAAAAAGGTGAAAGAAGTTGATTAGATTAGATTAGATTGGAGACTGAGGAAAGTGCTGAGAGATCAGGCTACTGGGGTGGGCAAGAGGCCTCAGAAGGTCTTACATGGCATCCGCCTTGGAGAAATCTCATGAAAATGGACACTAAGATTTACAAAGCTGACGGACGTGTCTTTAGAGAACCCAGGTGCGTTTCCGCCATTCCTGACTTCATCCTCAGGCTGGCCCAGGTGATGTCCATCTGCAAAGTGCTTTGAGAAGATTCTGCGTGGCTTAGGGTACTTTGCTGCTAAGTGCCTATATAAATCCCAACTTATTGGCTCAAATGTTTGATTTCCTATTTTTCTTTCCCTTTGTGTGTCACCCGTAATTAGAGTTCCAAAGCGCTCGGTGCACCAAAGTGCTCAGAGTGATTTTTCTATTAAAACAGGAAAGAGAGAAGACATCTCTTCAGCATACTGCAAAGTGGAATAGGCCAAACGACTCTTTCCATCACCCACGCGGGCATTTGTGTTGCGATTTACGAGACTTATAATGACACCCCTCACTTCCGTCTTAAGGGAGTGAATTCATCTTTCTCTCTCCTACTGTGTGTGTGAATGTGTGTGTGTGTAGTTGCGCATACCTTTATCACTGTATCCTCAGCAGCATAAATACTTGAGCATCTACTACGTGTGGACCCAAATCTCAGAAATGCCTTCTGTTCTCTCTGAGCTCCATCATTCCTTGATGTGTTCATTCATTCATTAACCAAACAAGATTTATTGAGCGCATCCTAGGAACCAGGCTCTCTGCAAGGGGCTGAAAATACAAAGAAAAACAAGATACACACAGCCTCCCTCTGACCCTCAGGGAGCCCACATTCTATTGCGGGACACACAAAACAAGCAAATCATGAATAAAACTATTTACCCATCAAGGTGCAGGTCTGTTTCAGTGGTAGAGAAAATTGTGCATGGATGCATTGCTTAGATGGGGTGGTCAGGGAAGTCACATCTGAACTGACAACCAAGGAATGAAAGAGGCCGCCTCTTAGAGGAGTGACGCAGGAAGAGTGTTTTAGGAAAAGGGAAGTATGTGCAAAGGCCCTGGGGTAGAAAAGGAATTAGCTTCTTCAGACCACAGATAGGTTTGAGTGGGAAGATTTAAAATACACACTAGAGCTCCCATACAGTGCTGGTGGGGCTGGGAAGTGGGGTAGCCACTTTGAAAAGCAGTGTGGCCAGTCCTCAAATGGTTAAACATGATTAAAAAACATTTAAGCTAGCAATTCCACTCCTAACTGTATACCCAAGAGAAATGAGAACATATGTCTACAAAAAAACTGGCTCACAAATGTTCACAGAAGCATCGTGATCATCATTATTATTACTGAGACAAGGTCTCACTCTATCACTCTGGCTGGTCGCAAACTCCTGGGCTCCAGTGATCCTCCTGCCTCAGCTTCCTGAGCTGCTGAGATTATAGGTGCAAGCCACCACACCCCACCAAGAAGCATTATTCTCGATAGCCAAAAGATGAAAACAACTCAAGTGTTCATCAACAGATGAATTAAGACAGAAATTTTGGTCTATCCACACAATGGAATAGTATTCAGCCATGAAAAGGAAAGAAGTTCTGGTACATGCTGCAACATGGATGAGCCCGAGGAACATTATGCTAAATGAAAGAATCGAGACACAAAAGGCCACATGTTGTATGATTTCATTTATATGAAAAGTCCAGAATAGAGAAATCTATAGCGACAGAAAGTACAATTATGGTTGACAGGGGAGGATTGGCGGTGATGGCTAAAGACAGTGGGGTTTCTTTTGGGGGTGATGAAAATGGTCTAAAGTTGTAGCAATGGTGACACATCTGTGCATACTCTAAATGACATTGAATTGTATGCTTTAAATTGGTGAATGTTACAGTATATGTATTGTATTTCACTAAAGCTGTTTTAAAAAATGATTTGTTTATTTCAAGAACAGCCAGGTACAAGTGGCTCATGCCTATAATCCCAGCTACTCAGGTGGCCGAGGTGGGAGAATAGCTTGAGGCCAGGAGTTCAAGACCAGCCTGGGCAACATAGCAAGACTTTGTCTCTAAAAAAAATTAATAAAAAACTTAAAAATAAAAATTTTTAAATTAGCCAGGCATAGTGGCATGCACTTGTAGTCCTAGCTACTTGGGAGGCTGAGGCAGGAGGATTGCTTGAGCCCAGGAGTTTGAGGCTACAGTGAGCTATGATTGGGCCATTTCACTCCAGCCTGGGTGACAGCGAGAACCAAGTCTCACGCCTATAATCCTAGCACTTTGGGAGGCCGAGACGGGAAGATCGCTTAGGGCCAAGAGTTTGAGATCAGCCTGAGCAAGACTGAGACTCTGTCTCTACAAAAAATAGAGAAATTAGCCAGACATGGTGGCAGGGCCTATAGTCCCAGCTACTTGGGAGGTGGAGGCAGGAGGATTGCTTGAGCCCAGGAGTTTGAGGTTGCAGTAAGCTATGATGATGCCACTGCACTCCAGCCCAGATGACAGAGTGAGACCCTACCTCAAAAACAAATAAGTAATTAAAATTTTTCTTAAAAAAGGAAAAGAACAGTGAGGTACCTTGAGGTGTTTTAAACAGGGAAATGTCCTGATCTGATGCACTTTTCCAAAAGCTCCGTGGCAGCCGTGTGATTCATTGGCAGAAGCAAGAGTTGAGAATGGGGAGACCGGTGAGGACATTCTGCAGTGGTCTAGACTCCACAATGGTGCCTTGGATTTAAGGTTGCCAGATTCAGCAAATAAAAATACAGGATGGTTCTATCTGATCTATGAGCACAGAAAACAATAAATAAATGAATAATTTTTTAAAAAATACAGGATCCCCAGTTACGTTTGAATTTTAGATAAGCAAATAACAGTTGTAATATAAGTATATCCCAAATATTGCACAGGACATACTGATACTAAAAAATTATCCTTTGCTTATCTAAAATTCAAACTTTGCATGGGCATACTTATACTAAGATAAATTTATTATCTGTCCGCAATTCATTTTTAACTGGGCATCCTATATTTGACCCAGTGACCCTACTTGGACTAGGATAGTGGTGGCGGAAGATGGAGGGAAGTGGATTCAAGAGTGAGAACTCAAGTTCTCGGCTGAAGCACCTTCGTGGTGGCATCATTTGCTGAGATGGGAATAACTTGGTTGGGATTGTAAAGAAATAAGATGGGAGGGATGATGTGGAATTTAAACAAATAATGTTGAGGTTCTTGTTTCATGGGAGTCAAGGGCAAAGCCATGCTAATGACAAGAATATCTTTTCTTCGTGGGAGCCCAGACTGGATAGCTCTCCATGCTTTGCCTGGGTGAGTTAAGTAGGCAGGCGAGGAACTCGGCGCTTGCTGTCCCAGTGTCTGAGCTGGAAAGCCAGCACCCATCCTGGGGACCAAAGCCACCGCCTCCTCCCTCTGTGCCAGCAGTAGCTGAGCAAAGTCTCTGGTGGGCATCAGGCTGTACCTGAATTTTCAAGACAAAGAAAAGGGGCCCAAGAAAAAGAATCCGTTCCTTTCCTGGGGGAGGGTAACACTTTGAGAGGGAGGGGCTTTGGAAACAGGCTGGGGAAAATTCAAAGGGAGGGGCCTTTGATAAGAGCAAGAGGGGATGGAGGAGAGAAAAAGAGAGGTGGGAAAAGAGTGGGGTTCCATATGGGACAACCTCCTTTTGAATGACTAAGTCTGTAAGTGGCAGCTGACACTGAATCCCGTCTGTGCAGCATTTTTAAAAAATGGAATTATTGATGGGAAAGTTCTCAAGAACAGCAAATTGGTTTTTTTTGTTGTTTTTTTTTTTTTTTTTGGTACAGATCGTTTTGCTTTTTTTTAAGCCCAAAGGTGGTTTTTCTTTTTTTGCAGGATTTTATATTTTGCTAATATGAAAGCATAAAACAGCAACAGAGCATAATACTACCTATAGCAATGAATGCATCAGGGTAATGTTGATATTCAGAATGGCTACGTAGATCATTCTGATGTTTTGTTCATCTTTCTAGACATTGTACTTTAAAATCATCACCATTTCTTGTACTCATTTTCATATTAATTTTCTGGTGTTCTTCACACATTAGTGATCCCAAATGAGGTGCGATCCTCCAGTCTGCTCGCAAGAGCTAAGGAGGTATCAATGTAAACTAGATGTGACTGAATTAAGGATCTTGAGATGCAAAGATCATCCCAGAGAAGCCCTTTGTAATCACAAGTATCCTCGTAGAGGGAGATTGGATACAGGGACAGAAAGCGATGTGACCACTGAAACAAGATGCTTCACTGCTGGCTTTGAAGTTGGAGGAAGGGGCCAGGCGTCAAGGAATGCAAAGAATGCAGTACTAAAAGCAGGAAAAGGCAAGAAAACAGATTCTCCCCTGGAGCCTCTGGAGGGAGTATGGCCCTGCCAACACCTTAATTTCAGCCCAGTGAAACTGATTTTGGACTTCTGGCCCCTAGAACTGTAAGAGAATAATTGTGTGCTGTTTTAAGTCAATCTGTTACAGTAGCAATAGAAGACTGGTACATTTTCTTACCTTGTACATGAGAACAAATAAATTAATAATCTCTGCTCTTGCCCCCACTCTCTCTATGTTTTTGAGACCTACCAGACTCAGAAGTACAGGAGTTCTTAATGGCTCTGTAGTCCAGTGTGTGACTGGGCTGAGGAAGATGGGTGTGCTAGGAAGTACTTGAGGGAAGGATGATGGCCATGTTTCCGCCATCTTTCTGGGGCTCCACAGAAGCTGAGCTCGGGTTCCTAGGGGAACACACCACATATCAACAATGGGCAGACACTGAGACTGAATTCTAAGAGTCCCCCTCCTGTGATAGCCTTGTAGATGTTGTAGTTTTGGCCCTACATACCTTCCCCCTTCTTCTGTTTTGGGGAACTCGGCCTCCCTCAGTTCAGGTGGTCCTGGAAATCCAGCCCATTGTAAACCCCTCCCCACCCCACTCCCCAATCAAGAGCTGGGACTATGACTCAAGTAGGCCATTCAGGTGGGCCTACAAGAGTGGTTCTCAAACTGGATTGTGCATCACAATTGCCTAAGGAGATTGTTAAAATGCAGATTGCTAGGGTTGCACCCTAGGAGTTTCTGATTTAGTAGTCTGGGCTGAGAATTTGTATTCCAAGCAAGTTCCCCGATATTACTGGGCTGGGAACCGCATGCTGAGAACCTCTGCTCCAGGAGTTTGAATCCCGGAAGATGGAATACAGGCAGTGAGCTCCTCCTACAGAGATGGTTCATAAATTCCTGTGATGAAATCCCTGAATCTGATCTGGATCTTGGCATTCCAAGAGTCTGGTTATTCCTCTTTTTAACTTTGTGAGCCAATTCTCCAAGTTCAACTCCTTTTTTCTTAAGGTAGCAAGACTTGGTGACTATGGCTTGCAACTAAAGAACTTTAACAGATGGAGCTTGCAAGGAACACCCACAACATGGAAAAAGATGGGGCCTGTGGAATAGCAGACTTACAGCTCATAGCTTAGACACAATCTCTATCTGCCAAGACTGGATTACTGTGGATCAAAGCTATCATCATTGAATGCTTCCTTCATGCTTTATGGGTGCTAAGAGTTTCATGGGCGTTTTATCAGCCTCACAGTCACTCTGAAGGGAAGATATTTTTATCTTTACTTTTCATATGAGGAAATGGGGCTCAGGAATTTACTATTGGAAAGATATAAAATCAACAAAAATATTGTCAGTGAATGGTAGACAATACTGAGAAAAAGACAATATTTTTCCAGTTTGCTTTATTTAAAAAAAAATTTTTTTTTGATTTAAGTAGAGATAGGGTCTTGCTCTTGTTCAGGCTGGTCTTGAGTTCATACCTGGCCTCAAGGGATCCTCCTGCCTCGGCCTCCCAATGTGCTAGGATTACAGGAGTGAGTCACCATGCCTGGCCTCCAGTTTGCTTTTTAAATATTAGATGTTCCATAAATTCTAGAAATATCAGAAGAGCCATATTTGGCTTTTGACTCACATGTAAATAATCAAAGCAAGTCTGACTCACCCTTGGATTCCATACGGACAGCATGTAGGATGCATGGGATGTTAGCTGAATGTTTGGGGCGGGGGAAAGCTCATTGTTTTTATTTTTATTATAAAAAGAATATTTATTTGGCAGCAGCCATGGCCCCGTGCTACCCTGTGGCTGTGGGTCTCAACAAAGGCCACGAGGTGACCAAGAATGTGAACAAGCCCAGGCACAGCTGCTGCCACCACTGAGCACACACAGTTTATGCAGGACATGATCCAAGGGGTGTGTGTCTTTGTCCTCATGTAAGTGGTACACCTTGGAGCTGTTCAAGGTCTCCAACAACAAGCAGGCTCTCAAGTTCTTTAAGGGTGAGAACACACATCTGCATCAAGAGGAAGTGAGAGGAGCTGAAGTGGGAGGTTGTTAAAACTCCAGGCTTGACCTTTCTTTAATAGGAGATAACAGTGGATAAACACTCCCTTCTTTTAGCTCTTAAGAGGACAATTCCCAGGTGTGTTCTTTAAGGCTTCTTACAAGGTCCTAGTGGGGTAGAACCTAAATTGCCCACAGTAGGACCAATAAAGAATGCTTTTTGGATTAACTTTCTTTCCCTGTCTTACTATCCCCAGTCACTGACTCTTCCCTAAAATCACTTCTCCAAATAAATTAGCTGCCTGAAAATCCAGGGCTCAGGCTGTGCTTTCTGGGGGAACCCAGGCTAGGACAACATTCACCGTAGAAAATTAGAACATACAGATAAAGAAAAAAAACCCCACTAAAACCACCCATAATCTTACTGTCTCTAGAAACCTCTTCTGGTCAGATCTGGGTGTATATTCTTCCTTTTAAAATGCACACACACATTTTTTTTAAAAAAATACAACAGGGATCATACTGTAGATACAGTTATGTATCCTGACTTTTTTTACTCGTTATATTGTGACATTCTTTTCATGTGATTAAATTTTCTTCTCCAACGTATAATTTAATAGCTGCCCAGTAGTTCATTTATTCATTCATTACATACAGAGCAGCTACTATATTCCAGGCACTGTTCTGAGTGCCGAAAACAACAATGAACAAAATAGATCAGGCCTCCTCTCTCACGGAGCTGGCAGCCTAGTTATGATCTTTCTCACATTCTTGTGGGGCATAAGTTATTTCACCAATGTTCCACTGTTGAAGACTTAGATTGCTTCTGATTTTCAGTACTATAAACAATGTTTCAGTGAACATTCTCACGAGTATTCTTTGAATGCATCCTCAATTTTCTTCTCTTAGCATAAATTCCTAGAAGTGAAATTGCTGGAAGAAAGAGGATGTGAGTAAACAAGGGTGCTGGGATTCCCACCTAAATCTGTGTGTCTGACTCCGGAGCACTAGAGACTGCGGTGTGGTTTCCAGCTGGCTTAGGCATGTGGGCGGTATGATTTAATGATTCACAGGTCAGGTCCAGAGTTTAAAAAAAATAAAAATTCTGGGTCTGCAACTTACCAGCTGTGTGATTTTGGACAAGTTTCTCGAATTTTTATGCCTCAGTTTCCTCGTCTGTTATGTGGGGACAACAAAAGTGCTCATCTTAAAGTGTTGTTATTCATTTAGTAAATATTTATTGAGCATCTAGTAATCACCAGCCTCCAAGCTAAGAGTTGACAGTCTAGAAGGGAAGGGAGATATTTATAATCACATAAATCTGACATTACAAATTGTGTTATGTGTTATGATGAGAAGTACAGGATGCTGTGAGAATGAGTAACAGGCAGACCTGATGTTTTTTGAGTGGGATTAGAAGATTAAGTGAGGTGTGAGTTGAGATATGAAAGACGTGTAGGAGTTAACCAGGTTGGGAGGGGGACTTCTCTGCTAAGAGAATAGAGGGTACAAACATGGAAAAAACCACTGTATGCTACTTTCTTTCCCACCTTACAGCCCTTGGACTTGTAGTTCCTCCTGAAAATCTCTCTCTTGAGATCTTACCTTCCTTTGGCTGGTTTCTCTCCTCATTTAGATTTTAGTTTAAATGACATCTCCTTAGGCCTTTACTATCCTTAAATCTTAGTCCCCGCCCCCTTGCCAATCATTTTATTACCTTATTTCTTTTTTTCATAAAACTACCACTGATTTAAAGTCTCCCTTGCTATTTAAATGCAAACTCTAAGTCGGAAGGGATTTTTTTTTTTTTTTGAAGATTTAAATGCTGAATTCTGAGTGTCTGGCACACAGTAGTCGCTCGATGCATGTTTGTTGAAGAAGGAACAGTGCTTGGTGCACAGTCTGAGTTTGGCAAAGTCACAGGCAGGAGAGCAGACCCGGTGAGGGGTCCCGCCACAGACACTGGTCCTGGGCACCGCAAAGCCGGTGACGGCCAAGTGCGCAGAGCGGCCGCGCAGGGGGCGTGGCGGGGGCGTGGCGTCCACCCGGAACTCAAGAGCCGCGGCGGCAGTGGTTTCCGGTCGCGGCGGAAACTTCCTGTGGAGGGACTGTCCCGTGGCAGCCGGAGGGACTGAGGAGAACCTGGAGTCCCGGGAGCGGCGACGATGGACGACCACAGCCTGGAGGAGTTCCGTCGGTGCTGGCAGGAGGAGCTGGCGCAGGCCCAGGCGCTGAGGAAGCGGCGACGGCCCGAGGCTGCCGAGCGGCGGGCGCGGAGGCCAGAGGTGGCTCCCGGGCGCGGCGAGCAGGCCTCAGGCTACCTGGCACTGGCTCAGGGCCTCCTGGAGGGCGCGGGGCGACCCCCGGCGACGCGGGCAACTCGGGCGGAGAGGCAGGACGCGGCGAGCCGTTCTCGATCTCCTCCGGCTCGCGACGGCGGTGCTGGCGGCGGAGAGCAGCTGGTGGACCAGCTCATCCGCGACCTGGTGAGTGGCCGTCGCCTTCCGCCCAGGCCTTGGCCGGTCCCCCCGCCCCCAATACACAAATCCCCTCAATAAGTTAGAAAGTAATTCCTTGTGCCATCCATTGTCGGAGAAAATGAGTACACACACACACACCTATGTTTGTGCATGCATAGGGTATCTCTGGAGACAGTGGTTCTCAACCGGGAGCGATTTTGTCACCCAGATTTGAACATTTTGGGGAGCCTCAACGTGTGTGTGCGCGTGCTACTGGGCATATAATAGAGGTCGGGGGTGCTCGTGAACATACTACAGTGCACAGGACAGCACCCACAAAAAATTATCCAATCTAGAATGTTAATAAGTATGAGATTGGCAGTCCTGTTTTGGGAGGATACCTAAGCTTTCAACAAAGGTTGCTTTTGAAGAGGAGGACCCAGGTAATCGATAGGAAGGAATTTTAACTTTTCTTTTTATACTGTTTGTACTATTTAATTTTTCTATCTACATATGTTTAAAAAATATTAAAACAGTAAAAAGGGGAAAAGAGGAGGAAAAGTCCTTTGGACACTATCATTAGTGTGGAGTTTTTTTTATCTTTTTGTGCAACATGGATCCCTTGGAGAATCTTGGGATCCTCTTTCCACTAAAAATAGCCCCCTTCACAAAGTTGGTAAAATCAAGATCACCTGAAATGCATCCATGACCATCTGTGACTCCCAGGTTAAGAGTTAGGACAGGACAGCTGGTTTTAACAGTTTGTTTTACAACTTTTTTTTTTTTTTTTTTTTTTTTTTTGAGATAAAGTCTTGCTCTGTCACCCAGGCTGGAGTGCAGTGGCGTCATCATAGCTCACTGCAACCTCAAATTCCTAGGCTCAAGCGATCCTCCTGCCTCAGCTTCCCTAGTAGCTGGGACTACGGGTGTGTGCCACCACGCCTGGCTAATTTTTTCTATTTTTTGTAGAGACGGGGGTCTTGCTCTTGATCAGGCTGGTCTCGAACTCCTGAGCTCAAGTGATCCTCCTGCCTCAGCCTCCCAGAGTTTGATTTAAATTAGGCTCAGAGGAAACCCCTACAGCTTTCCAACTGGGAATAATTCTTTAAGTGCCAAGTTGTTTCAAGAAATAATTGGGTATTTTATTTAATATGTAGTTTTATTCAAATAACCATAGCTACTATTTGAGTTTTTACGAAGTGGCTACTCCTGTGCTCTGCGTTAATTCTAATATAACAATCCTGTGAGTAGGTTTTAACTCTCCTTTTACAAATGAAGAAACTCAAAGAGATTTTATGTCATTTGCCCATGGTGGTTACCCAGTGGATAAATTCTGGGCATTGAATTTGGGCTTTTGGACTCCACATTTCACCAAGTGAAACTTGAGTTGGCATAAGAAGCACCTGAGGCCTTGTTAAAATACAGGTGGGCCCTCCCCAGACCTGCTGCTGACTCAGTTGCCAGGGGAGGGGTCCAGAAATCTGATTGGAATGATCTAGATTCAGACATTGTACTCTACTATCTATCCTCCTTTGGTTTAGCCTCATTCTCAATGCTTTTCAGCTGTAACACTTCTGAGGGAGGCATCAATACCAAAAATAGTGGAGAAGTAAATCAAGTAGTTGTCCTTTGAACAATGTGAGGGTTAGGGGTCCTGACCTCCCCCCCCCCCAGTGGAGATCTGCCTATAACTTTTGACCCCCCCAAAACTTAACAACTAATAGCCTACTGTTGACCAGAAACCTTACTTAGCAATAACATTAACAGTTGGTTAACACTTACTTTGTATGTTATATGTATTATATACTGTATTCTTACAATAAGCTAGAGAACAAATGCTGACTATTCATTAAATGGGAGTGGCTCATCATAAAAGTCATCATTCTTGTCACTTTCACGTTGAGTAGGCCAAGGAGGAAGGATTGGTCTCAGAGTGGAAGAGGAGGAAGGGGAGACAAACAGTGTAACTTTTATTGGAAAAAACCTGCATATAAGTGGACCCATGCAGTTCAAGCCTGTGTTCAAGGGTCAACTGTATGCTGAAAATGGAGGGGACATCAAAATCTAAGTTTCATATTTAGTTGGATAAAGCCTACCCTGTCTCCCTGGAATGCACTGTCTCTGCCTCCTTCAGAATCACCACATTAGGTGTTACTAGGCTATGCTGTGAGCAACAGCCAAACTCTGGGGCACTTCTACTTTTTAAAAGTACTTTGCAATCATTAGTAACACTGCTACAAATAAAGCAGTAATAATTTATTGTGTGCTTACTTTCTCTTTGGTACTATTTTAAGGGTTCAAAGACATCATTTTCTTCAGTTCTTGAAAACAGCCCTCTCCAGTGGCTGTTTTCAACCCCATCTGGTAGATTGAACATTAGGAAAGTGACTGATTTTTTAATGGACACTAAACCTACCCAGTATCTTCAGTCTGAGAAATGCTGGTAAAATTTATAGAAAAGACTTGGATTCCTACCTATCTTAATGGTTGCAAGCCCCAAAGCCCACAGGAGTCAGGCAGGTGATGCAGATGAGTGAAGTAGGCCAGGTGTTGTATATTGGGTCCTTTTTTTCCCCCCAGCTCATCAGGTGTTAATCTTTTTCAGATTCCACCCATAGTTTTATGGTTTGTTTCATAGTGGCAACTATTCTTTTGGTCACATTAAACATGTCAGTGTAGGAAATGTCTTGAAACATGGCCCTCTTGGTTTGGTTTTCTCACTTTTTAAAATTTTTTTCTAATCTATTGAAGTGTACAAATCATAAATGTACAGCTCAACTAATTTTCAAGTGTACACATCTGTGTAAGCACCCAGGTCACAGAACAGCATGTCAGAACCCCACCCCCACCCCATGTTCTCTTCTACCCAATAGTAACCACTCACCTGACTTATGACCACATTTTAATTCATCTGCTTTTGAACTATATGTAAGTGGAATCATACAACACATATTCTTTTGTGTCTGGCTTCTTGTGTATAGCATTATCTGTGAGATTGATCCCTGTAAACGTACCACATTTTATTCATTCTACTGTTGATGGGCATTTTTGCTAATTTGTTAGTAGCCAGTTTGGGGCTGTCAGTAGTGGTGCCACCATGAATGTTTTGTACATCTTTTGGAACGTGTACACGTTTTTCCTGAGTGAATTCACCTGGGAATGGAATTGCTGGGTCATAGGTTATGCATATATCAGCCTTGGTAGATGTTGACAGTTTTCCAAAGTGGTTATACTGGTTTTTTCACTTTTGATAGTACCTCTAGTATGTGGAATATAGTATTTCACTTTCTTTGTTACCATAAATAAAACAACATCCAACTGAAATGACATGTAGCAGCTGAACTTGATCCAGCATGGGTGAGCTGATAGGAAGTGACAAACTGGGAAATACATGCTATGGCTGGGCCAAAGGTGGTGCCACTGCCCATGTTAGCTGGTTGTTGCCCTGTAGGAATGTGGTCCTGTGTTGTAAGACCTTTAGATTTTTTAAAAACTGAGAATATGTATTTTTATGTCGAGTCTTCAGTTTTTGCTATATAAAAAAACCACCCCAAAACTTTGGATTAAAATAACCACTATTAGCTCTCCATTTTGCGTAGTGGCAGTTTGAGCTGGGTATGGGTGAGGTCACACATCTGAGGTTAACTGCTGGTCACCTAGGCAGCTCTGCTTTTGGGAGTTGGCTAGTTGGCTCTGTGTGTGTGTCTCTCTCTCTGTGGGTAGATGTGTAGGTCTGGGTTATAAGTCTCTCCGTCATCCAGCAACTTAGCCCCATGTGGGCCTTCTAAGTGTTTTGAAAACAGCAAGAGGGCAAGCCCCAATGCCCAGGTGCTTTTGAAGTCTCATTATAGAGAGAGGGGAATGAAAGACAGTGTTATTGTCACATTGTCTAAAGCAAGTCATATGGTCAACCCCAGAGCCAGCATGGACTTACCCAAGTGCCTGGATTCAGGGAGGTATGACCAAGTCAGGGGCTGTCGTTACAATCTACCCCAAAAACTCTTCTCATTTTTAATTGTTGGTAACCAATACAAAAACAACATTTTAGGTGTTAACACTGCAAGTTAAAACCTTCCTGTGGGCTGGATCAGCCTGGGGTCACCAGTTTGTGATCTTTACCTTGTGTCTTCCCAAAAATCCTTGCTTGACCCATGGGTGACTCCTGAAAGGAAGATTTTGTTCCATTTGGAACGTCCCAGAAACTCTAGTAACAGAGGCTGATCCAGTTGATGTGAAAGGGAAATAAAAATCTGGTGCTACCTTCTAACACTCTTCTCCAATCTTTGGCACACCCTTGTATTAATATTAGTGCATCTTATTGTATTTTTGGTGTCATGTCCTCCAGAGTCTTCAGTGTCATCACTACAATGAGAACAACTAATTAGCAATCAAGAGTTAAGTTGCTTTTTGATGGGTAGGTGAATAGCACTGTCTTGGATTGTCCTCTGGCTGGGTATAGGCCAGCACCTTTGATGAACAAGCACAACTGAAATGAAAAGTTAGAAATGACCTCTCCTGAGCTGTGTCTTTTATGAAGCTTTTAATAATAGTGCTTAGCAGCCATTTCTTTTTAGGTAATAGGTTGGGAATACATAAATTGGCACTTGATGATAGTCTTAGTATGTAGTTAAATTAGTGAAAGAAATGACACACCCCTGGTCAGAATTTCAGAGGCATAGGCACTTTCTTTTGCCTTCTGTTCCCTTCTCTATAAACTGAGGCTTCTTGGAGATAGTGGAGCCACCTGAGTATAGATGCAAGTATGCTGCTGCCTTCAGTGTGCTGGTTGCGATACACAGTTGCTTGGTTCCATTTTTATTTTAGGTGGTGTATCAGGACTCTGGGCTGCAAGCAACAGGCACCCCACTCACACTGGCTTAAAAAACCAAAACTGGAATCTATTGATTCATATAACTGAAAATTCCAGGTGATGGTGCTTGTTCTGGGTGTTTACATAATATAACTAGAAATCTCTCCTCTTAGTCCTGCTTTCCTTTCATTGGCTTTGTTCACAGTCAGGCTCTCCTCTCGAGGACAAAGTGGTTACCAGCAACTCCATTCTTACATTCTATCAGCTTAGCAACTTGGGAAAGAGAGCAACAAGTCGTGAACCCAAATTCCTGTTGGTCCAAACTGGGATATGTGTCCATCTTTGAGCCACTCACTGATTCAGATTGGCTGGAGTTGTATCCATTGCCCACTCCTGAAGAGAAGGGTGGGATCAGCCCCACCTAAATCATGTTGGTTAAGAGTGGGAGTGGGGTGGTTTCCTAAAGAAGAGAGAATGGGTGTTAGGCAGGAAACAACAGAATAACAGATGTCCTCTTTAGGTGGGTGTTGGAAGCAGCACTAACTATGGGACTACATTAGTCCCCCCATTATCTGCGGGAGATACATTCCAAGTGCTTGGGTGCTTGAAACCACAGATGGTACCTAGTCCTATATATTTGTTTTTTCCTATACATACATACCTATGATAAAGTTTAATTTATAAACTAGGCCCAGTAAGAGATTAACAACAACAATAATAAAATAGAACAATTATTAATACAACAATATACTGTAATAAAGTTACGTGAATGTGGTCCCAAAATACTGTGCCATGAGTAGCTGATACTGTGGAAAGTAAAACTATGAATGAGGGTGCCGTGTTTCTTGTTCATCTACCATACTAGGTGCCGGGGAATCAGCCTTAAACAGAATGGACAGAGTCCCTGTCCTCAGAGCCTAGGGTGTTTTCTCTTTTAACTAAAAGGATGGCATCAATGAAGGCCAGACCGCCCCAGTTACAGGTCTGGGCTCTGGAGTCAGTAGACCTGAGTTCAGGTTCAGGCTCTGCTGTTTGACCGTGGGCAAGTTAACTTACCCTGTCTTACCTGTCAAATGAGGGTGAGGCTAATGCCCATCTTGTGAAGAAGCAGTGAAGTAAGGCATGGAACTTACTTAGCACCAGCCTGGCATACCGTAAGCCGCTAATAAATTTAAGCTGGTACTATTATTAGTACAGCAGAAGAGTTCACTGTGTTATTTCACTTCCTGTTTGCTAAAACTTATCCCTGATATGCCCCTAGCTTCCCCACATCTTGGATTGGGGATTCCTGGAGGACAGGATCTGTTGTCTTACTCTTCTGCCCTCACCTGTCTTACTGGTGCAGTAGGGGCCTTGTCTACATTTGTTGAGTTGAAATAACAGCACAATTGCTGCTTCCAACAGCAACCTTATAAGGAGGCTCTGGTTGTTAGAACCCTTGTGAACATTCGCATCCTTCAAGGTTAAGATCTGGGGTTTCAGGCTTGCAAAAAGTTTTAATATTACTGGACACTATTTATCACTCAACTAAGTCAATGCTTAACCTGTCAGCCTACATCTTTGTTGCCAACAAGATCAATTTAATGGCTTAACTTTTTTTTTTTTTTTTGAGACAGAGTCTTGCTCTGTTGCTGGGGCTAGAGTGCCGTGGCATCCACCTAGCTCACTGCAACCTCAAACTCCCAAGCTCAGGCGATGCTTCTGCCTCAGCCTCCCAAGTAGGTGGGACTGCAGGCATGTGCCACCATGCCTGGCTAATTTTTTCCATTTTTAGTAGAGAGTCTTGCTCTTGCTCTTGCTCAAGCTTGTCTCAAACTTCTGAGCTCAAGTACTCCTCCCACCTCGGCCTCCCAGAGTGCTAGGATTACAGGTGCGTTTTTTGTTTTTCTTTTTTTTTTTTTTTAAGAGATGGGATCTTGCTCTGTTGCCCAGGCTGGAGTGCAGTGGGTGATCATAGCTCACTATAACCTCAAACTCCTGGGCTCAAATGATCCTCCTGTCTCAGCCTCCTGAATAGCTAGAGCTATAGGTGAGAGCACCACACTTAGCTAGTTTTTACGAAAGTTTTTTTTTTTTTATAAGACAGGGGTCTCACTTTGTTGCCCACGCTGGTCTTGAACTCCTGGCTTCAAGTGATCCTCCTGCTTCAGCCTCCCAAAGCACTAGGATCACAGGCGTGAGCCACTGCACCCAAGCACTACCACCTGGATTTGCACAGACAAATCCACACCCCTCTGGGGTCTGAACCTTCTCTCTCTGTTTTCTCTCCTGGCTGTGTCCTAAAGCGCTGATGCCAGTTTAGACTAAAAGGGGGCTTTCAAAGCAGAGGTCCAGCCTGTTTTGTTTCACACCAACTTCCTTCACTGCTACACCCAGCCTCCTGGGACTCCGTCAGCACTGGCTCCCCTAGTCCTTTGCTCTGGCATTCTCTCCCCCCCCTTGCCACAGTCCCCAGGGGGATGAGAATGTGTCTTGAAGTTGGAAAGCCTATTCCTGTTTTAGAAAAAAAAGATAAATCCCATGGACATTTATTGTGCATCTGCTGTGTGTAAGGCACTGGGCTGGTTAGATTCTGTCGTGTGATAGTTCAGTTATATCATCCACACTTGGAATCAACAGATTTTTATTGAATACCTTTTGCTCTTCCTCGCAGCTAGGCATGGGGATTAGATTAAATGTTAAGAGATAAATTGGCTTTTTGTGGACTACTTGGGAGCTTAACCACTCTTTGTAGCATTGTCTCTTTGGAGAAATGATTTCCAAGTTCTAAATAGCCGGCTTACTAATGAACTTTGGAATACCTCAGGGGACTATCTATATTGCCTTTTGTAATCTCCCATATTTATTCCATTTTACATGATGATGACTTATCTCTATAAAAGATTTTAGCTCTTTGAGTGTAGACGCCATTTCTTGTTCATTTGCTAACAGCACCTCCCTCCTTCCAGTCCCTGGCATGACCCTGAATTCAGATAGTGTTTTGAAAATAAATTATTTAAAAAATGTATTGCTTTGCCATGTCTGTAAAAATACTGAATGCTCACTGTAGAAATACTTAAGAAATTCAGCAGAATAGAAAGAAGAAAAAAATATCTCTCATAATGTCATTGCTCAAAGGCTACCATTGTCAACGTGTTGGTATTTCTGACGTTTTTTTCTTTGTATAAGACTATGTATTTTGAGACAAATTGGGGATTGTAAACAGATGCCTGATTATCTTGACAGCATTTCAGACTTTTTCCCCCTAGCCAACCAATTTTTTTGGTCGCAAAGAAGACACAGGTGAAACTGGAACTCATGCATTCCCTCCGGTTGAGATTGTGGGTCTGCTCTGCTCAGCTTCTGCAGTATGTGGAAAGTTGAGATAAACTTTAGAAAACAGTCTCCTTTCAGTCACAGATTTAATAGAAATGGTATTACAGATCTCTTATTTGAACTTGAGGTGCTTCTCTCAGTTTCTTAAAACAGCACCTAGAGAGATCTTTCATGTTCCCTCTGCCCTGGAGATGTACAGTGGGAACAAAAACCTTAAGTCAGTTTCTTCACTTTTTACTGATTTGGCTCTTAGTAATTATCCCTTCTTCTGTTAAACAAGAGAAGACAGATTAAATTTCTAACAGTAAGGCAAAAAACCAAACCATTTACAGAATTAGTCTTACATTAGCACATAGGAGTACAAATCAGCCTCCCTGGGGATGGATCTATTTGCAATTTCTCTCAGCATTTTTGGAGTAAGTCCAGTAGACTTTGGGAAAATCTAGTATTCACTGACTTCAAATTAACAAAGTAATATGACCCCTTTGCGGGTTTTTTTGCTTGATTAGGAAAGAGAGGATGGATTGATTTTTATATCTGCCTGTGATTTAGGGTTGTGATTCTCAACTTTTAATGTACTTGAGGATCCCCTGAGAAGGAGATGTTTAAGCAGTAGATCTGGAAATTTGGTGGGAACCTGGGCACTTTTTTTTTTTTTTTTT
>CM052452.1:9369575-9461737 GCA_028533085.1 Varecia variegata
TTGAAGAGAGAGGCTGTAGATGCACAAATATTAGGGCACATTCTGAGGCTGAGTTAAGCTGAGTTCTTGTTTTTTGGCCAAGAAATTTTTATTTTGTAAGCTTTAGCCTCTTTCTGTATGTCTTATGTCTTTGTTCCTCTAGTCCTTCATTCCTCCCTCCTTTTGTGTTAAATAGATATTTTCTGGTATGCCATTTTAATTCCTTTGTTTCTTTTACTGTATTTTGTTTGTTTGTTTTTTCTTAATGGTTGCCCAGGGATTGCAGTGAACATCCTAGCTTAGTATAACCTGGTTTGGATTAATACCCACTTAATTCTAATAGAACACCAAAAACCCTGCTACCATATAGCTTTGTTTTGCATATGTTGGTACAGTTGGATGGTGTCCCACAGGCTCTGAGGCTCATTTCGTTTTCCTCATTTTTGTTTTGTTGTTTTGGGGTTTGTTTCTTTTTTCATTTTCTTCCTTGGATTAGATAATCTCAATTGTCCTGTCTTTAAATTTGATGGTTTTTCTGCTAGCTCAATTTTTAAATTTTTTTAGAGACAGGGTCTCACTATGTTGCCCAGGTTAGTCTTGAACTCCTGTCCTCAAGCAATCCTCCTGCCTCCATCTTGCCTGCTCAGATTGGTTGTTGAGCCCCTCTAGTGAATTTTTTGTTTCAGTTACTGTACTTCTCAATGTCAGAACTTCTGTTTGATTCTTTTTTATAATTCCTATCTCTTTATCAATATTCTCTATGTGGGAAGACATTGTTCTTATACTTTCCTTTATTTCTTTAGACATGCTTTCCTTTCATATTTTGAACATATTTAATATAGCTGGTTTAAAGTCTGTTTAGTAAGCCCAATGTCTGGATTTTCTCAGGGATAGTTTCTGCTGACTGCTTTTTTCCCTGTGTATGTGTCCTACTTCCCGTTTCTTTTCATGTCTTATAATTTTTTTTTTTGTTAAAAACTGGACATTTTAAATAATGACAATTCTGGAAATCTTTTTCTCCTCCCTCTGCAGAATTTGTTGTTGCTGTTTTTTGGGTTTTTTTTTTCTTGTTGCTGCTGTTTGTTTAGTGACTTTTCTGGACTAATTCTCCAGTTTGTATTTTTTGTCATGTGCAGCTGCTGAAGTTTCTGCTTGGTTAGCTTAGAGCTAGTGATTGGACAGGGATTCCCTTAAATCCATGTAACCATCACATCTCAGCTTTTGCTGAGGTGCTTTCTGTATGCAGGAGCACTCCCTTTGCCATTCTAGCAATTTACAGCTCTGCCTTAGCCTTCACCTCCTGCTTATGCAGATCCTCAAGGTTAGCCAGAGTTGAGAGATCAGGGCCTTCTCAGGTCTTTCCTGTGTACATGCACAGCCCTATATACGCATGTGGCATTCTAGACTCCCAGGAATATATTGGAGGCTTTCGAAGCCCCCTGTGGACATCCCATTTCTCAGTTTCTTCTTTTAAGCTTTTTGGTCAGCTTCTTGCTGGCCCCAACTGGTAGTGCCACCTCAGGCAGCTGCAGTGTTAAAATAGTTGCCACTTATTGCTTTGGACAAATGCCCTTGAGATAGGGTAGAGAAAGCATTCAGTCAGGTCAGATAAAGACAAACTTTGAAATTAGAGCTTTCCAGCAAGCTGCCAGATAGGTCAAATGGTGACAGTTCTCTGGGGATTGGAATTTTGGGGAGCTCTAAACCTGTCTGGCCTTTCCAGTGACTGCTAGGCTGCTGGTTTTTACAGCTGCCATACTTGTGACGCTATTGGTTTTTAAGGCTACCATGGAGCTGGAGGAGGAGATAGGATTAGGGCAAATTAAAACAAGCCAAAGGTCACTATTCTTACTAAGATTCAGCCATTTTTCTTGAATAAATGTTCCTCAGAATGTTGTAAGCCTTTCATTAATTTCCAGAGTTCTGAAAAAGTCGGTTGTGGTCATTTTTGGCAGCCTTCTTGTTGCTTTTGGAGGAGCAGGGTTTTGTAGGTCTTTACCCTGCCATTGTTCCAAGAGTGAGCTCCCTCTCAGTGCTCCATCACCTAAGGCCTTGTGTAGTGAGAGTCTGCCCTGCACACGCTGTGGGCTGGCTCTTGCTTTCCCTCACGTTCTCTTTTCTTGTTTCTCTGTCCTTGGAGTGGCCCTAAGGGAATGTTAAAGAGCACAGGGTACTGTAAACACTGGTCACCGCTCCCACTATGGGCAGCAAGCACTGAGCACTTGATCCTGCGTTCCCAGAACGTGGTGCAGACCCAGGTCACACTGATCTGCTGGGTCAGTTTCTCGTCTTGACGGCAGAGTCCATCTTTTGCACTCTGGCCAACTTTGTACATTATCCTGTGATGAAGTAAACCCATTTTCCCCCCAAATTAGGGTTGGAAAACAAAACACTAATAGCTAAAATGGCCATTTCCTTTGGATACTGTTGGGATTTGAAACTCAGAACAGACATAACATTAATTTCTCTATATAGGATCTTATAGTCCTGGTTAACTGCTTGGTTTCCTTTAATTTTAAAAAAATCTATACATTTAAAATCTAAGTTCTCATATGTAGTATAAGTTTGAATTTCTTTTATGACCAGAAATTTAAGTTATGGGTTTTTGTTTTATGAAAGCCTTTCTTTTCAGAAGCTATCAATCTCCAATTCTATAAATGAAAATATAAGTGCTATTGCCAAAAAGTAAAGAGATTCTGTTTTGAAAAGCAATGTATGATTATATAGCTAATTATCACGTTAAAGTTAGTATTTTTTGCATTTTATGTATTTGTGTATTTTCTTCTCTTATTCGTTAGGTTACAATTTAACCAAGTAGTCTAAAATGTGATATTACATGGTGGTACAACAATTTTGAAATCTTGAAAGATAAAACTGGAAACATTTGCTTGTATTTTTTTTTCACCTCAGAGTGTTTTGTTAATGAGACATTTTATACTGCCATAAACCCAGGGCAATAATATAGGTGTTGATTGATTTTTGGATGGCAAAGGGCTTTTCTAATTGCGGGATCTGACATTTGTGTCACTTCTGCGGTTTTAGGTGAGCAAGACATGGAAGGTGATTGCAGAGGATGAAGTGCTGTGGTACAGGCTGTGCCAGCAGGAAGGGCACCTTCCGGAGAGCAGCATCTCGGACTATTCTTGTTGGAAGCTCATCTTTCAAGAGTGCCGAGCCAAGGAACACATGTTAAGAACCAACTGGAAGGTAGGCAGTGTCCAACATCATTACCTGTAGAAGAACAGTCTGCAAGGGCATGGGAATCCAAGCCTTCACTCACAGCCTGAGGTTAACTGCCAAAAGCAAAGGGAGTGGGGTGTGTTGAGCCGCCCCTTCAGCTGTTGGTGATGTGTTGCCCATTTTGTTCTCCGTTAGAATATCTACCCCCATTTTCAGCCACAAGATTTGGTAGCATATTTTTGCTTTCCAGGAGAGGAAGGCATGAGATTGGGTTGCCAGCCACTTCCCCTCTGATTGTTAGAGGAGGATTATCGTTGGGGGAGGCTCAGTGCAGCCCCTTTCACTTTTACCAACACTCTAGAGGGACCAAGAAAGCAAAAGCACCACCTGCATACAAAGGAGGAGCTGAAAATGTCATTTCCAGTAAATGTAAGAGGGAGGTTATTAAATGTCTCTAAGCACTGTCTTCTCTTCCCTCACATAACCTATTGGCTTGCTTCCATAACATTTATCACTTCAAAGTCTCTACAGAAATATTAGATCACAGCTAAGAATTTGCACAGTGAAGTGTTTCTATAGGAGATAACTGTCAAGAGCCGTGTTACATAAAGCTGTTTGAGGCATGACGAGACAGCAGCATGGTGGCAGTGTTTCTTCCCCACTCTCAAGGCTGGATATTCAGTCGTAGAGAGGGGATGGAACCTTGCTCTTTTCTCTCCCGTAAAGGTCGATCCTAATAGACTTGGAGATTAACAAGCTTTTGCTCATTACTGATAGTGACATATTGCCTATGTGCATGTCTGTCCCTAGTCACCTCATAACCTGATTAGTGACCGATATGCTTGATCTGGGCAATCTCACACAGTTTCTAGCAAAGTTAATAAGAGCAGCATTTTTCTAATTCGGGGTTTCTCAACCCAGCACTAGTGAGATTTGGGGCCAGATCATTCTTTGTGGTTGAGGCTGTCTTGTGCATTGCAGGATGTTGAGCAACATCTCTGGCCTCTACTGACTAGACATCGGTAGCATTCTCCTCCTTCCCCCAGTTGTGACAACCAAAAATATCTCCAGACATTGCTAGGTGTTCCCTGGGGGACAAAATCACCCTTGGTTCAGAACC
This sequence comes from Varecia variegata, assembly GCA_028533085.1. Classification (NCBI taxonomy): domain Eukaryota; kingdom Metazoa; phylum Chordata; class Mammalia; order Primates; family Lemuridae; genus Varecia; species Varecia variegata. The sequence goes on from CM052452.1 coordinate 9,373,855, forward strand.
AGCATCTTAAGAATTAGTGTAGCTATGGTTTCTTAGGCTGTTAAGACACCACCAGTAAGCAAATCCAGTCTGGACCTGCAGTGTCCGTTTGCATCTACTCAAGGTAATAAACTCCTTTGGAGGGAGCCCCCAGCATTCTCACCTGTATGTCTGGTTAGGTCTGTGTGATGGACACAGGTGAGAGGCAGGCAGAAAGGTGTGCCCAAGAAAGCTGCCCAGACAAACTGGGGGCCAGGGTCTAACCCTGGTTGAAAGGGCTGCAATTTAAGGAAAGCTTGGGAGTTGGGTGTTAACTGAGGCCTTTCTGTCCAGAGAGGAGGGATGCTTTTGAGATTTGTAAGCATGAGAGCTGGAGATAGTCAGTGTCCCCTGGCTCACATTCAGAGTTGTCAGATCCTGAGAGAGAAAGCAGCAGCCACATTTTTTTTGCTTCCTCTTTGGTGATAGAGAAAGCAAGGGAGGAAGGCAGGTACATCCTTATTTGAGCTGGAGGTGGCAGAAGTGAAGGTGGTTGAAGACCCACCTCGTAGCATTTGGCACTTAAGAACACTGTGCAAGTTACATACAATTTAAGTGAATGTCTGTTTATTGTTTCTCTCAAACAAGCACAAAGCCACGTTTGGTAAGCGCCCAAGAAATGGTTTTCTGTTGAGTGTGAATGGGAGTAGAACTGCAGGCAGAGTGTGGAGGAGACTTCTGTTTGGAGTGTTGCAGGCCCATTTCCTGATATTATTAATAATGAGAACTATATGAGTGAATCATAAATGATGCATCTTTCATTAAATGTGATTTGTTGTTGTTGTTTGTTTGTTTGTTTTTTTGGACAGGGTCTCCCTCTGTTGTTCCATAACTTTGCTTGCATTACTGTACATTCCATAAAAAGTAACTATGGAATGTGATGAAAGCAAAATGCTTTGTGTTTGGCTATCCCAAGAATAGTATAACCTTCATCCCCTTTTCCTTACGCAGAATCGCAAAGGCGCCGTGAGTGAGCTGGAGCATGTTCCTGACGCAGTGTTATGTGATGTGCATTCTCACGATGGTGTTGTCATTGCTGGGTAAGCGAAACCATTTTCACTCAGTGCTCTTCGTCTTAAGGTCTTTCATTTTTCATGTACCTCCCTCCGAGTCCTAGTGACCTTATCTGGCCTTGAGAGTATGTACCTTCCTCAGTTACAGCCCGTGCTGAAGAGGAAAATCTGTGATTCTGTTCCTGGGATGTGTGAGCTTGGGAGTGAGTGGCGAGAAGCACGCCGTGCAGAGCGCATCTGCAGTGCATTTGTCTCAATATGTCTTCCCAGCTTTTAAATCACTCCCGTGGCATGGTATGTTAGATTTTCATTAAGGCAAACAGTTTGTATTTTATGAAGACATAAAAAAGTCAAGCAAAAATAATAAGTGTTGGCACAAACCAATCCTGTTCTTATTCTCTTGTTCTGACGCTTTTATGTGTGGCTGTGGCCACGTATGATCTTTTTTCCCCCACCACACCCACCACATAGTAGGTATTTGCTGTTTAAGCTGTCCTGAAATAGGCTTTTTATTTGTCTCCCTTGCCAAGAAATTTAATTTTAGTTTCTGTAAATTCCTTTGGCTTTTGTTCTAAAACCACTTTCATGAATTCTTCATGTTGCACTGCAGATATACATTTCTGTATTTCTTTAATACACAATATGATCTGTTTTCTTTTTGGATCAGGAAGGTATTTGAAACACAGTCTCAAATTATATGCTTAATGCCATAAAGTAGAGACCAGAACACTTAAATTTCTGAGTCTGGATCTGCTTTTGAGCCACCTTAGGGAGGTTCCTGCCTGTAGGAAAACAAAAATAAACCGTGGACTTAAAAACTTAGTAGTAGGTGAGTCTTTTTCTTTAAATAAAAATCTTTCCTTAAGCAGCATTCTTTAAAAAAGAGTACCATTTGAAGTGAATTCCCAACAGTCAGATTATTTTAATATTTTGTGGTATGCAGTGCCTATGAAAAAGTATTTTTGCTTTAAACAAGATATGCCCAGGAGTAAGGCTTTTCTTCAGCTTCTGTTTCACTGGCTATGATTTAGAGGTTAATGCCCTTCCTGGGAATGCTGTAGCACTGTTATTTTATAAAGATTAGTGGACCAGAAATCTGGAATTCTGTCCATCCAGTTATCAGTACACATTGGGCTACTGTACCTCGTTGCAAAAACATGGGCCTAAGTGCTCCTGATATGCAAGGTCCTTTCTGTCCCCGAATTCTGTAGTTGGTGGTAACTCCAAAAGGTACTTGTATCATTCTAGCTTAAAGGGGTCTCCACCTAGTGTGTGAGAAGATACTTGAGGACAGAATGCTGAGACTGGACTGAAAGAGTTATAAAAAGAAATGTGAAGTAAAGGAGAGGCTTCAGTCTCAGAGCCAATTATGAATTTCATATCTGGACATGGAACCCCTGAAAGGCAGGCCCACTGCAAGTGAAGATGCCAATCCGTCTTCCCCTGCCTCTCTGCTCCCTTGAGGTCTGTGCAGCATTACAGATTATGCCAGCAGAAAGCAAAGCAATGGCAGAGTTTTGTGGATCAATAGGATGAAACTTGATCTGTAGGTCAGAGAGGCTCCTCATGGCTCCTCTTTCCAAGAGAACCTACGTTTATGGCTTAGCCTGAGATACTTCAGTCTTGCTTGTATATGTAGAGCATCTTGTGTTTATCATTAAAATTTTATCTGGTGGTTACGATGCTTGTTTTCTGGGTCAGATCTTGAATCCCTTTTCATTTGAGACAGCGGTGTTTGTGGTTACCTCATTCCCAATCAATGTTGTATTCACCAGGCTTTCTACAGTTATGTATCTCCAAGGAGCTTCTTAAAGAGACAGTGGCTACCTCACCACTGCTTTCTCTTGTACTTACCTTGCACTTCTCTTTTTTTTTCTTCCCTCCCCTTTTCTCTTTCTTTTCTACAAGGGGAATCTGTTCAGAGGCTTAGTTTTTTTGTATTTAGCACTAAACTATAGAAAATTTTTGCATTTAAACCTATTAAGTGTATGTCATATCCTTGATGGAGAGCAAAGGCTGTTGGAAAATCTCTTCTCACCTTTTCACTTCTCTATAAACGTTCCTGGTTTTTTGGGGGTCATGTTGCGTAGGCTTAAACTGACATTTATTGCAGTTAGCCACACAGTCGACCCAGTTGTAGTTCTTCCTTACTCTTTTCACACAAAACTAGAGGAACTTTAAAGTAGCCATTCACTCATAAACTCACCTGGCAGACACTCAAGTACCTATCGTGGGAACAGGACCTGGCCCCTGCCTATCTGAGGCTTGTTTTTCCAGCAGGGAAGCAGGCGTTTTTCTCAAAGCATTTGAACCTTCACTCTTTTGTCCGTAAGTCTTGGCTTAGTAAAGTATCTAATGAATAATTTCTAATGAAAATGTAAGTTTTTCCTGATGTTCAGAGTTCTTTGATATTTGTTTCCAACCTACGTTTTTTTCTGATTATTCTCCTTAAGTGTCCTTTTGGTTTTTTTCCCCCACACTGTTCTATTTAGTCACTTCTGACCACATTTATTTATTTCTTTTTAAAGTAAAATACAGTCATGCACCACATAAGGACAGTTCAGTCAATGACGGGCCCCGTACGTGATGGTGGCTGTACCATGTGACCTAGGTGTGTGGTAGGCTGTGCCATTTGGGTTTGTGTGAGAATATTCTATGATGTTTGCACAACAACAAATGCTAATGAAGCATTTCTCAGAACGTATCCATTATTGAACAACGCATGACTGTATAATTCACATACCATAAAATTCACCCTTTCAAAGTATACAATTTAGTGATTTTTTTTTAAGTAAATCAGCAAGGTTGTGCAACCAACACCACTAACTCCAGAACATTTTTGTCACCTCAAAAAGAAACCCAGTACCCATTAAGGCCCAATCCAGTCCTATCTCCTTCCAGAGGTTTCTGTAGCACTCCAGCCTGATAACCTCCTCTGCCCCCTTATCTGCTTGTCTCCTAACTCCTAGAGAAGTGAGTCTCTGCAGTCTCTAGGGCAGCTAAGCATGTGGCCTCATGGCTTCACTTAAATATTTTTGTTTTACGTTGTTATTTTATTTAGAGATAAGTTTTCACTTTACAGCCATCTATGTTTTCTTTCCAGTAATTTGTAAGCATCTTTTAAAACTTGGGGTGGTATGTAATATTTCATTAATTGTATACTGTTTTGTGTGGAATAAGCATGAAAATCTAATACACAGATTCCCCTTGCCACCTATACTACATGTTATGTGGGAAACTGGAGAAATGCCTACTTTCTCTTGTCTGTTCTCTAATTTTCTAGTTTTTTAACTTAGAATCATACAGTTTTAAACCTGGAAGGAACTTCAGAGATGATCTGTTCCAGAATCCTCATTTTGTGTGAGGCAGAGGTGGCTCAGAGCCGGATGGGTGCGGTGCATGGGGCCGCTCTGCTGTGCTTCTGTGACATCCACGCACACACACAGCTGGGCGGCGGAGCTACCTTCTTCTCCAGCCTGCGGTGGCTGCTCTGAAACCTTCTGGATTATATTGTCATTTTGGTTTTTCTTTTGTAGCATGTATATTTCTTTTCTTTTTAAAAACAAAAGCAGTGGTAAAGCCATGCTGTTTTTTCAACAATGTCAGAAAATAGGGAAGAGAAAGCTACCTAAATCCTAGCATGTAACACAACCCCTATTACGGCTTTTGGTGTCTCTGGTTTTCAGTTTGTTTTTCTATGCTGTTTTTACAGAACACAGCCTACATTATATCGTGGCCTCGTTCTCCCCACTGCACTGGATTTTTTTTCATATTATTACATACTTTTCATTACTTTTTTTTGATTTGTAGCATAAAACTCCTTGAATCCTAATTTTCTTACTCCCCTAGTAGTGGACATTAAAACCATTGCTTATGTTTCATTTTATGTATATAATGAATATTTTGTGTATAGAAGCTTGCAGATTTTTCTCCTTTTTAGTACTACAAATCTTTAAAAATTATTAAACCTTTTTTTTTTTTTTTTGAGACAGGGTCTTGCTCTGTCACCTGGTCTAGAATGCAGTGGCATCATCATAGCTCACTGCAGCCTCAAACTCCTGGGCTCAAGGGATCCTCCTGCCTCAGCCTCCTGAGTATCTGGGACTACAGGTGCGGGCCACCATGCCCGGCTAATTTTTCTGTTATATTTTTTGTAGAGACGGGGTCTCATACTTGCTCAGGTTGGTCTCAAACTCTTGGCCTCAAGCAATTCTCCTGCCTCAGCCTCCCAGAGTGATAGGGTTACAGGTGTGAGCCACCGCACCTGGCCAAAATTATTAAATTAAAAATTATTGTAGAAACTTTAAATTCCATGTAAGTGTATAAAAATAGTTAAAGTTCTTCCATTGTCTTCCTCTAGTCTCACATTCCTGATTATTTTTTAGGCTAGAGTCCCATAAGTGGAATTACTGGATTTAGGGAATGAATTCTTATGGTTTTTCAGATTAATAAATTATTTAAAAATACTTTTATAATCCTCAGCTTCTTTCCAATTTAACCTTATGATTTGAAGTGTCCACACCATCCCTGTCATCTTGTCAGTGCCGTATGTAATGAGAGCACATGCCCCCCTGCCTCCCTTCTTTCCTCTACCCGTGTAACCTCCCACAGGCTGGGTTCCATCCCAGCCCTTCCACTGTGTTGCACACTCAGAGGTCACCACTGAACTTTTTGTTAATGAACCAATGGCCTTTTCTTGGCTTGTCCTCTCCAGCCTGTTAGCAGCCTTTGGTCCTATTGACTGACTTACCCCTCTTGAAATGGTGGGGACTCTGTGTGAAGCATCTTTGTGCCCTCAGAGCCTAACATCAGTCCCAGTAGTGAGGAAAGTGTATAATGGAAGGAGAGTTCTCCTTTGGTGACCTCACACTCTTGTGACCTTCCTTGGACTCCTGTGAGCTCCTTCTCTGGCCCTCGCAGTCGCCTTTCTGTGGTGTCACTAGGCCCCTTAGGCAGGGATGTAGCATCCCAGAAAAATGACTGCACCAGTTAATTGTCATCTTTGCTGGTGTGAGATAAGTGGACATTCCTTATCCTCACTTATTCCTAACTTCGACTGAGCCATTCAGACACAACATTTACTTTGATTTTTCAGCTAAAATTTCCCATTTCTTTAACTTGAGAAAATGTGTATTCAGAAATCACCAATCTCTACAGAATCAGTCATTTGTCTTTCTCTCAAAGTGCAGCATCTGTCTGCATTTTCTCTGTGGACTCCCTGAAATGCTAGTGAGGTTTAGTGTGTATTTTTCTTGTGTTTTAGAAGAAGAGATACTATCTAGAAAGTTTATTGGTTAGTGATCAGAAAACGTGTGTTTTGTTTGTTTCTTTGTTTTATTTTGCACTTTGGTGGTCACAGCTCTTAGAATTTTAGAATGTTTTTAAGGTTTCATGTTTTTCCTGGAGGAAAAACAATAGAAGAAAAGGGGATAAGAGAATATCTCTGTTCTGTTTGTGATGCTTGGACTGTTCTCCTTCTCCCCAGTTGCACTCTGGAAGTTGAGTGTGGCAAACAGATGACATCATGAGTTCAGGAGGGTCACAGTAGAAACCTAAGGTGTCAGGCTAGGTGTAATTTGCCGTAAGCAGTGAAGGAGAGCCACCTAGTGAACGAGAGCATCTCAGGTAAAACCTGGAGCTCTTTGGAGGCCCCTGTGCCAGCTCTGCTAACCATTAAGCTATTAGCTCTCCAAAAGCTTTTATCAGATGCCCAGGAGTATGGTGGTGTTTTGCAATAAAAGTCCCTCACTGTTACTTAAGATTCATAAGGCTAAAGCATTTCAGTTTGCATAAGAAAACATACTTTTCTATTCACATTAGAGGACCATTTTTCTCCCCTTTCAGTTTAAAAATATATTAAGCATCCTCTTTGTGTTCAGGTTTTTTTCATTACCCGTACTAAATGTTTTCTCCCTGATTTCTGCTGATGTGATCTGCCTTTTTGGCATAGCTCCTGCCTTTACTGGAAGGAATAGCAAGTGTGTATCCATGTTCCTCCTCTGCCAAATGTGGTTGGAGGGAGAACTGTATCATTTAATGTTGTAAAATATTAGCTCTCTTCTTTCCCTGAAAATACTCAGTAGTCCCGTTTTTGTCTCATTCCCTTTGAGGCAAGTGTGCCCAAGTAGATACATAACAAAACTGCCCACTCCTCTCTAGCTACCGAGTGAATTCTGGCTACTGCTTCAGCTGCCAGATGTGACCTGATTCCTATGTGTTTTTTATCTTTATTAGCTCTGTCCACACAACCTGGACATCAAAGCTGAGAGGGTTTCTTTCCAGTCTTCTGTAGACAGGAAGGAAAATTTGGGACTTGTAATTTATATATGTAAAATTTGGTGTCTGAATCTCTGCTTAGTTCAATTTGCCTATTGCTACTCTAGTAGAATTTGATCATTGTTTACAATTAAGAACTATTGGAAAATAGTTTAAATGTAGTCACCTAAGGTAACTTAAATACATTGCTTTTAGCCATTTTTTTCTTTATTTTTCCCAATAATTAAAAATGCACCTTTCTATCAACTGTGTACCATGGCAACATATTAATAGTGCCTTCAATATGAAATAGTTTATATTTACCCTAAATGTTAAAACAGTGTCTATTGAGGAACAAAGTCCTTAAGGATGGTGTTTCTGATACTCTGTTAGCTTTGTGTGAATGTATAAGAAATAGATAATACCAATGGATTACTGTGAAGCTCTTGAGATAACTGATACTTTCTAAGTACAGATTGTTGATAAAGTTGTATTAGATAAATGTCACACATACTTGCTAAGGACATGCTTTCCATCTTTCTCCTTTTTAAAAAACTTTCAGTCTTGTGTAGATTTTTGCTACTGCTTATTATGACATTGGACTGTTTCCCATAAGGAATTTGATCATTACCCGTTAGTGACCTCTTTTTAAAAATACTTTAAAGTTTGTTTATTTTCTGCTGTGAAGTATACATGCTCTTCTGGTAAATAAGTCTGAGGTAAGATATTGATAAGCGACTGGAGGAGAGAGCATTACATTTATTATATCTTTAATGAAGGAGCTCGAGAATATCCTTAATAAATACTGGTGAACTCATGATGGCATTTATCCATCTCTGGTTCTCCAAGGAATAATGGGAAGGGCCACAGCTACAATAACTCTGCATAATCATCATTGACTCTGACTCTATTGATTGTGATTAACCAAGATGTATGGAAAACAGTTTTAAGTGTGTAGTGCATGTATCTTGTAAGGTCCATTAAGATGTTCATTATTTTTCAATTGATGCGTCTTAAGTTCCACTCGATGTTTGTAGTAGTGCATTTCCACAGAAAGACTCTGCACTGTGGGATTGAGTTCATTTTGTTAATTGCATAATACAACACAATCATGTTTCATGGAAAATAGTAAATACTCTTCTATTGATTTGTAATCTTTGGTATTACTGAAGAAAGTATGGAGCAAGTAAATCGTTCTTAAAACCTCTACATGTTATGGGCACGAACGTTTCTTGAAATGTGGGCACTGTAGTTTTAGGGGCCTCTGCCTAATTTCTCAGTAGGCTTTAAACCACTTTCCTCTTCTAGGTTTAAGTCAGTAGATTCATTAATTCAGTCAACATTCACTAAGCAGGGGTGAGTACCCCATATACATCCCCTGCTCTTGAGGAGTTTACAGGCTGACAAGGGCTACAATTACTGGTGGTTACAGAGCAGTGTGGGAGACGAGAGGGTGGGGGAAGAGCAGGGCACATAACACACTAGGGAGAGGTGCCTCTTACAGGCTCAGCATTGGCCAGGGTCCTCCTGGGAAGTGGCATTTCAACTGAGTCTGGAAGGATGTCTAGGACTTGGCCAGGCAGAGCTTTGTATGGGGCAGGGGTGTGCTGCCTTCCTCACTCCCCAACCAGTTGTCATTAAAAATCCGTAACAGCATTAATTTTTCTGGTAAGCTGAATGGAATACAGCTTCAGAATCCTTCTCAACACAGGGCTATAGGCAGCCACTACCAGTTTGTTGACTTTGAGAAGCAGATGAAACCACTTGCTGTTCTGACCTGAGGCTTCATGACAAGGCTCCTCTTGGCTGCTGTGGGTGGTGATCAGGATAGAACTGTGACTTCCTTTGGGGCTGGTTGTATAGGTATGATCCTGTAGAGGGGGAAGTTTTATCAGCTATTCTAACTATCCTTCTACACATCATCGGAGAAGCAAGTGTGGGAGGATGGCTTGCATCTGCCTGGCCCCACAGGCCTGCTTCCAGCCTACTGAGATTGTTTTGTTAGCTTCTCACCTTCCAGTTGCAAGTCAGTGGTAGGATTGATGAGTTAGGGTCAGGGGCTGTGTCCTGCAAGCCTGAGTCACAATATTGAGAACAATAAATTCCTTATATTACCCTTAAATGGAGATGGTTCTTAAAAGCAGTATTTATTTAAAGACACTGTCACCTAAGGAAGCAGAGTGGCTTGTAGCCTAAGCAGTGATTGAGAAAAACTGGGGGGGACATTTTGATCCCAGCTGTGCCACTAAAATGTTTCTTGTGACCTTGGGTAAGTCACTTAACCTTACTTGTGAACATTCTTAAAATAATCCCCCAGGTTGTTATAAAGAGCCTTGAAAAAATTTGTTTTTAGCGAATAAGAGCTGGCCCATGGAAGTGGAATGGAACCCCTGCGGGGTATTTATGAAGAAGAAAGGTTAAAGGTTGTTTTTAGCTGTGCAGTGTTTCTTCTAGTCTCTTAGTCTAAATAAGTAGTCTCCTTATTGGAAACTTACTAGTTAATGAAAGCTCTTTGGCGGTAAATCATTTTAAATTGGCAATTGCTCTGGTGTGCCGAGCTTGAGAGACGCTCTATTCTCATTCGTTCAACAAAAAAATCAGCTGTGGTCTCTGACCTATTTATTTAGAGGTAAACTCAACCTTGCCAAGCGTAGAAAAGACTGGGAAAGCATACAGTTTCACGGGCCCGTGCCATGGACTGGGACACATCCTTACTCATTTGGAAAAGGCTTTTTCCTCCTTCAGTTTTTCTTTAGTGTTCTTACATCAGCTAGTATATTAGTTGCAGTTGTACTTTGCACAGACACTAATTAGAGAGCCATCAACATTGGGGTCCAAAGGCTTACTGACAATGCAACTGTCATAGTGGTGTCTTAATTGGTTGAGTGTAATTGTCATTAGGCAGCAATAAAGACATCTGGAGCTCTGGATAAAAATCAGCCTTTTCCCTACCTCCGTTCGATATCTGTTCTTGCCTCTCCTGGCCAATGTTGTTAAGCACTTTTAGATCACATTTAGGGCTTGGTCCAAGTCCTTCTGCCCCAACCAATGTTTGACTCTCCTGAAAATGTCTCTTTCTTTAGCACAAGTTCATTAGTGCCGAGTCTGACTCTCATGCTATAGTGGCTTTCACGTGCGTTCAGTTTGGGAGCCTGCTGCTGAGTCATAACTCGGGACCCACCGAAATAGGATACTTAGTCTCTGTTCCATCAATATAGGAGACAGAGCCTTTTATATTTTACCTCCTGAGTCATTTTGCAGCAAAACATTTATGTTATTACCATGCTCTTTGGCCATGAAGAGTTACTTGAAATATAGGTATCTATGGAGAATTTCATGTTTACTGAGATGACTTAGCTTATCCCATGTTTTATAGAGATTATTTTAATCAGCTTAGAAATAAGTGCAAGAAGTCTAGTGCACCTCGATGTGTGCATTCTAGGTGTTTCACTAATTATTAGCACAGGAGGGTGGTAATAATGGGGAAATAAAAAGAGGTGCCCCTCAAACCAGTCAGGTTGTTACTTGTGGATACTCTTTTAATCACCATGTATTTTTGTGTGCTTAATACAGAGAGTCAGTCTGTGTGCAAGGAGCTGTTATGGAGGTACAGCGGAGCCTTCTCGAGGACTTTTTAGTCAAGTTGCAGAGACGTGATCTATGCATATGGAATATAGCAATTAATGTCATTTCTTCAAATAAAGGGCATAGTAGTTGAGTCAGGGAAGCCTTTGTGGAGGAGGGGGAGGGCCTGTGCTAGACCTTGAGGGGTCTGGTAGGTTTGGGCCAGGCCAGTGGTTCTCAATCTGGGCTGCACATTGAAAACACTGATGCCCGGTCCCACCCTAGACAGTTAGGTTTCATTGGTCTGGGGTGTGCTAGAGTATAGGGAGTTTAAAAAGCATTCCAGGTGGTTCATATGGGAAGCCAGGGTGGAGCCCCACCAGGCTGGGTGCTGAGGAGGGAAGGCACTCCAGGCGGGTGGATGATGGAGCTGGGGTTCAGAGGCAGGAGTGTTTGGAAGCTTGTCTGGAGGCTGGCTCGTGATAAGGAAGAGAAGGTGAGGCTGGGAAGAGGGCTGGAAGCTTGTCTGTGGAGTGTTTTCAGTAGACCTCGTAATTAAACCTTTATCAATAAGGCATTAAGAGGTAAGACCTTACAGAGGGCTCCCTGGGTATGTGTCAAGCACTGTTCTCATCTGATTGTTGTCCTTCTAGTCCAGCGGTCCCCAACCTTTTTGGCACCAGGGACCGGTTTCATGGAAGACAATTTTTCCACAGTGATGGGGAGTGGCTGTAAATACAGATGAAGCTTCGCGTGCTCACCAGTGCTCGCCTCCTGCTGTGTACACCCCCAGTTCCAATTTTTCCTCAGACGAGTGGGGGAGGGATGGATGGGGGTGGGATGGAGCTCTGTGGCCCGATCCCTAACAGGCCTTGGACTGGTACCAGGAGTTGGGGACCACAGCTCTAGTCATTAGATGTACAGCTGTGAACAAGACCCTGACCTCCGAGGCTTATAGGCTGGTAGGGAGACAGATAGTAAGATAATCACACACACACACAATCGCCATGAGGGAAACGTCCAGGTTGCCATCAAGGTGGATTGTAGTGAGGGGATATGGTCTAGTGACCCACTTCATGGTGGGTGAGGGAGAAAGGGACTGTTTCCAGAAGACAGGTTCTTGCAGTCAAGTATTTTGGAGGCCTTGGCTTGCACAGGTTGTTGGAAGGCTGAGAAGCAGGGAGCCTGTAACAGTCGGGGGAAGTGTTGAGGGCTTCGGACCAGGACAGCCTCTGGGAAGGAGAACGGAAAGAGGAAAGAGCGTATGTAGCAGGGTGGATGCTGGGCAAGGGCAGAGTTGAAGGGGCCCCTCTGTTTTCCTATCAGGGACCTGGGATGGATGATACCACTGATTAAAAATAAGGAATTCAGACACAAGCTATTAATAGTTTGGTGGTGATCTGAAGCTGGTTGAGGGGAGCATGCATAGCATGAGTGGGAATCTTTCTTACAGGAAAAGGCCCATCAGGAACCTTTTAGATGTTAATAGAGTGCTGTCCTCATGGGATCCCTGCCCTCCCTCTCTCCTCTTCCCTACCTCCTCTCCCCCCAATACAAGGATCCACTCAACAGTTTGTACTTCTCTGTTCACTTCTGTCTGCTTCAGCAGGTAAAGCACCTTTTTTCAAGCTTTGCTCTGTTTGTTGTTGCTTTGCCTGGGAACTCTTTCTTTGTGTTACAGTGGCTGGAGCTCAGGCTGTCAAAACTCTGCTCTATGGTCTCCTCCCACTGTGGCCCCCTTAGGGGGCATGACAGTGAGCAGCGGGAAGACTACTAGTGTGGTGTAAGACAGGAAGTAAATAAACTTTCCTGGTTTGTGCACTTCTTTTTCTCAAAGTTTCTTAGTTCTCTGATCTCCTAAATTTGCTTGCTTTTTCTTTCTTTCACTTACCTTCTCTGTATTTCTGAAACATTTTGCCATCCTTCTTATTTTTTCTGAATCAGCTAGTCCCTTTCACATAGAATTTAACCTTAAGAATCTAATCACACACAGTCTAGAAATTCAAGCTGTTATCGCTATTCAGTGTCTCCGTAGCTAAGCAAGTGGCCTTACTGCAGAGAACGGCCTGAGTTGTTTTCAGGGTGTCAAGTTGAGCCCACTGTTTTGGGTGCAGTGGGCTATGGGGTATGTGTTCTGGTGTAGGGCTCCTCATTGAGAAGGGTGATCGGTCCACTCCCTGAGAGCCTGGGAACCAGTGGCCGTGCTCTGGCCGGAGTGATGTCAATATCTGCCCTTGCTTGCTCATTGCCGGGCTTAAGGACCCTTGTGCTGTGAGCGTTTCTGTTTACTAGAGGATCAGCGGTCAGAGGTACAGCACCTAGTTTCAGAAAGCACGTCTCTCCAGTTGTGCTGTCTATAGCACATGCACGCTCCAAGTGCTGTCCCGTAGGTAGAGAGCCGAGTTCTCCAACCTGGAGAATTGGTGTGACAGAATGACCTTTGGATTGTGTAATGTATGTGTTTACTGTAGATTAATAATCTGGGGGGAGTACTAGTAAATGAGGCACTCCTGAATCAGAGCATTTAGTTTCTTTATCAAGAAATCTTACCTGAGATTGAGCTTCTATAGCTATTTCATAAAGGTATCACGTCATAGATTTCAGTGATTCAGTGAATCTGAGGTTATCTTGTTCAGCTCTACAAAGAAACCCTGAAGGAACTATGGCTAGGGCCTCAGGAAGACGGTGAACCCCTTAAAATTGTCTGCCTATCTTGGTGTTTGGGCACAGCATGAGGCCTTAAAGGCCTTTCTCTTATCTGTCTCCAAAACACACAGTTGCTTTAGGTGTGGAATGAACCTCTCTGTAGCAGATGTAAGCAACTGAACTTAAATACCAGTGGCAAGCATCGCCCCATCTCATCATCTGTCCATTCCATTATCCGGGGGGCCTTGTGTCTGAGCAGGTTCTGGGCCTGCCTTGGCTTTGATGGAGAGAGTCATTTGTTGAAGTGGCAGTAGTGATAGCAGAGAGGGAGCGCTCCTGTTTTCTAAGTAGGCAAAGCCAGGGAGTGTCATGCATTCGGCAAGAGCTTTTCATGAGAAGGCAGCACTGTCTGGCTGCTAAAGGCAAGATTTAATTGTTTCAGCAAATCAATGAGTCTTCAGGGACTTTAATCAGTCAAATCTGATGCATGGATGAGGTATTAGAAAGCCTGTGCCTGTAAGACATTAGTTCTTAGTATCCCTGCAGCATCTCTCTGTCTTTCGCGTGTGTGTGTGTGTGTGTGTGTGTGTGTGTTGGTGGGTAAATAGTGTTGCTTATACAAATTTCTGCCAGTGATCCCTTTAGTGGGAGAACTTACGGTAGCAGATTGGTTATAATAGTGTAAAAGGAAAAGCAAGGAGATCTGGATACCCACTTATTATCATTTTCTCATTTGAAATTGTCACCATTGTGCTGTGAGAATGTGAAACGCATTCACAGCCTTCTGTCATCTAGTTGACATTTTCTCCTGTTGGAATTACTCGTCTAAACAGTGCCGCAGGAGTGGTTCCACACCGACCAAATCTTATTCCTCTGTTGTTTTAAGGCCCTCCACGTTTCCCCCACCACGGCCCTGTTCTTCAGTCCCCTTCTGGAACCAAGTATGTCCTTCTTTTCCAGATATACATCAGGGGACGTGAGAGTGTGGGACACCCGCACCTGGGACTACGTAGCCCCCTTCCTGGAATCAGAGTATGAGGAAGATGAGTCTGGAATGCAGCCATATGTCTCCTTTGTGAGGATAAACAGCTCGCTGGCGGTAGCAGCTTATGAGGATGGTAAGTAACCACAGCCCTCCTCCCTATTAAGGAAAAAAAAAAGCTTTACAAAAATTAAGCAGCTGTGGCCGGCTCCCCCCTGTAATCCCTCCATACGTACATGTGGGCACACACACATGTTCACACACATACTCACTTTTGCCTTTATGTGAAGAAGTTGGCCAGCAACCCTCAATGCATTAGTAGGCATTGGAACACAGCACCCATTAAAACTGGTGTTTAATTCCTACTGGAACTGTCAGGCTGGGTGTTAGTGCCAGACACAAGGCTGGCCAAGCCATCTTAAGCAAATAACTTGTTTGGTGTAAAATATTAAATATACTTGGCCTACTTTTCCTTTAGCCTCTGCTCAGCCCAAAGAGAATAGTGAAAAGGGGATAGACATAGATAATCTATTGACAAATATGGACATAGAAAAATAAAAGTCAGTCCTACCTTTTCCTGGCACTTATATACCATAGAAAATAATTGATAACAATATGTTGTCTCTTTGGCACTGATAGAATTCTTTTTGAGCAGCTGTGGGTTTATTGAACTAGGTAAGAATAGTCTAAAACTATAGCTAATGGAGCTAATAATTTCAATGGCTGTGATGTGCTATACACCTGCCTCTCATGCTCCTAACCCCTGTTATATTGTGAAGTTTTGAATCTCCAAAAGCTTTGTTTCTTTACTTGTCTGAAAGTTGGCCCACAACATAGTTCAGAATGTTAGTGTTGATATCATAGCACCATTGCAAATCTTTAGAGTCAGTGTAACATCAGCAGTTGGCACAGAGGGGCAAAACTATAGCACAGTGGCTATGGGGAATTTTCTATCCATATGCTGTTTTAAAATAAAAATTAGGACAGAGATCTTGAAAATATTTTTATTACTTTAGCAACATGAACTCTGTTCTTTCGGTTTGATGTTAGTAGACACTTTTTAATTTAGCTAAGCTTTTACTGTCGCATAATTATTGATATTTGAGATATGTTTATTGAGATCTTGGATAGATAACATAAGAGCAGCTTAAGCATGTTTGCTACTTTACAAATTATCAGTAGTTGTTGTTTTTTTTTTTTCCCCCAAAAACACCTATGCAAAAGTTGCAGTACTTTTAAGGTAGAATTGTGCAGTTTTAGAATTATTTCATAGCCTCACCATGCCATTCACACATACGAATGTGCACACACATACTTTCTACAAATGGGAAAACTGAGGTCCAAAGAAGCCAGCTAAATAATTTGCTTGAGGTTGAAGTCAGTAGTGAATCCAGAACTGATAGTGTCTCCCAGGCCGTGCTGCAGTGGTAGTGCTGTTTATGGATCCTGAACCCAGAGACGCTTGTAGAAATGGGCACCTGATTCATTTGCAGCCCATGTCTCTCATCTTGTGAGCTTGAAAATAAAGCTTGAGGTGACGTGCAAGTGTGCTGCTGCTGGCTTTATTTTATTTTTATTTATTTTTTTGAGACAGAGTCTCTCTTGTTGCCTGGGCTAGAGTGTGGTGGCATCATGATAGCTCGCTACAGCCTCCAACTCCTAGGCTCAGGCAATCCTCCTGCCTCAGTCTCCTAGGTAGCTGGGACTACAGGGGCACGCCACTATGCCTGGCTAATTTTTTCTATTTTGAGTAGAGACAGGGTCTCGCTCTTGCTCAGACTGGTCTTGAACTCCTAAGCTCTCATGATCCTCCCGCCACGGCCTCCCAGAGGCTTAGGATTATAAGTGTGAGCCACCATGCTGAGCCTGTGCTGGCCTTATATTGTTGGTTAGAATTGTTTTTGTTGCCCTCATCCCCATTGTTGCATAGAAATATTGGAGAACAATATAAATATGATAAAGAATCTATGTTCTTTGGTAAATGCTTGGCAAGCGATTGCTAAAATATATTTTAAATACTTGGTTTAAAAAAATTGGTAAAATTTGGCTGGGTGTGGTGGCTCATGCCTGTAATCCTAGCACTCTGGGAGGAGGAGGCAGGAGGATCACTTGAGCTCAGGAGTTTGAGACCAGCCTGAGCAAAAGTGAGACCCTGTCTCTACTAAAAATAGAAAAATTAGCCAGGTGTGGTGGCACATGCCTGTAGTCCCAGCTACTCTGGAGGCTGCAGCAGGAGGGTTGCTTGAGCCCAGGAATTTGAGGTTGCTGTGAGCTAGGCTGATGCCACGGCACTATAGCCTGGACAACAGAATGAGACTCTGTCTCAAAAAAAAAAAAAAAAAATTGGTAAAATTCAAATAGAGCAAAAATGTATATCAAGTGTCAAAGAAAATATATCCAAAAAGAAGTCGAAATGTTCCTCCCTCTCCCCATACTTCTAGGCCCTCTCACATCTTACACATTGGTCCCACTCTGTTTACTTTTCTGTACCTTTCTTCACCTCATGACACATCTTGGTGATCTTCCATGTTAGCACTTGCAGGGTAAACCTTATTCTTAATGCCTGTGTAATATTGCATTATGTGTCTGTGCTATAATTTATTTATTAGGCCCCGTATCGATGTGCATTTGAGTTGTTTATTTTTGTCTTTGAAAACAGTGCTGCAAGCAGTATCCTTGAACAAATGCCGTGATGGACTTGTGCAAGTATAGCCGTGGGCTCAAGTGCTAGTGATTGCTGAGTCGGAGGCTCTGGCTGCTTTAGGTTTTGATAAATACTGCCAAATTGCCCTCAAGAAAGTTTTGCCAGTTTAGTTTCACCAAAAGCATATGAGAGTGACTGTTCCTTCCTACATGACTGATACGTGAAAATGGTGTTTTACTGTTGTTTTTGTTTGCCTTTTTTTTTTTTTTCTTTTTGAGACAAAGCCTTACTCTGTCACCTGGGCTAGAGTGCCGTAGCATCGTCATAGCTCACTACAACCTCAAACTCCTGGGCTCAAGTGATCCTCTTGCCTCAGCTTCCCAAGTAGCTGAAACTACAGGCATGCACCACCACACCCAGCTAATTTTTTCTATTTTTAATAGAGACGGGTCTTGCTCGTGCTCAGGCTGGTCTTGAACCCCTGAGCTCAAGCCATCCTCCTGCCTCGGCCTCCCAGAGTGTTAGGATTACAGGTGTGAGCCACCGCACCTGGCCTTGTTTGCCTTTCTTTAATTATAAGTATGTATGAACATCTTTTCTTTGTGTTTTTAGTTTCTGTTTCTTTCTCTGCAAATTACTTGTTTGTGTCTCTTTCCATTTTTCTTTTGGGTTTTTATCTTTTCTAAGAAAGGGCTTAGAAAATAACCTTTGCTACATATATTTCAGATATTTTTTCAGTTTGTCATTTATTCTTCAATAGACTTTGTTTATGGTTTATTTTTGTAAAAGGTAGTTTTATGTGCATGTGTGTGTGACTGGTTTTTAATTTTTTTAGCCATAAGTGAGTGGGTTGTATTTTATAATTTAATATTTTTGACTAATACGTTTTTAGGGTTTAAAGATAAAAATAATGTAAAGTTAAATATTGAGATGTCTTGCTTCCACCCATTTTTGTCCACTCCATTCTGAAATAACCATATTTTTTACTTTCTTGTATATCCTTGTATTTCAGTATTACAAACATAAACAAATATGAATATCCTTATTTCCCCTCTCCCCTTTTAAACAAAAGACATCATCTCATTTACATTTTTCCACCTTGGCTTTTTGGCTAATTAGTATATCTTGAAAGATTGTGTAAAGAGAATGGCCCATTTTCACACTCACATGGTATTCCATCGTGTCCAGGTGTTGTGGTTTACTAAAGAATAGCCATGTTGTATCTGATGTTTTGCTGTTACAAACAATGTCATAGTGAAAAACTTTGTACAGATGATATTTCATGTGAGTACAGGAGGGATGGTTTCCTATAAAAGGGATTTGTGGGTCACAGGGTACGTGCAGATGGGGTTATACTGTTTTACACTCTTACCAGCAAGGTATGGGTATGCTCATACTCTCACAGTTTTACCGACAAATTATGTTTCATACTTTTGGGTATTTGTCAATTTGATAGATAAGAAATGGTCTCTGAATATAGTTTTAATTTACATTTCTCTTAGTGCGAGAGAGGTTGAATTTTAAAAATATGTGTATGTGCTTACTTATAGTTCTTTCTCTTCTCCCCTCCCCTCCCCTCCCCTCCCCTCCCCTCCCCTCCCCTCTCCCCTCAAGACAGAGTCTCTGTCACCCTGGCTAGGGTGCAGTGGCATCATCATAGCTCACTGAAACCTCAAACTCCTGGACTCAAGTGATCTTCCTGCCTTAGCTTCCCCAGTACCAAGTAGCTGGGACTACAGGTGCATGCCACCACGCCTGGCCAGTTTTTCTATTTTTAGTAGAGATGAGGTCTCACTCTTGCTCAGGCTGGTCTTGAACTCCTGAGCTCGAGTGATCCTCCTGCCTTCCAGAGTGCTAGAACTACAGGTGTGAGCCACTGCACCTGGCCCCAGTTCCTTCTTTCTTTTTTTTCCCTATTACTGTTATGGCTGGTTTTTAATGTTTTTATCTTAATCAATATAGAATTCATTCTGTGTTAGTATGAGATAAGGATCCAAGGATATCTTTTTTCCAGCCTCTCTTAGAAAGCCCTTCTCTACCTCCCTGGTTTGAGGTGCTGCCTTTATAAGCTTTTAGATATGAGATTCATTTTGTGTCTGGGTCTGTTTCATGACTTTATGTTCTGTTTCCGTTGGTCTGTCTGGCAGTTTAAGTTTACACCATTAAGTTTGTCAGTCTTTTTGGGGTTTCATATCATGCTCGGAAAGATGATTACAGTTAGGTAAAATGTATAGTTCCTCCAAGGCTGCAGTGTTTATGGTGAAATCTTTGGTTTTTGTCTCAATTTCACTTTGGTATTAAAGGTTATTTCTTTTATAAGAGATCTTGTGTTTTCTTTGTTTCTCATGCTGAGCTTGTTTTACCAGTCTGATCTGGGTGGTTACTATTTCTGTGATAAACAACTTCTCATTCTTTCCTCAGACTTCAGGTGGCTTTATCTTTGCTCTCACTTCAGTTTAGCAGATTGACGCTGTGGTATTTATACCAACATTTTCATGAATTGCTACTTCTGGCCAAAGACAGAATCAAATAGTCAAACCCACATTTTTATATTGTTCCTTTCCAGGAGCAGCTAACTAGCACTTCTTAGGCAAAAACATGGCAAAAAGGAAATTTACTTTGTGGGATCTGCTGTACAAAATTTGTGACTGTGCCCACAGAAAAGAAGAAGAAGAATATAAAATGAGTTAATGAACTTTAGCTCTCTGGTCATGCCAAAATGAAGCTCTGTAGCCACCGAGACCCCCTCGGTAGTCTACACACGCATTCTCCATGGAAGGAGGATCCGGGGGAGAGATGTAACCTGCTTTGGGAGAAAGCAAGTCATCCCTCCATCCTTTTTAGCCTTCTTGCCCTGCAGGAACACTGTACATGCACCTGGGGTGTTGAGATTTGGCAAGGTGATCCACAGTTGTGATTTTTTTGAATTCCAACCCACTGGCCTCATATTTCTTCTGCCTTGTTTCCGATTGTCAGCACTGGCCGTCCTCCAGTTTGATTTTACCACTAATTGTGTTGCACGTTACCGTACCGAAATGAATCAAATCAAAATGCTTTTCCTGGAGCATTAGATAAAGCAGGCGAAGGTTCTGAGTAATGAGCAGATGCTGCTAATGCAGGGACAGCGGAGACCTTGCCAGGACTCCATCTGCTCCATGCTTGCCTGCCTTTGGCCTGGCGCCACAGCATTAGGGAATGGCAGAGTGCTCGAAACCCGCTCCCTGGTCACAGAGTTTGTCTTGAAC
This sequence comes from Varecia variegata, assembly GCA_028533085.1. Lineage (NCBI taxonomy): Eukaryota > Metazoa > Chordata > Mammalia > Primates > Lemuridae > Varecia > Varecia variegata. The sequence goes on from CM052452.1 coordinate 9,394,222, forward strand.
GCTTACTCTTTGGTGAGAAATGAGATTACACACTTCTTAGGTGCAAAGAAGTTCTTATTTGTCCCCCTCAGTGGAGAGAGGAGAGGCAAGATCCAGTGCATATTAGCATGTGGAAACCTAGATGAGACAGCCAACAGTCCTCTTTATGTGGTGCCATCAAGCAAGGCAAAGTGGCTTATCCACTTGTGCAGCACTCCCAGAACAATTGTCTGAACACACACATGCTCCATTGTCTGGGACTGTGCCTGCTCTGGGCTGAAGTGACTGTGATTTCTCATTTACTGACGTATTAACAATGGATGGGAGTGAGTCTCTCAAGCTTCGTTTTAGCAGTGAACAGTAGGACCATGTTTTAGGTAGATGGCTGTGAAGACTAGGTGTTTCTCAAGTTTTATTTACAATTTCATATTTAAAAAAAATCAGTTCTTAATAGTTTTGCTGATGTATATTGGTGACGACACTTGAAGGTGATGCATGACCTTTGAATGCAGTATAACAACTTCACCACCCCTTTGTGAACACTGAAATTTTAGAAATGGATTATTAACATGCTGAAGCGCTGCTTGGGAGATGGCTAGGACAATTGACTAGATTGTGGAGAATTTTAGTTTTTGTTAATACCTTTCTTTTCTGGTCATTTTTCTCTTAAAAGTTTCAATAATCCATTCTTGCCTTGATACCTTTGCCTACCCTTAGGTCTAGGAGTACTTCTTATTCAGACACTCAGCAAACAAAACAGAATGAAACAACTCTTTAACAAAAACTCAAAAAATATCAGGTATGGTCCTTCTAAAAGATAGAGTACATTTATAAACTTAACCAATTTTTTTTTTTTTTTTTTTTGAGTCACTCTGTTGCCCGGCCTAGAGTGCTGTGGCGTCAGCCTAGCTCACAGCAACCTCAAACTCCTGGGCTCAAGCAATCCTCCTGCCTCAGCCTCCCGAGTAGCTGGGACTACAGGCATGCGCCACCATGCCCGGCTAATTTTTCTATATATATATTTTTAGCTGTCCAGATCATTTCTTTCTATTTTTTTTTTTTTTAGTAGAGACTGGGTCTCGCTCTTGCTCAGGCTGGTCTCGAACTCCTAAACTCAAACGATCCGCCCACCTCGGCCTCCCAGAGTGCTAGGCTTACAGGCGTGAGCCACCGCGCCGGCCTAACCAATTTTTTTTTTAACAGTAGGAATGCTCACATTTTAAAGATATTCAGAGGAAAATTAAAAAATTTAAATGCAGAGTTCTGAATTAGGTGGTTTTGTTGTTTAGGAAATCTTTCTCAGGGCATTGAACTTTATAGTTGACTGCCAGCTGGCATGTTTCTAGGATATTAGATTTTGTTTCATAGACAAGCCATAGAGACCATATTATGTGATGGAGGACGTTGCTGAATGAAAACACTGTTTTAAAAGTTTTTCTATTTTTCAGTAAGAAGAGCTTGAAATTATACTTACTTATATATGCCTTGAACAGAATATGCATTATAATGGAATAACGGGGCAGTGTTCCTCACATAGGAGTCCACAGATATGGCCTTAGGTAGGAGTTGTGAGAGTTCTAGGAATTTTTTAAAAAATCTATGTTTTTATTTTTATGGCAGTACTAAAAAAATAACCTAGATCTTTGACCCTGTGACTGAGCTGTGCTTTGGGATTGCGGTATGTGACTTTGCACTTTGTATGTACAGGCTGTTGGGACCTAGTGATCACCTACGCGCCCATATTGACCTTGTAATGAATTGTGCTTCACGCTGAGTGCTCCACAGATGAATCCTTAGGGATCTGCAAGCTCTCAAATTTAAGAAACACTGGAAAAGGAAGTTTTCATGCTATCAGGCACAGACTGGCAGATGACCAATTTCTAGGGTAACTGTATCTTTTTGAAGTTCGTAGTGGGAATAACTTGAAATAATTTTTCTCATGTAGAAGACAGTGGCACATTGAATTTATGACAAAAAATTTAGTGTTGATCCTTTGGTTTAGTGGGGGTAGTTTTACTGAAAACTGATAATTTAATAGTATACAGCACGATGCATACATTCAAAGTAGCTGTTCCATTTGATTACAGTTGAGGTTAAAAACTTAAGGAATAAATAGCACAAGGTAGCTTTTGGAAGATAGCTTAGGCTAGAGACATAAATTGCCTAAGTTCTTAAATGTACCTAATGACAACTGGACATGAATTTCTTTGCTTTTTTGAGGAAGATAAATTGAATTTTAAGTGAGAGAATTTAATTTCCCTTTCAATATCTGCAGTTTTGGTTGTAGTGTTTATTTCATTCTGAACCCTAGGGTTTTATCAATGCAGAAATAAGTGTGTTTGTGGAATGAATATATCTTTGTTTTAAAAGCAAAGTGTGTCTGCTTGCCTGCCTTTTCATTCAAAAAGCTATCAGGCAGACCCAAGTGGAGTAGGATGGTAGCCCAGTGGAGCCAGGGACAGTGTGAGGAGGGAATGTGAGTGAGGCAGCACCTGGTGAGTTTGGGAGGTGGCAACATACAGAGAGATTGAGCAGGTAAATACACTGAGGATTGTGGAAACCTGTTTTCTTAACACTGGAGAAGGGAGGTACAGGTACGGAATGGGGATAGCCAGGATGATTCCTGCGGGGCTGGATTGCAACAGGGGTGTTGGTGTGGAATCTACAGTGTTGAGCTAGATAGAGAAGCAAACAGAGGTATATCTGTGTGTTTATATGTGTGTTCACTTATGGCCAGTAGCAGTGAGCACACCTAACCTAGCTCTTGAAAATACCACTCTCCACTAAAAGGACAGGGCTGCTGGAGAAATGGCTGACTCCAGGGCTAGAGCAGGGAGAGAACAAAGTAAACCTGGAACATCCAGTTGTACCAGGAAGTGAGGAAGTGCTTGAAGAATGATGGTGATACGTCACAAGAACACAGAAGTGAGCTCAAAGGTATGCCCACTAGCCAGATCTGGGATAATTTGAGTATCTAAATAAATAGTAACAGATTACAACCCATTGAATAAAATGGGAACCTACCAGTATACACTGATAAAAAAATAGATGAATAAAAAAAGGGAGAAGAGAAAATTTTCCTTAGCAGTAGAATGTCAGCTAATAAATGTGGAAAGAATGATGGGATCAGAAAATCACTAATTGGCAATCATCATGGTAATCATTGATTCAAACCAAAAAAATCAATTGAAGCTAAAACCAGTGGGTAAGAATGGATTGAGGGATGGGATTTTGCATAGTCTCAAAGAATCTCCTCACTAAACACTTATTAATTAAAAGGGAGAAAAATGTAACTTTGCAGTGGAGCCTGGCAGGATACCATCTTAACAAAGTGATCAAGTTTAACATCATCAATAATGGTACTAATTCATATCCTGTGCCATGTGACAGGATGCAGTGAGAAGAACACAGAGACATTTCTGTGATATTCCAGCCAAAAATGCACAGGCTGGTCTAATTGTGAAGAAATATCAGATGAATTGAGATTGAAGGGCATTCCATGGAATGACTAGCCTGCACCTTTAAAACTGTCAAGGTCATGAAAGTCAAGGCATGTCTAAGGGCCTATTCCTGGTTGAAAGAAACAAGGGAGACATGACAACTGAGTGCAATGCATCATTCTGGCTTGGATCCTTTTCTTGCAAAGGATATTCCTGGGACAGCTGGCAATGGACAGTGAGTATATAGGAGTTCTTGCAGCTTTTCTGTCATTTTGAAATTATTTCAATGGGATACTACACATCGTAAAAATGCACAAACTACTGATACACGCAACAAAGTAGATGAATCTCAACAGCAATTATGCTAAGTAAAAGACCCCAGGCGCAAAGGTGTACATACTATGTGAAATTTCATTTATATGAAATCCTAAAAGAAGCAAAATTATAATGACAGAAAAGATGTTAGTAGTTGCCAGGAGCTGGGACTAAGGTTAGGGGACTGGCTGCAAAGGGGTATGAGGGAACTTCTTGGGTGATGGAAATATTCTTTATGATGATTGTGGTGTTGATTACAGGGCTGTATGTTTGTCCATTCTCATCAAATTGTACACATAAAGTTGCTGAATTTTTTTGAGTGTAGATTATACCTCAGTAAAACTGATTTTTTTGAAATGCAAAAGTGCTGTTTTAATACTTTTTGCATGATGCTTGATGCTACTCTTCAAAGTTAATTGTTTTTGCTTAGCGGGAAAGGACGGTGTCTCTGAGATAGATTGGAAGACAAGAATGCTTTCTTGCTCAGTTCTGTATTTGAATGAATAGTCAAGAATAGAATTCCTCTAGTGGTTCCATGGTCACCAAAACATGTTTAATGATTTAAGTTTGTTTCTGAGTTTTTAATTCTATAATAACTCTTCTTTAATTCAGACCTATTTCCAAAGGAATCTAAAGAAGTGGGTGTTGTGTACATGAGATCATGGTGGCAGCTGCTTGGCCAGAAATAGGATCCGCATACTCTGAGTTGTTCCTCTTTCCTTGCTTTGAACTCTGCTCCCAAGTAGGACTTAAAAACCAGGATTGTGCAGTATCACGAAAAGGATTTCTTAGATAAGCAGCTTTTCCCAGCCTTCTATTCCAAGGCCATGGAATGCTTTCCTGCATATTTTTAAGAACTTGACTTTTGACCTTTCAGGCAAAGACCTTGACTTGCTAAATCTAATTTCTAAGTGTTATAAGAATATATTGTGCTTCCCTGGTTAACATTAAGCACAGGTAGTGCCCAGATCTAGTTTCTAAATGTTAATTCTTCAATAAAAGGAACCAGGCCTAGGGCAGGTAAATACAAGATGAGTATGGAACATCTTGTGGGACCAGAAAGTAAGAATATTTAAAAAATAAAGGGTACTGAGCTTTATCTGTAGGACAGTGAAACTAAATTGGAGCTCCCAATGGCTAAAGCAGGGACAAACTGAGCAATAAAATATGATAGTAATGGATTATAACCTATAGAATAAAGTGAGTGTGAGTCCATACTAGCATAAAAATATCGTTGAATAAATGAGGAAGAAGAGACAGCTCTTCCTTACAGTGAGATTTCAATTATTGTATGGAGAAGGGATTATAAAAATAGAAAGTTACCATTTGGCAAGCAGCACAGTAATTGTAAGCAAGAATCATCAGGAGATGCTAAAATCAGTGAGGTGAATGTCTCATAAACTCATGTTATAAATGTGTGAACAATAGTTCTGGAGGCTGGGACGTCCATGATCAGGAATTTTTTATCTGGTGGGGGCCCTTCCTCTTAGGCAGCGCCTTCTCTCACCTAGTACCAAAGGGGCAAAGGAGCTGTCTCGGGCCTTATTTATTTATTTTAAATAAGGGTTCTAATCGAATTCATGAGGGTTCTGCCTTCATGACCTCATCACCTCCCAAAGGCCCCATCTCCTGATACCGTCACTTTAGGGGCGAGGATTTCAACATGAGAATTTTGAGAGGACACACATTTAGACCATAGCAGTGAGTAATGAGATATTTGCATGGTCTCAAATTATCTGTCCACAAGAGAAAAATAGTAACTTTGTGGTAGAGAGACCGAACAGATACCACCTTAACAAGCGGTGGAAATTAACATTGCTAGCAATGAGACTTTGACATCATGTACCTCCTGATATGATGCACTGAGAAGGCACATTACTTCTGTGCTATTTTTGCAAAAATGTGTAACGTGATTTTAAACATGAGGAAAACAAACAATTGAAAGACCTACATAACGAATGAGCAGTACGCTTCCTTGTGTCTAGGTCATGAAGGACAAAAGAAAGACTAAGTAACTGCTCCAGATTGGAGTAGAGAGAAGGACACTTGGTAACTAAATGCTATGTGGAATTCTAGATCGGATCCTGGACCAGAAAAGATGTGGGTGAGACAGCAGGAGAAATTCAAGTCACATCTATAGATTTAGATATATTGTACCAATGTTAATTTCCTGGCTTTGATCGTTCTATGGTTATATGATACATTTGGGGAAAGCTCGGTGAAACTATATTGGAACTCCTTGTATAATTTTTTTACAACTTTTCTATGTCTGAAATTATTTCAAAATTAGGAAAAGAATATATTAGATTACAGTATTAAATAAGATTAGATTTATTCCCATAGCTATTTAATGCCATTTAAAAAAATGTTAAATTACTTAGAAAACAATGCGCCTGTCCCTTTTCTGCTGTCTGGCTTACTTGGGGGCCTGAGACAGCACCCCTGTGGTGTTCTGGTGGCAGTTGCACAATTAGGGATTCTTGGCATACGTCGTTTCTGTATCTTGCTGCTTATCTTTGGGCTAACCCCACCCCCGACTCCTTCCTTCTTAAAAAATGCATGATGATGAGTAACTAATCTTTGGTATTTTGTTTCCAAAGAATGGTGTAACCATTTTATTTTAAAATGTCAATATTTACAAATATGCCAGAAGTTACATTTTTGCCACTCCTTAAAACTTAAAACCAAAAATTTGTCAGCTTTATATATAAAATGTGAAAGGGAACCTAGTTTTTCAAAATTACTTCAGGAAGTAAACAAACAGAAAGGTCACTGATCTTGAAGGCAGGTGGCCACGTGGGTCTGGAGTTCAGAGGAGAAATCTGTATTGGGCTGTTGTGATCCACTCTGAGGGCACACAGGAGGGAGACTCTAGACCCCATCCCAGACATGCAGGGGCCTTGTGGCAAAACCTTGTACTGGCTGGGGGTGGGGAGATTGCATCAGATGCACTCTGAATGCCCATGTGAGATGTTAGACTATCTGTAGTTTCAGTTTTCTCATTTGGTATTAGGTAACCCAGACCTGACTACAGTTTTGCCATAATCTAAATCTTTGTGTAGATTTTTTTCCCCCTGCTTTCTGTTTGAGCCATTTATTACTTTTATTGAAAGGGGATTAATTCGTATAATTTTAAGATCTTTTGAGGATTTGGAAAGGGATTTCTAAAGACTGTAAAATGTCATCACTGGAATTTTCACTGTAAATCAGAGGAGACACTAAGTTTGCAGTGTGGCTATTCAAAACACTTGTAAAACACAAGTTAATATATTTTTACTTTTGTTAGAGATAACCTTTCAAATTATTTTTAAAAATCCTTTTATTATGATAAATTCAAAATATACAAAATGGAACAAATAGTATGATACATTCCCCCATATACTCATTTCTCAGCTTTAATAGTGATCAGCATTATTTTAGAATTACACATTTCTAAATATTATATAGTTATGTCACTCAACATGTGAGTGGAAATATTTTTGATAATATACATACTTTCCTTTTAGCAATAAACAGTACTTTCAAACAGAAGAGACAGAACAAGGAGGCTAAAACTTACTGCCAGTCCTGGGCCAGGCCCTGTGCTGGGCTGTCCTGCCCACCTGATCCAGGGGAGGTGGGTGGTGATGTTTTGGACTCCTTTGGAGTTTGATTCACCTTAATCCATTAATGGGTCAGAAGTAGAATTTCAGTTTTTAATTTAGTTTTGTACATCAGAATTAAATATTGATTATAAAGTCATACAGATTATGATTAGAGAAAAATCAGTAATCACATTTATTTAAAAAAGTGTGTACAGATTACAGTATAGAAGATTTTAAATAGTACATGTAGAAAAAAATTCCAAGAGTACTAAAGAGTATATAGCAAAGAGTAAGTTCCCTTGGGTCTTTTTTTTTTTTTTTTAAATCTACCAGCACTCGGCCTGCTGATCTCCCAGTGTCCACAATCTCTTCCCTGTCATCCACTACCACCAGTGTCTGACGTACTCTTCCGAGTATATTCTCTATCATGTTTGTATCAGTTATATATGCACACACATATATAGATACATTTTTGAGACAGAGTGTCGCTCTGTTGCCCGGGCTAGAGTGCTGTGACATCAACCTAGCTCACAGCAACCTCAAACTCCTGGGCTCAAGCGATCCTCCCGCCTCAGCCTCCTGAGTAGCCCTGACTACAGGCATGTGCCACCACGCCCAGCTAATTTTTTCTGTTTTTAGTAGAGACGGGGGTCTCCCTGTTGTTCAGGCTAGTCTCGAGCTCCTAACCTCAAGCGATCCTCCCACCTCGGCCTCCCAGAGTGCTAGGATAGGATTACAAGCATGAGCCGCTGTGCCTGGCCTGTATCAGTTATATTGTAGGAAGAAATTGGCTGGAGCCAGTGGCTGCATGCATGGTGATGTCTCTTTCACATTATCTGCCTTCTAGTACATTCCTCCATAGAAGAGCTGGACCAAAGTCTTCACCTTCTTCATGTGTTTTTTCTTTGACTTTTAACTGTAAATATTATTTAGTCACATTGCCATAGTCTTATGATATACTGGTTGCCTCCTTTTCAGTTTGCTGTCTCTTCGTTTTTGATTCTTCTTTCTCAAGTGTTCTTTCTGCTTTGAACTTGAGAACTACTAGATAGAGTCAGTCTTACTTTTCTTTTGACTCAGTTTCTGCCTTGGTGATCTTGCTTGTTCAGATTCTTGTCAATCTAATGTGCAGCTTCCAGAATGTTTCCTATTTATTGTTTTTCAGCCTTAGGCAACAGAGTTCAGCTTTTAGAGCTGTGGTCAGCTGGAACGTTGAGGATGATATGCACGATAGCTCAGTGAAGAGTTAACTTCATTCAGCTTTTTCCTTTCTTGAGACCCTCCATGATTTAGCTCTTGTTCATGGCCCTTGTTTGCATTGACGTTAATCTCCTCCTGCACCTCTTCCATTAGAGCAAAATGTCTTTTGTCCTCTCAAATTTTATGCTACCTTTATGTCCCTGGCCTGAATTGTGGAGTGATGAATGAAGAAGTACATGTTTAGTGAGTATTATGGGTATATTTAAAATCTTTATTAAAATGCTTTTCTTTTGGTTGCCAAACTTCTTTTGACTCCTGCTTAATTTCCAACAGGCAAATATTTATTTATGTGGTGGAAATTGAGACTGCCAGTTGTCTTTATAAATAGTCAACTTCATTCAGTGTTCCTTGAACGCAGTTAATTGATCGTGCCTGTTTAACAACCATGAAGCTGAGAGCAAGCTTCAGGTGTTTATTGTGCAGGCTCAAGAGGGTGGGAGCTCATGGTTGAAGTAAGTTCTAATTAAGAAAGCACTAAAGACCACAAAACCAATTTTGTAGTTCAAGAAGGGACACGTCTGTGACTTTCTAAACTGTTAACCTGTTTTAAATTTGATGGTACAGGAAAAGATCAAATGGGGTGGGGGGGTGTTGCAGTACCAATTGTGTTTTTTTTTTCCAAAACCAGTTCAGCAGTTATTTACCTTTCAAGCAATTAACATAATTACCATTATGCTAAAAAGTAATTTTGGAAAGTTCTGCTCTGAGCTCTTATGACTCCACTGGGACAGTTTTAGTTGGGACTTATCTTTTTGATGGAAGCCTAATTGCAGTTTTGGCTTTGTGCACACAAACAGAAGCAGCTAATTGTTTAGGCAAATAGCAGATTAATTTAAATATGCATCCCTAATAAAACAAAAATGGTATCCATTATGGTCCTTGTTCCCATGACGAGGAATATAAATATTCTGTGCAAGTACCATTAGACGGAGGTCTTAAGGATTGTCGACATTATTTCACAGTGGTAGCACTTTCCAGCTATCGAGTAATCTTTACAAAAGCTAACATAAATCAGTTTAAACTCATTTAGATCCCATTTCCACTATGTGCAGTTTCATTACCACACTCTGGCTGGCCTCCTTTGGGAGGTGGGAGGGGCATGCTGCAGACTGGCATGGGTGCCCATCCACAGCTGCTGAGCAGGCTTTATGTCTCCTCAAAAGACTGGCCATCGTTACTCATGTCATTGTTAATGACTGTTCCTAGCCTAGGCTGAGCTCGGAGTTCCTTTAGCCTGGCTGCCACTAGTCAAGGTAGAGGGTCCAGAGGGTAGGGAGCAGGTGGGACTGCCAGGCCCTAGCCCTTGTTTACCTTATTGGGCCGATGATCCTCACTCATTGTCATCTTCCAGATTTTTTGAGAGACCCAGTTTCTTCTTTTGTCTACACCCTTTTCATATTTCTTAGGAGTGGAATAGTGTTGTTGAAATCCCAGCACTACCTCACAATTAAACATCTTTTATATAGCTATTGAGGTTTACTTAGGGAGGAAGAAAGACACCTACTCCACTTTGTTTTCCTGGTGTGGGGCAAAATGGGGGCTATGAGCTCCAGCTTTGAAAGATTACACGTGGTGTGGGGAACTGCCACAAAGACCTGCTTAAGTCCCTGCTAAGAAACTGCATGGAAACTCCCTTTATGTTTGCTGAGTGTTTTTCTCTTGTTTTACCTTCACCTAATGTGCAGGCGAGATGTAATAAACATATTTTGAGGTGTCTCCTTGTTCTGAGGTCCCTCCCCAGGCTCTCTAGGGGTGGGCATGTTCATAGTATTTGAGTTAGTCTTTTGGCCTCAGCTGGTTGGACAAGAGATGGGGACCCCAGTCCTGGAGGAAGCTGATTCATGGATGGGGATGAACGGTTGGGACTCAGACTTTGGTGTGTACTTGGGGTAGAAAACCTTGTGGAGTGGGGACAGCCATTTTTCTCCATGTACTCAGGGACTAGAGAAAGCTGGTTTGTGAAGAGAAGAATGAAACAGTTGCAGAGAGAAGTGAGAAGTATGTGTGAGGTACACACAAGAGACACACTGCTTTGGTTCTGAATGTCTTCCTAGCTCCTGGTTCTGATCCCTCATCATCTCCAGCTGTACTTCCTGTCCTTGGGCTCCATGAAATAGCCTCATTTCTTCCCAGTTTCCTTTCTGTGTTTAAGCCAGTTTCAGTGGGTGTCTGTTTCTCACAACCAAATATTCCCTTGCTAAAACACAAAGCAAGCATTCAGTGAACCTTTATTGGTGTTTAGCCACATTCAGCACTTTGAATTCACTACCGAAGGTGCATACAGAAGGAACAGGATGCAATCTTGCCACTTCATAAATCCACACAGTGTCAGGAGTGAAATCCATCTTATTGCTGGGTCTGTAATATGATAACACTTGACCTTTCAAATGAATTTACATCAAATTAAAAAAAAATCCATTTGAGAAGTGAATTTTTTTGGCTCTAACAGTCATTGACTACTTCTTCCTTAATAGTTATGTAATAAATATGGACCCAGTTCAAGCTGAAATATCTGGAAAAGTTAGCTGTTCCTTTTTGGGATCTTAAAATAGTGTGACAGCATGACAAAAAGCCAAGATTACCTGGTTTTCCATTGTATTTTGTATGTATCTCCATGTTGTGTTTTATATTTTAGTTATAAATAAGTTTCTCTCCAATGTGTGTTTTGTGAAAATAGGGATCATATCCTTTTAATCCTTATGTGCTTACGAACGAAATGGTTGGTAGATGCCACTAGAATGTCAGCTTCATGCAGTCAGGGACTGTTTTGTCTTTGTTTTGTTTACTGCAGTATCCCCAGTGCCTAGTACCTTGGTACAAAACAGGGGCTCAATAACTATTAATACTTGTTGAGTGTGTTATTGCATTGATTCCTTTTTGGCTAAATATTGGTTAACATGAATGATGATCAGCTATCATATTATAGAGCATTCTTACAATTTAAGTATTCACTATTCAAGTCCCTGCAGTTTTAAGCTTGTAAAAGTAGCCATGGTATACTATATTAACTAATAAATAGACCATTTATAAAATTAGCTTTCACTCAGGCATCCCATTCTGTTAGCTGCTGTGTCTGTCTCTTCCTGCTCATCCTGCCTGTGTACTTTTGAGTCAGATATCCAACAATACAGTTCAAAGTGAAATTGCAAACCTTGCAGAAGTTGCAGGATTTTAGAATATTGTTAAAAGTGATATTGGAAGAACACAAGAAGTGGTAATTACATGGATAAATAGAAATGGCTTTTTTTTTTCTTTTCTTTCTTTTTTTTTTTTTTTTTTTTTTTTTTGAGACAGTCTTGCTCTGTCGCCCCAGCTAGAGTGCAGTGGTGTCACCATAGCTCACTGCAACCTCAAACTCCTGGGCTCAAGTGATCCTCCTGCCTCAGCCTCCCAAGTAGCTGGGACTACAGGTGCATGCAACCACACCCAGCTAATTTTTTCTATTTTAGGTAGAGACGGGGTCCTACTCAGGCTGGTCTCGAACTCCTGACCTCAAGTGATCCTCCTACCTCAGCCTCCCAGAGTGCTAGGATTACAAGCATGAGCCACTGTGCTCAGCCTGGCTTTTTATTCTTATTGTTTAAATCTCTTTAAAAGATTATATAGGGTTTATAACATGTAGAAATAAAAAGTATGACAGTAGTAGCACAAAGGCTGGGAGGGAAGAAATGGAAGTATGCTGCTGTAAAGTTCTTACACAATAAGTGAAGTGATATATTATCACTTGAAGGTAGACTGTGGTAGGTTAAAGAGGTATGTTAAAATTCTAAAGCAACCACTAAAATAATATAACAGAGTTTTGGCTAATAAGGAATTAAAATGGAATAAATACATATTCAATTAACCCAGATACTGTCAATCCAAAAAAAAAAGTCAGAAAAAGAGAAAAAAGGGAGCAAAGAACAGATGTGATAAACAAAAAACAATCATAAAAATGGTAGATTAAGCTCAACCTTATCAATAATCACATTGAATATAAATAGTTTAGATACCCAATTAAAAGCACAGCCAACTATATGCTGTCTATAAGAAACCTACTTTAAATATATAAAGATGCAAGGCAAAGTGAAAGGATGGAAAAATATCCACATGCTAACATTAATTGAAAGAAAGCTGGAGTAACTATGTCAGTATCAGACAAAGTGGATTTCAGAGAAAAGATGATAACCAGGGACACAGAGGGACATTGCATATGATAAAGGGTCAATTCATCAAGAGGACATAACAATCCTAAATGTTCATGCTCCTAACAGTGATGCTGAATGACCATGTGAGTGATACCAGTGCCATTGACAATTGAGGACCTGATCAAGTGAGATACTTTATAACTGAAGTAGAGGAGATTGAAAAAGACAAACAGGCATTCAGAAGAGGAGGATTTGACTGTTAAGTTGATGGAGCGCTAGAACATTTTTTTCCAAAAAGACCCTTCTTAGGATAGCTCTGTGCAACTCAACCTTGTGGTGAAGGGTATTTTATTGCATACAGCTCTGTTAGAAAAATGATGCCAGCAAAACCAATACTTGATTAATAATGAAAAATGTGTTTATAGATAAACTCCATGTGTGCTTAGAGTGAGCTGTGGTTAAATAGCTTCCATGCTTGGCAGCACACAGGGTGAGTTTGATGGTGTATGTCAGTTACTCATCGAGCTCGTAGTTACTTTATGCACTTGCAAATGCAGCCGCTCATCCTGTACTTTCCTAGCTAAATTCCAGCCCAACCTTATCACATACCAAGTGGCTTTTGACCAAGTTGTTTAAGCACTGGGTGCTTCTGTTTCTTCTCTTCAGTGAGAGGAGTATGATGATACTCTTCCCAAGTTGGAAGTGAGTACTCAGAGGTAGACATGAAAAGTGTCTGACCACTTGAAAGCTCTGTACAAATAACAATTTTTATTTCTATTAAATAGGAAAGACCGTTTGTTGTGATGTCTCAAAACAAGTGCAATGCAGAATATTTGGAAGAGGCATGTGTTAAGACTTCTTGGAATGGGAGATCCTATCTCCTATTTAATGTGTAGAGCCACAGGCATTTTCTGCCTTGTATTTTTTCTTCTGAGGCAGAATGGAAAGAATTGCCAAAATATTTGCCAGGGAAATGTGTTGTGGAGCCTTTTGTGATCTGCTTATCCCCCAAGTTCATTGAAATTCTTACACAAGTACACTGTGTTTTAGATTTGAAGTAACGTTTAACTTGAAGAAGGCTCTGCTTTTGTTTGTAATCACTTAGCCTCCTGACAGTTTTAAAGTCTTGCAGAGCAACCCAAACGTATTATTTTTTTCCAATTCTCCAAAATTATTTAGGGAATGATACTTTATAGTAAGATCCTAAATTCAAAGGATTTACAGTTTAGAGACAAAGTAGAAGCCAAGAAAAAAAGATGGATTGCAAAGAGAAAAGTGAAAATCTTTATCTGTCATAGGTAATAGGAAGTTATAGGAAATAGGACTGGATGTCTCGATGAGCAATAGAGAGGATATTACCATTATTGATAGATTAAATATGTTTTATAACGCAACAGGCACTATAGAATAGGTAAAAATAAAAGGGAGAAAGGAATGGCCTGTCGCCAGCATTTTGTATGGTTGGTCTCTTTTCCTCTACCCAGTAATCCTGTGCAGTAGGTTATGTTATTTTCGGTTTTACAGATGAGGAAACAGGCTCACAGCTGTTAAGTCCTTTAGCCAGCAAGTAGTAGAGCTGGATTTGAACTCAAACAAATAGCCACACACTGTGTTATCTCCACACAGTTATTTCTCGGTGAATTTTGAAAAATAAAATCAACTGGAATTGGAATAGGATATTATCCAGCCTAATGCAGAAAGTAATTATTTTCTTGAGTAAATCTTTGAGGCAAAAGAAGGTAGCTTGGTGGGAATGGCGCAAAGAAATTATTTCTGAGGAAGGAAGAATCGGTGGCATTCCAAATACAGAAAAGTTTATACTTCTGGTAGATATAAGTACCTGTAGACCACTGGTTCTCAAACTGGCGTGTACAGCCCCAGAGTTTCTGGTGCTTGGGAATTTGCATCTCTGACAAGTCACCAGGTGATGCTGATTCTGCTGGTTTCAGGACCACCTTGGAGATCACTACCATGGATAATTCAGGAAAGGTGGTGACATGGCCAGTGTGTGTATGAGGAATCGATCCGGGTAGCAGTATTCAAGGTACTAGGGAAAAGGGTGTATGATAAAATCAGCATTTTTAACAAATGTGTGATAGTGAAGCTCATGTTTTAGAACTGCGCAAAATAAAGCACCACTGCTAACAGAGGCTATACGTGGATGTAGGTGAGGAAGGATGCAAAATACAGGTTGAGCATCCCTAGTCTGAAAATCCAGAATCCAAAGTGCCTCAAAATTCAAATCTTTTTAATCACTGATGCGACACCGCAAGTGGAAAATTCCATCCCTGACCTCATGTGATGGGTTGTAGCCAAAACTTTGTTTCATGCACAAAATTATTTAAAATATTGTATAAAATTACCTTCAGCTTAAATATATCAGGTGTGTATGAACTATAAGTGACTTTCATGTTTTGACTGGGGTCCTACTCCCAAGATACCTCATTATGTATATGCAGATATTCCAAAATAAAAAAAAATTAGGAAATCCAAAACACTTCTGGTCCCAAGCTTTTCAGATAAGGAATACTAAACCTGTACTTGTAAGAACCCTTAGAATGTAGGTTAGTGGCCATTTTCAGCTTGGCATGTAACAGGTGTTCAATAATTGTTTGTTGTATTAATGAATGGATAAATAGAAGAATGAATTAAGAACATCATATTCAAACTACGCACCAATGAACATATGTATTCCCATTCTTGGGTCTCTTTCATAAAAACATTTTTTTAACTTGTCTTTTTGGTAAAGATAATTTTTAGAAAACATTTCAGAATATATAGGGATATATACAATGAATTTCAATGAAGTAAATTAAAAATTGTTACCTGCAATTGTTTCCTTCTACATAGGATTTCTTAATATTTGGGATCTAAGGACTGGAAAGTATCCTATTCATCGCTTTGAGCACGATGCAAGAATCCAGGCAATAGCCCTCAGCCGGGAAGATGCAACTGTTGCCACAGCGTCTGCTTTCGATGTTGTAATGTTGTACACCAATGAGGAGGGCTACGGGCAAATAACTGCAGAATTTGAAGTGCAGAAACTGGTGAGCTTTTCGTCTGGTCATTTTATTTTCCATTCTTAGAATCTCTGGGTCTAATATAAACAAGTATTAATGATGTTTTCAGCTCCCATTCACTCAGAGCTTCCTGTGGGTCTTACATCCATAAATCTAAATACAGCCTTACAGAATAGGTAATATCATTTTCCCTACTTAACGAGAAGCCAGGAGTGGCTTAGAGCAGTGAATTGATTTGCTCCAGGTCTCAGAACTAAGAAGTTGTGATTCAAACCTCAGGGCTGGTTTTAGGACCAGAGTTTCTTGTCACTGTGGTCCTCAGCCTCCTTTAGACTAACTTGGTGGACTCTCACTCCTGGAAATCTGAGATTAGTTTCTGGCCTAATATGTAAGTTGAGAATGAGTTTAGTGGTCCCCTGGAGTTTTTTCTTTTTTAAGAGACAGGGTCTCACTCTGTCACTTAGGCTGGAGTGCAGTGTGTGATCATAGTTTACTGTAACCTCCAACTCCTGGGCTTCAAGCAGTCCTCCTGCCTCAGCCTCCCAAGTAGCTGGGACTGCAGGCATATACCACCTCACCCAGCTAAATTTTCTTATTTTTTGTAGAGGCAGCGGTCTCACTATGTTGCCCAGGCTGATCTCAAACTCCTGGCCTCAAGTGATTCTCCTGCCTCGGCCTCCCAAAGTGCTGGGATTACAGGTGTGAGCCACGGAGCCCGGCCCTCACCTGGAATTAAAAGTCACTCTTGAGTGAAAGTAGATTTAAGTTAGTGTTAATTGGGTAGCGCTGTTCCAAGATGTCATGTGTGAAGCTCAGCCAGGCTAAAGAATTCTTTGCAGAGAGCTTATCTCAGAGTTCAGTTGCATGTGAACCTCTGTATTTGCATGGTACGAGATCTGGTGGTGAGAAGGAAGTGCTCAAATTCATCTATGCTGTGTTTGGATTTAATTTAAACAAACTTGATGTGCACATTGGTAGGACAGTGAACAGAAAAGGCAACATTGAGTGACGAATTGGTGGCTCTCTTTCCTCCCTGGTGGAAATCATCTTAGATGTGAATAACTTACCTATTACTTCACCTTCACGAGCTTCTTGTCCTGTTGCGGACCAGGTCTCTGCACTTTGGATGCAGTGCTCCCCAAAACTGCCTGGATGCTGTCATCTCGTCTTGGGGTTTTATTAGAAAAATCAGAAATTTTTCTATTATTTCTAACATTTCTGTTTGCTCTCGAAACTACCATAGTGCTTATTATTTGGTCCCTGATTAAGTATTAATATATGGACTCAGACACTTATTTAAGATTCGAGTCCCTCTATAAGGTATAAATCCTGTCTTGGCAATAAGGTGGCATCCTGGCACAGACTGGGAGCTTTTTGAAGTAGTTTACAGCCCCCAGCAAATGGCACAGCACCATCAACCTGAGCCTCGTGGTCTGTCAGAAGTCCAACATGAAGATGAAGTTAAAGGGCTAGACTGAAGATCAGTTTTAGGAAAATAAGAAATGATTTTTAGGAGTGAGAGGAAGCAAGCAGCCATGGCTGGAGGCATGTTTTATAACACTTCTTATGAATTATTTGTCACCTGGGCGAGGGGTTGCCACAGAAGGCGCTGAGTATCCCTGGAAAAGGCACCTCCTGGCCTGTAGAGCTGGGCCATTGTTGTCTTGCCCACATACAATCCCTGAATAGCAATGGCGGTGTTCCCGGGTTTGTAATATTAGCCTAGAGCGTCTGTCCTTTGTGATGGCCTTGCGGCTTGGGATGTTGGGCTGCCACTCACACTGTTGGGCCCAAGGATTAGCAGAGTCACCCGGATGTTTACTCTTTCTCAAGCTCCCTGGACAGCCTTCAGGATTCGGGCTTTTGAACTCATTTGGCATATTGTCAGGGCAATGCTGTTCTTCTACATTGTGGATTTTCATAATTACACAGTGTGACTCACCTTCAGCATTTGTACTCTCACAGTTTACTCAGGGAAGTGAAAACCTGCACCAGGGAGAAATGTGCTGCTTGTGGAGAGAGAAAAGCAAATTATTCTTTTTTTTTTTTTTTTTTTTTTGAGACAGAGTCTCGCTCTGTCGCCCAGGCTAGAGTGCAGTGGCATCAACATAGTTCATAGCAACCTCAAATTCCTGGGTTCAAGTGATCCTCTTGCCTCAGCCTCCCGAGTAGCTGGGACTATGGGTGCACGCACCACCACCGCCTGGCTAAATTTTCTATTTTTGGTAGAGACAGGGTCTGTAAATTTTTCTTGAAAGGTGCTCCTCACACCCATGCAAATTAGAGGAAGTGCTAGCAGGAGTGTAGTCAGGAGTACTGTGGTGGTAGGGACAATTTTTGTTTGTAGCGGCCCTCCTGCCCTGGCCAGATGGACCCTCGGTGGAATCTCAGCATGACATTGAGACCAGGAGAGAGCAGATAACGCAGAAATTTTTAACCTTTGGCCATACATTTTTGGTATTTGCATAAATATTAAAATAAGCTTTTTGCTAATTTGGAGCTGAATGAATTTTATTTATTCAGTTTCTTTTTTAAAAGAAAACCCTTTTATTTTTTGAAAATTGCTATTACACCCTCGTGGTTCAGAATTTAAAAGACACAATAAGGTTGGCAGTGGGAAATCTCCCTATTGTCCCATCCCACAGCCCATTTCCCTCCTGCAGGCAGCCGTTGTTAGAAGATTCGTGCATGTGCAAGTCCAGTGCTTTGTGTACTTCCTCTGCCCCAACCTCATGCACATGTCAGCACACTGGGCATCCTGTTACTCACCTTGCTTCCTTGCTTTCGTCCCCAAATTTATCTTGGAGATTATCCCATTTTTATCAGTTTATAAAGAATGTCTTCGTGCTGTCTTGTTTGGCTGTGTGGTATTCCAATGTATAGATGTCCTGTAAGGTTACTCAATTAGTCCCTTAGAAATGGATGTTTAGGTTTTTCTAGTATTCAGCTATGACAAAATGGTACTACAGTAAATAACCTCATACACAATCATTTTGCATACATGTGAGTTTATTTGTAAGTAACTTCCTAGAAGTGCACGTGCTGGGTCAGAGTGTATGTGCATTTGACATTTTGATAAATGTTGCCAGATTTCCCTTGATAGAAGTTGGACCAGATTATGTCCCCACCAACATTAAGTGGGATCCACAAACATGGTTGTCCCCACTTCACTTGCAGCCTAGTGTGCTCTTAGACTTCTTGACCTTTACTGATACAACAGGTGAAAAATCCCATCTCAATGAATTTTTACTTTGTATTTCTCTTTTTAGGAATGTCCTATGTTTGTCTTATAATCATCTTTTCATTTGTGTAAGAGCTGTTTGTGTTTTATTTCCTGTGAATGCTCCCTTTGCCTGTCTTTTTCTGTTGGGTTGCTGGTCTTATTGATAAGTAGGAGGAATTGCATATTTTTGACCAAGTCAGGGTGAATTTGTAGGACTAAACATTTCTTATCCTTTAATAGGTTGACTACCTTGAAATAGTTCCAAATACTGGAAGATACCCTGTGGCGGTAGCCACTGCTGGAGATCTGGTATACCTGCTAAAAGCCGAAGACTCAGCCAGAACCCTCCACTACGTCTACGGCCAGCCTGTCACGTGTCTAGATGTCTCAGCCAACCAGGTTGCTTTTGGTGTGAAGAGTCTGGGCTGGGTGTACGAAGGAAACAAGGTACAAAAGTAGCAAGATGTACAATTAACAAAAAAGAACACAGGTTGTATTTTTTAGAAGGCAGTTGAAAAAAGCTGACCATTTTCCTTTTTAAATGTATTAGGGCAGTATATCAGCATGGTAAAAAAATTCAAGCACTTCAAAAGGATATAAAATGAAAAGTAATTATTTTCTTCTCCTTCCTTCGCCGAACTTCACTGCGTAGAAGAAACTATTAACAGCTTTTAGGTATCCCTCTAGAAAAATTTAAAGCATATATAGGTACATTTGTCCACTAGAAACATACCTTTGTAGAAATGAGATCATAGTATAAGTAGTGCTCTGAACCCAGCCCTTTTACTCAGTAATATACCTTGGAGGGCGCATTCCATGTCAGCATTTCTCCAGGTCCTTCTCCCTAGGAGTCCAGCATCTGCTTACCGCCTATAGCCTGCTTAGCCATTCCCTCGCTGGTAGGCATTTAGGTTGCTTTCACTGTTTGAGCTACGGTAGGCAACGCTACAATGCATATTGCAACTTGCTAAAGTCCTAGTGCAGCATATATTTAGGATGTGCACTTGAGATGTTGATGGACATTGCTAAATTGCCCCTTAAAAAGGCTGCATCAAAATTTACATTCTCTCCAACAGTGCATAAAAGTACCTTCTGACATTCTCTGAGCCAGAGCAGGGAGACAAGTTTGTAAGTGAAACATCTTACTATCCTGACTGTAGGCCAAGTACTTAGTCTAAAAGCTGATTTATAGGACTTTCTTTTCTCTTCCAGTGGGATCAGGGGAGAGAGCGATGAAGTTTTGTTCATTTTGTGTTTCTCGCAGTTGCCTGCTGCTGACTCTTCGGGCAGTTGGTGGGGTTCCTGGGAAGGAGCATCTCTAAGTCAGCAGACCCCCTGTTTATGTCTCAGTTTCCTTATTTGTAAAATGGAGTTCATAATAGTACCCACTTCATAGAGTTGTAGGAGTAAATGGAAAGATGTATTGTCCAGCTTTCAACATAGTGCCTGGCTGTGAGATTTAACTATCACTGTGTGCTTCCGGTTAGTTCTACTACTCATAGTTCGATTCTGGCCTCTGGTGGTGATTTTTACATCTTATTTGCCCCATGTATTTGACCTTTCACTTATGTAGCTGTCACTGGTTTTGCAACCTAGTAAATGTTCGAGAATTGAAACATCCTGGATTCCAGTAACATATTCTTCATCCAGGAAGACAGTTCGAGCAGTAGAAAACATGCATGGCGTACTGAAATTTCCCCTTGAGAAAGTGCTCCCTTTGAGCTCAACTCAGCCGATTTTGTGGGAGTATATCCACTGTGTCTTAGCTGGAAAGGCTGTGATGCTGCAACTCCTACGTTTGGCTTCCCAGGAAGTGGGGGAAGGTGTAGGAATTGGTTTCCTAAGGCAGTTTCCTTTCTCCAGCTCTGAAAACACTTTCTTTTCTGATCCCTGGTGAGCTCATTTGTTGAGAGAGGAGAGACTGCTTTCTAATTTTTCATCTGCTATGCTTTCAAGTTTTTGTTATCTCATTTATTTTTAGAGCTCTCAGTGTGGTGAGGTGGTAGTTATTATATTCAATACTAGTCTGGTTTAAAATTTTCATCTTTTTAATAAATTTTTTATCCAGCAGGTCCTCTTTCTCTTTGACTTATCTGAATGGATTTATTCCTGTAGTGATACAATTGCAGTGGGTACATTTGAGAAACTAGTTAAAGGGATAGTTCAGCACAAAATTAGTCTGGGAGGATCTTTTAGATACAGATGTAAGTAGGCGTTTTTTTGGATTCCTCTCAAAATTTCCAACCCAACTAAAAGCAGTAATTATAAGAATGAGCTGATTAATACATTAATTTTATGAAAATTCTTGTTTAAAAATGTATAGTCCCTCAAATGACTGGTTTCCTGGGATTTTTCATTTGTGTTTTAAAATTAAGAGTGGTAGTAAATTTCCTGTAAGAATGTTTTTAAATATCTCTATGAAAGCTGACAGTAGCATTTAGTCATCCAAATATTTTGTGAGAGCAGCACCAAACCTCCAAACACTTGTGTGGGTGAATGGCTGGTTGTTAGTAGTGCTGGTAATAACTTTGCATTGAGCTGTTTCTCCAACATGAATGCTACTCACTCAAAAATAAGATGAATGCCAAGCTTCATCTATGTAACTTATTTTTGCAGAGGTGAGACTTTCCATCTGATTGTTTCCTCAGAAAAAACCTGCATTTTGAAGAAACATAATTGTCATTTAACATTTCCGTTTGAATTAAGCCATGTCATGGGTGGCTCTGTGAGATTTTTTTTTTTTTTTTTTTTTTTTTTTTTTTTTTTGAGACAGAGTGTCTGTCACCAGGGCTAGAGTGCTGTGGCGTCAGCCTAAATCACAGCAACCTCAAACTCCTGGGCTCAGTTGATCCTCCTGCCTCAGCCTCCCGAATAGCTGGGACTACAGATGCACACCACCATGCCTGGCTAACTTTTTCTATTTTTGGTTGCCAAGCTAATTTTTTTTCTATTTTTAGTAGGAACAGGATCTCACTCTTGCTCAGGCTGGTCTCGAACTTCTGAGCTCAAGCAATCCTCCCGCCTCGGCCTCCCACAGTGCTAGCATTACAGGTGTGGCCACCGCACCCGGCCACTCTGTGAGATTTCAGTATTCTGCTGTGCTATAATGTGATGTCATAATTGTCAAATAGTCTCATTGCAAGGCTCAGTGTCACTTTGCTTGCTAATGCCATGTTTTGGCCATATCTGTTCTTCAGCCTGGTGGCAGTGTGTGTCCCAGCACGTTTTATTAGGTTTGTGTGAGACTATTAGCAGTGGAGTTTGCCTGGAGCTATCTACACGCTGGGGCTTGTGCTGTGCCTCTGGCCTGTATATCTAGGATTCAGATGAAGGTTTTACGAGAACAGAGTTTGGTTTATCTTTGTTTGTATCTCATACAGAACTGGGGTTTTGCTATAGTCCATTATTGATTAGCTGTGATAAAATCAGACAGTGAAGTCCAAATGTTGAAATCACATTTTAGTCAGGACCCTAAATCTCCCTAACCTGTAGAAGTATTGCAGAGGTGTTATTTTTATTTAGCTGGAGAATATCCTTGCAGCATATGATGACCGCATTAGCATTTTATAGGCTCCACAGCTGCATGAGCATCAGGTATCAAGTACTAATGGCTCAAATTCATCCATTCATGGTATCTAGCTAGCCAGCCCATCGTGTATTCATCACAGTCACTGAGCACCAGTTGTATTCCTGGCACTGGTGTGTTACACACAGATCTCAACAAACTGGTACTTGTCAAGTAACCTAGCTCTATTAATAAACATGGTTTTCTAAGGAAACAAAACCAAGTAATTTAGTGAACGCTTATCTATTTAATCTTTGTAAAAAGGTTTGGGACTATAGCTGGCTGATGAGTCATCTCAGCCAGTGTAGGAAGGGATCAGAGAGAGTACTCTGGAGCAGCTCATCTTACCTACGGGGCAGGGGCTCCCAGACTTGGGTTTTAGAGGCCATGGTTGGTTTTTTTTTTTTTTTTGGTGACCACATAGAGTCATAGAAAACTTGACTATTATGTATTTTTGCCCTTTTTTAGAAGATCAGATTTTTAAACATCTAAAACAAAGGTATTTTTTGACTGGGTAATGCATTCACCTATTTAGAAATCAAAAGACAGGAAGGAAGACTCCTTCCCACTCCGTTCAACCTGCCACCCAGTTTCTCTTTCTGGAGCCAAATCAGTGTTGCCAGTTTCTTGTGCATCCTTCTAGAGATAGTTTATGCACTTAAAGTCACATTACCATACCATACATGCTCTTAATCCCCTCTTTTTAAAAACGTAATAGTAAAATATTGTATTACTGTTCTGCAACTTGCTTTTTCCTGCAACAAAATCTCTTGGAGATCGTTTCTATGATGTAATAAAGAACTTCCTGGTGTTTTTGTTTTTTGCAACTTTATGATATTGCACCTGTGAATGTGCCTTAATTAATTCAGCTAGTTCCCTGTTGATGGATGTTAGAATACTGCCAGTCTTTTGCTATTAAAAACAACACTTGGTCCACATAAATGTTATCTGTAGGATCAGTTCCTCCCAGTAGACTTGCTGGGTCAGAGGAATATGTGCCTTCATCATTTTGGTGGACGTTGCCCTCCAGAGAAGTCGTACCTTGGGCAGTGGTGGATGGCAGGGCATCCCATTGCCCTGGCAGTTCCTTGACATCTTTTCTCTAAGAGGCTTTACAGAGGGATCACCACAAAATGAGGCCGGGGGTGGGGGCGGGGGTGAGGATGGGGGGGGTGGATATACAGAGATCTGACTGGTCCCGCCCTTCATTTTAGTTATTTTGCAGATCTCTGGTTTTAGGATGAATGACTAGATCACATGGCTTCACCTAGAATCAGTGCAAGGGGACAGATAGAATTGCTTCATTAAAGAGCATTATGTTGATGATGACTCTCATGCCTCATAAAGGAAGAAAGATCCACTTGGGGGTCTTAGCATCATTCTATGTATTTGGACATATTTCCTAATTTAGTTCTGAAGTACTTGGCATTTGATGGTAGATTGCATTAAGCAGCACACGGCACGGCCCCATCAGGCCAGTGTTACGGTGGAAAGAGCTGCAACATACACTGATATATTCCCCTTCAAAGCTTATCTGGTATCCATTTGAGGGAGAGTCCATGATTCTTTTAGTCTGACCTGCCTCTTTTCTCTGTAAAATAGGGAAAGTTGGACATGTGACCTTTGGGCTCCTGTCTACACTCACGTTTGTGGATTCTTTGATTGAGTGATTTGGTGGTGTAGACCTTTTCTGTTACCCGTGGAGTCGTGTTGAGCTGGCCCACCATTGGAGGATGCTGTCACTTAGGGCTTCAGAAATGGTTTGAGGAGTCCATTGTTTTTCCTCTAACAAGATTTCCTAAGGGCCATGCATATTGCAGGCAGAAATGATTGGGCAGGAAATTGTCTGGTATTTTTTATCATTTCCTATGTCTTGCTGGTAAGCAGTAAAGCGGTGAGCAGGGCACAGATGACCTCCAAGGTAGCCATTGCTAAGTGGCATATGATTGTGAAAGAAAAGAAATGTAAAAGTAATTACTCTGGCCTCATCTCTTTATCGTGCTGTAGTGCAAAACTCAGTGTGAACTCTGTTAATTTACCCCTTTGTACACAAATAGACCTTTAACATTTGTTTTTATGTATCACAGTTCCTGAATCTGTCAAAAACACTTTTCATCTATGAAAACATATTTATGATACCATATCATCTTTATTAATTCTCTTGCTGCCTGAATTAAATTTTGCTCTCGGAGGTGGAGGGTTGGAAGATAGAATTACCTTGTTAAAGAGCATTATGTTGACGATGACTCTCATGCCTCATAAAGGAAGAGAGATCCACTTAGGGGTCTTAGCATCATTCTATGTATTTGGACATATTTCCTAATTTAGTTCTGAAGTACTTGGCATTTGGTGGCAGATTGTATTAAGCAGCACACGGCATGCATCCTAATCAGGGAGATGTGAGTGAAGTAATCCAGGAGGCTGGAATGTGTTTGACAAGGACGCTAGCTTGGCGCTGCTGCCTCAGCTTACATCACACTGGAAAATAATTGCTAACGTCTCTTATGATAATTATTCCCCATACATGGACGTGAAGAGACTCTGGATTGGTTGCTTGCAGTCGTCACGACTTGAAATATCTGTCTGGGAGAGCCTTTGAAATTAGAAATGCAGTGCTCGTAGACCGTGGCCACATTCTCCCATACCCACACCAGAATGGGAAATCCATCTTTCCTTTTTTGTTAAAGGTTCCGTTCCAGAGGAGAATAAAAACTTGGTATTTTACAAGCAGGATGAATAATTTAAAATTTAAAGTTCACAAAGTAAATGTCTAATTTCATTTTGATTTTTCACCTTAAACCTTTGAAATTTTTAATGTTTGCTTTCTTGGAGAAGTTTAGAAAAATACCTCTTGGGAGACTAGTTTTCTGGGTTATTGATTGGTCTAGGATCCATTGTTAAGGTGGCTGTTGTTGTTAATGAATCCTTTGGAAGACATGCTGTGTGACAGATACCTGATTGGCACTGGAAACACAGAGATGAATCAAGCATGATATCTGCCTCTTAGATTATAGCCTTGTGGTCCTTAACAGCAACTTAGCAATATGAAGGTGGTATGTTGAGATGGACACCAGGTCATAATAAGACCTTCACAATGAACTTATGAATTCCAGAGTGATGAAAAATTACATAGATAAATAGATGAGGAATGAATGTTCAGATGCATTTTATGCATGTTTTAATATTAAAATGATATCAATATTTGATATTATTAGTATAGTGGTAATAATAAATAATAAATGATATTCTCCTCACTTGTTGTGAAAACCTTGAAGCACCTCCACAGAGCCATAGGGTTTCTCAAGACAGAGCAAGGAACCTCTGGCTTAGAGGCTTTGGAGGAAGACTGGACCATCTCTGATATTCTGTACAACCATGCTGGGTTATTCTGTGAAAAGCATTTTTTGGAATGTTGCTGCTTCTTAACAGAAGCTATTACTAGGAGTGATTTAGGATCTCTAGTGATCCTGGAAGGGAGTGAAGTGATAAAATTACAGGATGTAAATACAGGGAAAACTACTTTCAGCTACAGTCAAGGCTGTGGTCCTGTCACTACTGGGGACTGAGCAAGGATTTTGGAGTCAGATAAACCCTAGGCAAGTTAACATCTTGGTTTCTCCATTTGGAAAACTGGGGCTAATCCCCGGTAAAGGTAGGGTAATGAGCTGTGTACGTGGTTGGTGCTCAGCACTTGTGAGGTTCCTCCTTCACCTCCTATGCCCACTAGCTTTGGGGTCAGGTTGGACTTACCAGGCAAAACCTGGGCAAGAGCAGCCCAGGCACAGGCAACAGATTGAGGAAGGGAGTTGCCATGGGGCGGAAGCAGCACTTGGGTGGGGGGGCGGTCCAGGCCCCAGGGAGCACTAGTAGCCCCTGGGCTGGTGCAGGAGCCGTGGGAAAGCCATCCTGGTAATGGGAGCAGTCTGTGCTTCATCACAAGATTCATTTTCCCAAGAATTGTTTTGAAAGAATGCATTTAGAATAGAAAGGGACAGGTCAGTTTAGCTTCTGTGCAGAACTAATGCAATAAGTTAATATGGATGCTGAGTCACTTTGTATAAAAGCCTTTGGGATGCCAAGCCTTATTGGAGACGGCTGACACTGAGGTATAAATGTCTTTTGTCTTTACTCACACTGATACAGTTTTTGTAAGCCTATGACATTTGTATCATTTTCTGATTTTTAAAGAAATTATTCAGTATTCTGGAGGCTCTGAGCAAGTTTACAGAACCATTACATTGGAGTGTATGACGTTCATTGTCTTTCTTCTCTTTTGGCTTTCAAGTTGAGCTTAGAATTTTTTTTTTTTTTTTTGAGACAGAGTCTCGCTCTGTTGCCCGGGCTAGAGTGAGTGCCGTGGCGTCAGCCTAGCTCACAGCAACCTCAAACTCCTGGGCTCAAGCAATCCTACTGCCTCAGCCTCCCGAGTAGCTGGGACTACAGGCATGCGCCACCATGCCTGGCTAATTTTTTTTGTTCTCTATATATTTTTAGTTGGCCAGATAATTTGTTTCTATTTTTTAATAGAGACAGGGTCTCGCTCTTGCTCAGGCTGGTCTCGAACTCCTGACCTCGAGCGATCCACCCGCCTCGGCCTCCCAGAGTGCTAGGATTACAGGCGTGAGCCACCGCGCCCGGCCTTAGAATTTTATTTAGGGCCAAATTTTTCTTCTTTTTATGTAGAATTTATGTAGAATTTCCATCCCAGTTCACCACCCCACACCCACGGGAGACAGTGAACCTGGAGCTGATGGTTGGGTTCATTTCACCTGCACAGATCGGGGAGGCTTGGTTGGTTTGTGCCAGATGAGTCTCGGAGTAAACACTGCCCTGGCAGCAGCCAGGTTATTAGTGTTAAAAATCAGCTTGTTTTTCAGTTAATGGTGATGTAAGGGAGACGTTTGCCTTTGCTCTAGGAGTAAAAAAAGTAAATGCTGTTGAAGAGGCTGTGTGCTTTCCACATACAGCCAGACAGTTGAGACTGATGGTGTTGGTTTGGAGGAGAAATGGGGAAAATGGCCTGTGTGAGTTTGAATTTCGGAATATTTAAAAGATTTTACTGTTTTCAAATACACATAACATTTAAACTTGACTAACAAAATATGACAAAGTAGAGAACTTTCACTTTTTATTCAATACATGGATAAACATGATTTATTAATTTACTCAGCATTTCAATCTTCCGTAAGGCCCCGTGTCAGTGAGTGGGTTTCGGTTCTTCTAATGGATGCAAAGTTACTCTTTAAGGCATTCCTGCAGCACGTTATTAATTTACAAGGTGGAACCCCCTTTTGTAGATCGGCAAAGGGAAAGTCCCGCTCAGCCCACATTTGAGCACTCGTGTTCCACACTGCGGGACGTGGGAAGAGTGGTGAGGTCTACAGTGCGCTAAAATGAGGCCTCGAGTCACGTGAAGTGGGCCACTGTGCCAGACCTGGCTCCCAGCCTCAGCTGGCCTCTCCCACTTGAGAGCTGTGCCAGGGACGTGGGACAACTGACTGGCCCCGGACCAAATTCCACACCCAGATTTCTTCGGATCTTTACAGGTTTGGACATCTGGCCCAGGCGCCACCTACTCCCCAGGTGGTTTCTTTGCACTGTGCTGTTTCCTTGGGTTGTGAACTCTTACCTCATGCTCACGGTAAGTTTTAAAATGTGTGTTGAACGTGACATGAAGACAATGTCTTCCTGAATTCATTCCCCTGCCCTTGCTTGCCCCTGCCCTTTCCACACCTTTGTGCTCTTGTGGCACCTATCCACTTGTCAGCGCCCCTTCTCCTGGTCCACTTCAGAGGGGACTGTGGGGAAGGCCCTGGGTCCACCTTTATCCTGGCCTTGTAGACTGGGGGGGGTCAGGTGCCATCATAGGCCCCAGCTCTCCAGTCCCACACTTCCTGCCAGGCTGGCCAATCCTGAATGTGCCATGTTCATTCCTGACCAGAGACTGGCACTAGCATTCCCGCTTCCCCTCCTGTCTCGCCATGTTCTCTTGGGAAAGATCCATTCAGAGTCCCACTTATCAGAAGAAGCCTTACCAAATGTGTGGCTCTCAGTGAGTATCAGAGCTCTGGGTCTGAGCACATGGCGTCTGCATCTCACATTTTGATACTGTTACTGCCCGGCACTATTGCTTAAGCAGATCAGCAGCAACTGGAAGGCAGGAAGTGAGCATTCATAGCTGAGTAATACCCTTTTACTGGTTAAAATTCTTTTTGGGGGTGGAATGTAGGGGTAGCGTAGGGGTTGCCACATGCCAGTGGGCATCAGAATCCCCAGGAGGCCTGAGTATAATACCACAGGCCCCACCCCCAGTGAGTCCAGGGCAGGGCCTGAGAATGTGCATGTCTGGCCAGTGCCAGTGCTTCGGGGCTGCTAATCCTGGGATGGAGCACTCTGAGCACCCTGGGATGGAGGTTTTAAGAGCATGAGCTTTGAAGCCCACCCACCCAGATCTGAATCCTGATTCCAGAACTTCCTCACCGGGCAAGTGGTTTGACCTCTCTACAGTTCCATTTTCTCTTGTATAAAGTGAGTAAAGGCACGGTACCCACCTTATGGAATTGTGGGGATCAGGTGAGATAATGCATCATAGCAGTGTTCCGCACATAAGAGAACACTGGAAACATTAGCTGTTATTAATAACAATTGTTGGCAAGAATCAGGAGAGACATTGTGATACGGTCACAAACTGATGTGGGAAAGAGTCTATCTGGGCTCCGCCTGGTGTAGCCTCAGCTACTCTCATTACCCATGTAACTTGGGGCAAGCTAGTTAAATTACGTAAGCCTCAGTTTCTTGATGCATAAAATGTAGGCAGTAGTATTTGTCTTATCTTCCTCTTGGTGGTTGCGAGACTCAAATGGAATGACATTCTGAAAGGCATATTCCAGACATTATGACGAGCTAATGTGTGTCGTGTTCACTTGTGTGCAAAACACTGGGAAGCACATGTCCCCTAAGCCATGTAGTGTGAGTAGAGGTGGTTATGCCTCGGGGTGCTGGAGAGCCCTGGGTGGACCGTCCACCCTCCGCTGAAGACCCGGATCATTCGCTGCGTTTTCCTGGTGTCCCCTTTTGGCTATTGTTTGTTTCAGTGATCTGATTTTAGCAACATTCTGCCTACCTGCCCTCATTTAAGCCTTTATCTAGTCTAAGTTGGGGCCAAACTAGAAGTTGCCAGCCTAGTCAAAAGAAAATGTTAAGTAAGTTGTATGTTACCGGCATCTCACTTGTGATCTTCTCATTTTTAAAATACTGTCCCAGTTGCCTTTACTTTAAAAAATTAATTTCACAGCTTGCATCCTCAGTTTTGACCCTATAAAATAGATTTAATAGTAACTTTCTCATGGGGACCGTGATTATTTACATGCGTTCAACGTTTGTGACATGTTTTAAAACTGCCCATACGAGGCGTGTTGGGAGCACAAAAGAAGGATGTGAGGATTTTCAGCGTTCATGCATACATTTGCATAATAATAATCTTTTCACTGGACTAACTGCTTTGACTGTGAACATTTCCTGTTCGTTTTATGTAACCAGCAACCAGTTCTTTATGGTCACATCTCTTATCGGGACAAAGATTATCTAAAGGGATCCCTGAAGCAAAGCAGAGAGCCATATTCTGCTCACTCCACAAAGCAGACCTGGTTGTCTTTTATTATTCCCAGTTCCCACGGATGTGCTGAGAGGGGCTTGGATGATTTTTGCCTGCATTTTTACGCAAGTACACTCTTGCTCTCTGGGTTCCTTTCAGCCTTAGGTCACAATAGGTGTTGGTTTGGCCTCGCTTTGGTCCTTTGTAGACATCTGCCCACATCACAAAGCCCCCACGTTTGGCTCAGCCTGCGGTGATTGGCACTGCTTCCCCGGGAAGAGTCCAGTCCTGGAACAGCGGGGGTTGCAGGTGCATTGGCACGTGGTGGTGGGGAGCGCACGGGCCTTGCCTACCCAGCGCCTGGCGACGCTCAGCAACACCGTCCCATCCCTGAAATATCTTGGCCTCATGGGCTTGTCACTCCAATTAAAACTTAAACATGAAAGCAGCCCAGGCTGCTTCTCCCTTTGTGCTGAATTTGAGCATGGACTGTGCCAGAAGCATGTCATGGAAACTGTTAAGAGGTGCCACGTTTTAGGGAGCTGTGCTTGTGTCGGGGATGCATTTCCTCAAACTTCGCATCTTGCCGGTCGCTGCTGCTAAGTGCACCTGAGAGGCAAGTTTCTGTTTGCCAACAGAAAGTCACCTTTGGGACGGTGGTGAAAGTCATTTTCCACATGTTCACAGATACGGCCGTGTTACCAAGCCTCATGC
Organism: Varecia variegata; assembly: GCA_028533085.1. Classification (NCBI taxonomy): domain Eukaryota; kingdom Metazoa; phylum Chordata; class Mammalia; order Primates; family Lemuridae; genus Varecia; species Varecia variegata. The sequence goes on from CM052452.1 coordinate 9,425,043, forward strand.
TATGACTTATCTCTGGCAAGGACTTACAAAATAGTCTCTCTGGCTGATTGTCAAAAATTACATCATATTGGAGTAAACTGCTTTTAAATCAGACATCCATTATTCATGTATATTAACTGCTTTTTTATTTTTTTATTGGCTGTTTTGTGTATGATTTACTCTTTTCTAACTAGCTCCCCCTCCCTCCCCAATTATCTTTCTCATCCCTTTTTTTTTTTTTTAAATCTTAGCTCATCTGTGAATTTATAGAGCCTGTTCACTTAGCTTTGTATGTGTACATCAATATGCAGACCCTGCATTTTTTATAGTTAAATTTCACGTTTCTGTGGGTCATATTTATGTTGGGTCAGAATAGCAACTTGGGTCGTTTATGTGAGTAAATTCTACCCCAGAGATTTGTAGGCCTTTTCTTTCGTATCTTTTATCTTTTAAAAAAATGACTAGTCTTCAAGATCTGTACTGAATGAAATGGTGCTAGCCGCTGAGGAAACGGCTAAATCCATTGCTGTTGGTGGACAGCAAATTGATTTCATGTGTTCATTTGTATGCGTGAAGCCGTCTTTTCTGTAAGGCCAGCGTGGTGTTCGCCTCTAAGGAATGGATGCCGAGATTTGTAGTGTTTATTCACTCTTCCATCAAATGTATCTTGAGTCCCTCCTCCGTGCCAAACACTGTACTAGTATCCAAAGAAGCATCTATTCTCTCCAAACCGTGATGCTGGGTGTACCCTGTGCATCTGGCATCCTTGTGGTTATGGTACATTTTCCCGATCTGTGGCATTTGACTGTTTGGAATAGGGACTCGGTACAGATTATTTAACCCCCAAATCAGCATTGTTGTTGTAGCTAATCAGTGATTGCATGCTTTTGCGCACATTACTTGAGTCTTTGTTCACTGTGCCTGCCAGTGTCTCAGACCTTTTTTCAGGAATGATGTTCTGTCTCCCAAAAGTACATTCTTTAGAAGTTCCTTCAGTGAGGGTCGGTTGGTCACAAGCATTCTCTGTGTTCCTGATGACATCTTTGTTTCATCCTCATCCTTGAAAGGCAGTTTTGCTAGTTTTTGACAATCCAGGTTGACAGTTATTTTCTCTCAGCCCTTTGGAGACGTGACTGGTTTAGACGTCCATCGATGCTGCTGAGAAGTGGGCTGTCAGCCTAACTGCCGTTCCCTTTCAGGACACTCTCTCCTTTTGGCTGCTTTTAAGATCCTCTCCGTGTCTTTGTCTGTGGTCTCACTCCAGTGTCTCTATGTGTGGATTTATTTGTTTTTATCCTGCTTGGGATTTCTTGTGTTTCCTTCTTTTCAGTTGTAGAAAATTCTCAGCCATTATCTTGTTGAAAACTTCTATTTATTCTGTCTGGAACTGAGGTTAGGTGTGTGTTAGACCAACTTACTCCTCTGTGCTGTTCACCTCTTGTTCATATTTTCCATCTCTCTCTATGTTGCATTCTGGATAATTCCTCAAATCAGTCTTCTAGTTCAGAGTCTCTGACTTGGACTTCTTATTTCTTATTTATCTCATCTACTGACTTTTTAATTTCTAGAAATTCTGTGTTTTTCAAATCTGCCTAATCAGTGTTTTGTGGCTTTCTACCTTCTCCCTCTTTTACCCATAAATACGTTCGGCATGCTTATTTTATATTCTTATCTGATAATGCTTGGAAGTCCAATTCTGTTTTTCTGTCTCTCACTTATGATAAATCATTTTTTTCTGTATTTGGAAATCTTTTTGTATTGTGAGGTAATATTTGGCTGGTCTTGATAGGTCTCTTAAAGGGGCCCAGATTGAGATTGCCTTCCTCCTGAGAAGATTCTGCCAGGTACTAGGAGGCGTATTACTAACCTCAAAATACTTTAAACGAATCACTAGGCTTGGGTTCTTTTGGCTTTGTAGGTAGCATAAATTTAAACCCTGAACTTGTGCGGGGGTAGACATGTGATTGCAGATTGTGTTTTCCACCCTGAACTGAACCTGAGGCGGACGAGTTTCCAGGTAGGCGCTCAGATCGACTTTTTCCCCCCAGCTTCCTTTTTCTGAGTGCACTTAGCCCTACAAGGGCCCCACTTGATGCAGAGATCCAAGTGTTGACGTTCTCCCTTGTGCTGGCCAGACACTTGGTCTCCTGTGTCCCCAGCTCTCCAGATTCCTGACTGACACGGGAGCAGTGGGGGTGGGAGGGGCAGACTAGACCTTGGCTTCAAAGCTCACTTGCCTTTCCGGGTTTAGTGCTCTCTTCATTTTGGGCTGCTCTGAATTTCCCTGATTTCTTACGAATTCAACGGTGTTTGAAGAACTGCTTGATACTAGACTGAATCTTATCCAGCACTTTCAGTGTTTGTACGTGGGATGGCTTTCCAGACATCCTTGTCTGCCATGTTGTCAGAGGTGGAATGTTAGGACTGGGTGCAGCTTGGGTGTTCAAGAATCTGCATATTATGGAGACATATCTGTGGAACCGCCGTCTGTTTTGAGTAGGATGAAGTGGTTCCTTGTACAAACTGGCAGCAAGATCACACACCTGGGAGGAGAGGAATGTGTAAGCAAGAAAAGGAATAGCTGAATATTTATTGGGTCCCAGACTGTGGTAAGCTCTGGTTTGCCTGGTATCGTGTACCAGTCTGTTAATCTCCAAACACAAATGCAAGCGCTTAGTGAGGTTCAGGGAGTATGTAACTAACACAGTGCCTGGCATGTGCTGGTCCTTAATAAATGCCACATGAATGAACGACAGCATTCTGCCCCAACGAACCTTATAGTCTAAGTCTAGGAGACTGTTTCACGGTGTGTGGTGGTGCTTGGTGCAGTGCCACACCAGAGCCTCAGTGTTTGAGAACCACAGGTCTGGGCAAGATTGGAGGAAGATAAGGCACAGATCAGGGTGGCCCCATAGGAGCACCTGATGAAGGGTGTAGACAGGAAGTGCCTTCAGCACTGATGAGAGGGCTTGAACTCTGCGTGCTGAGGGCGGCATGGGAGGAAGGCGCAAAGTAAGCTTGCGTGGATGGAAAAGGACAGGGCGGGAGGTTTCTCTGCGTGACTCTCTAGCACTTGGTTGCTTATGACCCTCCCTGCTCCCCACCTCCAGAAGAGCCAGGCAGATGCCTTAGTGATGGAGGTAGATTGTTAGGGATCAGAAAAGAAAGCAGGCAGACTTTGTCCTCTCCAAGGATCTCAGTCAGACCCTCCTCCTGTGCCTTTTGTCTTCCACTCTGCTTCAGTCCAGTACAGCATCTCCTAACTTTTGCTCTCTTTGCCGCTTCCCTTTTTGAAATGGCAGCAGACAAGTCATCTCTAATCCACAAAGCTTTTAACATGCTGTGGCCTTGGAAGGGAGGCTCCCGACCCCTCCTGACTCACTGGCCAGGCAGTGCTGGGCTTCTGAGGGGTGAGCTGGCTCCTTGGGTTGTTTTGCTGCTGGCTCAGTGCCTCCGGCAGATACTTGAGCCCGAAGAAGACCCACTCCTTTGGTAAACTTAACACGTGCATGGAGTTGCTTTCCTCATTCATCAGTACGTAACCAAAATTCTGGGATGGCAAGGCTCTATAATCTCTTCACAGCAATTCCCGCTTGCAAGTGGTTCGTGTTTAATTATGATGCTGAATCAGCCCCAGATTTTGGAAAAGTTTGCAGTGCCAAATCCAGTTGTTACCGGATGAAGGAGGAAGCCGGCCTGCCTTGCGTTCACCCCACTACAAGGACAATAGGCATTTCTCAGCTTTTTCCCTCACGGTTTGCTTGAAAGTCAGACCTGGAAGATCAGGCCCCGCCTGCCCCAGGGCATTGCCTGGGCTTCCCAGATATTGGGCCTGTGGCCGCCGCTGCCTAAGACACCAGCTGCTGGGACATGGCTATAAGATGGGTGGGTGGGTCTCCTCAGAGAGGCAGGTCCCATATATGGAGGAGCAGGACAGCTGGCAGCCGGCCCGGCTGGTGAAGAGGCAGACCCTTGCAGCTGGCAGCAGGCTGAGGCTCTGCCCATCACCCGTGGTCCCCGCACGTTCACTCTAGTGCCTGGTGCCTACAAGATGACTGATAATATTTGTTGACAGGCTCTTGAATGAATTACAGTGTTATTTATTTTATCTAAAAAAATTATAAACAAACCAAATATCCATCAGTATGGAGTTACATATGCAGAGAAATTCTGTGCAGCTATTGAAAAGAACAAGATCTATCTACAGGTACTAACAAGTAGGGAAAAGAAATTGTAAAACAATAATCCCATTTAGGAAAAAAATTTTAGACATATACATACACACATAGACAGGCAGACATGTGCATAAAAAAGTCTAGAAGTATGTATACCAAACTGTTAAAAGTGATTTCCTGAGAGATGGATATATACTTTCTTTATGTAATTCTGTTATGTTAGAATTTGTTATAAAATGTATATTTGAAATTTAAAAAATAGAGTTTAAAAAAAATAGATTTCAGGCCGGGTGCGGTGGCTCACGCCTGTAATCCTAGCACTCTGGGAGGCCGAGGCGGGTGGATCACTCGAGGTCAGGAGTTTGAGACCAGCCTGAGCAAGAGTGACGAGACCCCGTCTCTACTAAAAAATAGAAAGAAATTATCTGGCCAACTAAAAATATATACAGAAAAAAAATTAGCCAGACATGGTGGCACATGCCTTTAGTCCCAGCTACTCGGGAGGCTGAGGCAGGAGGATTGCTTGAGCCCAGGAGTTTGAGGTTGCTGTGAGCTAGGCTGACGCCACGGCACTCACTGTAGTCCGGGCAACAAAGCGAGACTGTCTCAAAAAAAAAAAAAAAAAAAATAGATTTCAGAGAAATCAGAATATTTGACAAAATGAAAAGTTAAGATTCTAAGACTAGGATTTATGGAAATACTTTAAGATGTCTAAGAAAAAAAGAACTTTCTGCTAAAGTTCTTTTTAAAGACAATGCTTGCTTCTACCCGTTGTCTTCCAGATCTACCTGGAAGCCAAAGAGAAAGGAAAGCCACCCAGCATCATGTGACTACACACTGAATTTCCTGTAGTTATCTTTGTAAAACACACAACCAGTCTCAGCATGGTTTAGCTGTTTTAGAGCATTCTTAGAAACATCTAACACCTGTAAAAAATTTGCTCTGTAATCACTGTTTAAGCTCTTCTATAATATACACCTGATACTTAATAATCCCCACCATCTATTGACTTGGCGGGCACATTAGCGTAGAACATTTTCTCTAAGATTTGAGCTATGGGTAGTTTTTTTCTTCTTTCCAGCATGTCTGCACACCTCTGAGAAGGAGTCAAGTGGCAGTGAGTTGAGACTTACCCAACTAGGGCAATAAAGAGAAAAATTAGTCTAATGCATGGCCTTAACAAGAGGGAGAGTGTGAGCATGAATAATTAATCTCACTAGTGTGTGGCAATCAGATAAAATGAAGTCCCATTTGCTCAACCTTATTAAAAGAGAGAGAGAGAGTGGGAGGGAGAGAGAAATGGTAAAGGTCGTTAAGGGACTTGTAACATGGAAAGAACCGCCTTTGAGATGGGTAATGTGTTTTCTAATCTCTGTGGTCTTTAACTAAACGTAATGGTAAAGGTACTCTTTGGATAGTTCTGAGTCATTGAATTATTAAACATTTTAGAAACTATTTGATTCTTGACTACTAACTTAGATGCCTTTATGGTGAATTTGCAGAGAGTGTTTTTGGAGAGGGATTAGATCTCACTATATCACTTAGAAATGATTCATCCACAAAAAACTTCTAGAAAAAGTAAAAACATATGAACCTACCCAATATCAGATTTCAATTCTTATATTACTGTGGACATTTTGCTGATTTAAGGCCTACTTTCTTGTTATAGAAGTTGAAGTATTTTAAAAACAAGAAAATACTGAGCCCAAAATATTGAATGTTCTGTAATGAGTACATACAGAATACTGCCTCTGTAATAGACCATGAGGTTGCTGTTTTTCATTTATTTTTCTCCCTCCAGGAGCTGATTTTATATAATTTTTAGGTTATGTACTGAAGATAGAAGATTTGATTATTTCAGTATTCTTAACTTGGAAGAAGAATCTTATTTTGGATATTTTAAAATTGTTGAAATTTTCTGAGTCAGAAACTTTTATTTTCAACTGCATTTTAGTTTGTTTTCTGTAGTCTTTATGGATTAAGAGGGCATTTTAAATTTTGAAATTGGGCTAGGTGCAGTGGCTCACGCCTGTACCCCTAGCACTTTGGGAGGCCAAGGTGGGAGGATTGTTTGAGGCCAAGATTTTGAGACCAACCTGAGCAATGTAACGAGACCCCATCTCTACAAAAAATCGAAAAACTGGCTGAGTATGGTGGCACATACCTATAGTTTCAGCTACTTGGGAGGTTGAGGAAGGAGGATGGCTTGAGCCCAGGAGTTTGAGGATGCAGTGAGCTATGATGATGCCACTGCACTCCAGCCAGGGCAACAGAGCGAGATTCTGTCTCCAAAAAAAAAAAAAAAAATTGTTCGCTTTCCTTTCAGAAGCTATTAGTAGTACTTAATATTATAGTGCTGTTTTGACTATTAGGAATTTCCAATGATTGACTTGTTAGAAATATGTGTTGACAATGAGACTGTTCATTATTAACTTCTCAATACCAAAACAAAAATCTGTACACTGATAAATGTATAGGTTAACAAGAAAAAGAAAGCACGTTATTGCCATGTGTGTACTCAGAGGAGAAATCTCTGCAAATTATTAATATTAAAACTTCTGAGTTCATTGATTAATTTTAAAATATTAACCACATGATCAACAAAATAGTATGCTCAGTGTGCCTAGAACTTGGTGTGTGTATTAATGAAGAGGCTTCTGAACTGTAAATTTTGGGGCAACGACTCTATCCTCAGCACTTACAATGGTGACTAGTCCACAGCAAGCATTTAATGTTAACTGGATTAAGTTGAATCACTAAGTTTTTTTTTTTTTTTTAGGTGAAAGACTTAATCTTCAGGAAGATTCCTTATGAATCATCTGGTTTTCTTTTCTTTTTGCTAGAGAGGAGGCACAGAAATGTTCTAATATAACAAATGCATTGTCTGGAGATCAAGGGTACCTTCTGATTTCCTTTCACACCATATGGAACAGAGCTTCCTAAAATTAGCAAGTGGACAGTGACTGAAGAGACAAATGTTTGGGAATAAGAGTTTGTGTTTTGGTTTATAGTTTAGTCCAAAGGAATCGTCTAATGGCTAACTATGCAAACTTCACCTTCCTGGATACCTGTAGTGTTGTTGCTTTTACCTTCTGTGGTGTAAATACAGGAATAGAACCCATGCTGGCTCATCTGCAAGCTTCCTGATCCCTTGTTAGCTTTCCCATTAATGCCAAATCAGAAGCAGTCAGTGACCCGTAGTTTACAGACCTTTTTTCTTTGTTAAGAAATTAGAATACCTGATTTCCCTGTTTGGAGTTTTCCTTTGTGTCCAGAGTTTGCACCTTGGCATGAAGAAGTCTTTGGATTTTCCTCTTTTTTTTGCATTTCTTTTTGTCATTCTAATAGCCATATCCCTAGCAAAGGTCAGGAAATTAAGCGCAGGACATCTTAACAGGAGCTGAGTGGTGATGATCCTGCCCTGGCTGATGGTGAAATGAAAATTGCTGGATCTTGGTCTGTTGATGGAATTATGCCACCCACATATTTTTCTTCCTTTATCAGATCCTGGTGTATAGCCTGGAAGCAGAACGCTGCCTCTCGAAGCTGGGTAATTCTCTTGGTGACTTCACTTGTGTCAACCTCAGGGACAGCCCTCCCAACCTCATGGTCAGTGGCAACATGGACAGGAGGTATGTCTGGTTTGAAGAGGTAGCCTTTGTGGCCCCCTGCAGCTTCTGCAGCGGCCTGGCCACTTGGCCTCCGCCATGTTTGCTAATTTTCTCTGTTGCTCACACTCCTCGATTCTCACTCTACTGCTCTGCCCACCTGAGTTCAGCCCTGATCCTATAAACACTCCGGACTTGGAGAACAAAGTCTTGTATTAGGTAATAGTTGGACATAGCTATGTGTCTGCTTCATTTCTGAGGCACCACGGGAAGGTTTTCTTTTAAGCCATTTGGTGGACACAGTTGGTGGAAGGTCCAGTGAGACCACTTGGAATATCTTTTGTCCCCCTGCTGCAAAATTTGTTTGGCACTTAAAAGCTCACTTTCTAATATTAAAAACAATAACCTAAGGGATGAATCATGTTCAGCAAAATAGGGTTGCCTGCCAAATGATGTCAAGAGTGTATTTCAGAACACTATGGTGTCCCTCTGGTGATGGAAGAAAAAAGAGACTTCATGTGAACAGATTCCAGTTTCTATTTAGCTGATTAGCAGTCTTCTCTTTAACGCATTGGCTTAGGGAGTCGGATTTTCCCGGTATAGGGTCCGGTGCCAGCCCCAGACGCTCCAGGAACCATCAATACGAAAGGATTAAAGTATTTGAAAAGACCCTCGGAGTCCAAATTTTAGGTTTTTCCTCCCTCCCGATCCTCTCTCCCCTTGTCTTTTCCTTTTCTTTCTTTCTTTTTTTTTCTTTTTTTGGCTGGTTATCTACTGTGTCTGATCCAGTGCCCTGAAGAGAGGTAGCATGGCTGAAAGCCAGGGGCTGCTGGCGCCCCTCCCCTGGGCCCGGCCCCGGGCTGCAGGTGGTGGCTGCTCGGTGGCGGGTATCAGATTGTGAGGCGGGTGCTCCTCCGTGCCAACTCCCAGACCTGTCCCGCCAGCGTAGCAGCTTGCACAAATAATTATTTTGTCAAATAATATTTTCAACTCCCGACCTTCACCCCTCTAGCTACCTGCCCCCCTCACTTTGAGCAAAAAGATGATGTGAGTACGCTTTATTGGGAAAACGTACTCGGTCGTTTTTCCCCAAGGCCTCCTAAAATGGCCGATACTCTGATGGCTTGAGAATTGAACTCCTCAGTGTGTGTCCAGGCACACACTAGGCTAGGTCTCTTAAAAAACTAGGCTTGATGAGTGGCCCTACATGTGGCACAGCAAATGAAGCAAAGCAGTTGGTAGTTTTTACTCCCACATTTTAGTTTCCACACTGAGCTATACAAAGGCTCCAAGCTTATGTCCTAGGGTCTGTAGACGGGGACCTAGCAGTGACTTGTTTTTGAAAAGAGCCAACGTAGGGGGCTGTTTGGGATTGTAGATTATACTGCAGAGTTGTTTGCAACGTGAGCATTTCGGTATCCAACCCACAGCTAGGCTCACAGGAAACCAAAAGGATGTTGCAGAGAAGAAACCTTTGTATTCTGCATGAAGTTCGCCCACTTGAAAGCCACAGTGTCATGCCCATTGTCAGCTGTACATTGTACTGTCACTTAGAGACCTCCCTATCTGTGAGTTCTGCATGCATGGATCCCACCAACCTCCCCGATCAAACATACTCGGGAAAAAAAAAATTCCACAAAGTTCCAAAAAGTTAAAATTTGTATTTGCGGCATTCTGAGTACTCCGTTGAATCCGTGGGAATGAAGTGATGTGTCAGCATTGTATCAGGTATTATAAATAATCTAGAGATGATTTATGTGGGAGGATGTACAGAGGTTATATGCAAATATGCATTTATGCCATTTTATGTATAAAATGGGACTTGAGCACCTATGAATTTTGGTATCCATGGGGGTTTCTGGGCCAATTCCCTGTGGACCCTGAAGGGTGACTGTATATACTCAGTAAAGCTGACTTTTTCTTCTGGCACAGGGCTGCCCAATCATGCACCCGTTGCCAGTGTACTCCATGCCCCGTGTGAAAGTCCTGTCTGGTCAGTTTGAAGTTCAAATTTGACCACGTTAAGTCCATTTGATTAGTAAACCAGTATTACATTTTTTAAAAACACTTTGTCGCTGGGGATGAAAAGAACAGACTAGTGACTTAGAGTTGGAGGTGGGGTATCCAAACTGGCATTTGATCAGGGCTAGTCCTAGAGCACGCCAGCTGTTTGCCCACTATTGGCACATCAGGGCAGCCATCACAAATAAGAATACTCTGAGTATTCTGGCTGGCTCAGCAATACGCACTTAAAATGCAGGGGTTAAAAATCTGGTGGGTTTTTTTTTTTTTTTTTTTAAATAAAAATTGATCATCTATGGGCCGGGCACGGTGGCTCATGCCTGTAATCCTAGCACTCTGGGAGACCGAGGCAGGTGGATCGCTCGAGGTCAGGAGTTTGAGACCAGCCTGAGCAAGAGCGAGACCCCGTCTCTACTAAAAATAGAAAGAAATTATCTGGCCAACTAAAATATGTATAGAAAAAATTAGCCAGGCATGGTGGCGCATGCCTGTAGTCCCAGCTACTCGGGAGGCTGAGGCAGTAGGATCGCTTGAGCCCAGGAGTTTGAGGTTGCTGTGAGCTAGGCTGACGCCACGGCACTCACTCTAGCCTGGGTAACAGAGCAAGACTCTGTCTCAAAAAAAAACAATGATCTAGGGGAAAAAAAAGGAATTATGGTAGAGGGAAGTCTTCAGGTTTTTTTTCCCCCCAAAGGCTTAATAGCCATGAGTAAGATCTTGGTAGAGATGCACGTCCAGGCTTGTACAGCTTATGTTTTATTTCAGAAGTGGGAGTAAGGGAGCTCACACCATGAAGAGAACTGTGTCCTTGGCTGTCACTTAATGACCGATGCAATTTTTTAAAAACCCAGAAACCTCCCTATTTTATTTTAAAAACTTAATCTTCACTGCATTCTGTTAGTACTTTATAAATAACTTGAGAATGAATTGGACTCTAAAGGTACATAAAACTGTCCCAGGTTAAGACAAAAATAAAGTGATTTTCCATTCAAGTAAAGAAATCAGTTTGAGTAGTGTGTAAACATGGGTGAAATTTTGCAAGGAATTTTATTTTGGGGGAAAATAATAGGCTTAAATTAAAAATGAAAAAAATACCTAGCCTGTCATCCTTTCAAGAAAAAATGGAGAGTAAATGGTCTGATGAAAAATAAGAGAATGATTAGGGTGGAAACTGAGGTGTTGTTAGAGTGTGCTTTTTCCCTTGCACAGAGGGAGGGCGTAGGGGAGTGGGATTTTGCACAAGAGTTTTATGAATATAGATCAGTGAGTTTTTCTAAATGCATGTTGTCTTTTGTGCTAAGGCCAAGAAGAGTGAGCAGTGGGTAATGTTACCGGAGGAGTGATAAACATTCAGTATTAGGACTGACTGCCTGTGTCTGTTCTCTGTACCACTTTGTCTGTCTCGTGCTAGTTCTCAGAGAGTGCCTAACACTGTATGTTTTATATTTAGTCTAAAATGCAATTTTTTAAAAGAACATTTTTACATCTATGAAATCAGAACAGATCTTTACAATGGCACCATAAAATTAATTGGCAGCATTTTAGAATGTCATGTACAATAACAGTGCTTCTTACAATGAATGCTGTTTTCAATTAAAGTATATTATTTGTTCACTGAAGGCAAAAATGAATTACTAGCTTAGGAATTAGAATGTTTATGAGAAGCTTGAATGTGTTACTAAGAAGAAATAGTCTGTGGGAAATAAACCACTTTGTGTTTTGGGGTTTAAACTCTCTTTGGGGTTCACTGAACATTTAGAAACTGTAAATTTATGTCTTCCACCAGATTTGGGAAGTTTTCAGCCATTATTTCTTCAAGTAGTTTTTCTGCACTAATCCCTTTCTTCTCTCCTTCTGATACTTCAGTTTTGTGAATGTTAGACATTTTGAAATTGGCCAACAAACAGGTCACCGAAGCCCTGTTTGTTCTTTCCCAAGCCTACTTCCTGTTGATCTGACTCACGTTCACTGACTCTTTTCTCTGTCATCTCCATTCTGCAGTTGAGCCCATCAGTGAGTTTATTTCAGGTTTTGTGTTTTTGGGTTCAACATTTCTATTCAGCTCTTTTTTTATAGTTTCTGTTTCTCTGCTGAGAATGTCACTCTTTCTGCTCATTTTACTTTTACTTCATGGAACATAGTTACAATAGTTGCTTTAAAGTCATTGATTCCTAGAATCTGGGTTATCTTAGAGTTGACAACTGTTAATTGTTGTTTTTTTTTTTACCTTGAGAATGGGTCATATTTTCCTGTCTTGTTTTTGTTTTAGGGCGTATCAAGTAATTTTGGATTGTATTCTAGACATTGTAAATGTTCTGTTTGGATCCTGTTACATAATTCTCTGAAGAATGTAGATTTTTTTTTTTTTAATTAAACAGGCCATCAGCCTGGTTAGGTTCAGACTGCACGTTCAGTCTTGCCATCTCTGGGTGGTGATTCCACTGTCAGTTCAGTCTCCAAAGCCTTTCCTATGCTCTTTTCCATCTGTCCTGCACACATGCCACTAGGAGGTTAGTCTGAGACTTGGCAGTGGTTTAAATCTTAGTTGAGTTCTCAAAGCCTTTGCTGTGCTGCTTTGGGTCTGTGCTGCACAGCGCAGGAACCGAGCCTGGGATTGGTGTGAGTTTATACACAGTATTACAGGAACCGAGCCTGGGATTGGTGTGAGTTTATACACAGTATTACAGGAACCGAGCCTGGGATTGGTGTGAGTTTATACACAGTATTACAGGACCCGTCAGGTTCCTCCTCTCTTCATGTGCGCACTTTCCAGTGTTCAGGGGCTCCTTCCCTTCAGTCCTATGGCCAGAAAGATAGTGTTTCTGTCAAGAGTCTTACCTGCCTTCATCGCTACCACCATGCAGCTCTGTGACTGTGGACTGTCCTTGGGGCAAAACCGTAAGAGAAAAAAAGGGAAAAAAAATCCCACAAGACCCTCACCCCCATTCTTTGGGAACTGCAGGGGCCCCTTTTGTTGGTTCCTCTGGTCAGAAAGCTGGAGTTTAATCTATTAGAGTTTTAGCTTCCTGCACCACACAGTTCTGCTACTGGAGCCCATACTCAGGGTAAGGCTGGAAGGAAAAAAGGGAAGAAATAGGAAACTCCTCCCCTGTACAGCCGCTCCTCTGGGTTTGAGTCTCCTGACTCCTCAGATATTTGTTTTTTGTATTTTGTCCACAGGTTTTAGTAGTAGTCAGCAGGAGAGAGGCAGCACTGTGCTTACTCCATCTTGGCCAGAATTAGAACTCCCACTTTCTTTTCGGTACCTTAAATCAGTGCTGTAGTTGGCGATAAAAAGCTGTATTAAATGAGGGCCCTTCCTATTCTGTTACTCTCAGTGTGCTCGTATGTGATCTGCTCGTCCTCAGTAATGAAATTGGGGGTCTAGCAGGGAGAAGCCTATCCGTGCTCTGCTAGGGAGGATCAAGAATTGGTGCTAAGGGCAAATGTCAGGCTCTTATTGGGTTGCTACAGCAACATTCATTGAAGCAACAAATCCCATAGTTGATCCTCCCCATATTCTCAAGTTTATTTTTTATTTTTAAGGAGCGTTACCAAGATATAATTTATGTAACATATAATTCACCAATTTAAATTGTAAATTTAGTGTTTTTAGTAAGTTCATATGGTTGTACAACCATCACGATTTTAGAACATTTTTATCGCAAATAGAAAAACTGTACCTGTTATCACTCACTCCCCATTCCCCCCCAGACCCTCCAGCTCTAAGCAAGCACTGATCTACTTTCTCTGTGGATTTGCCTGTTCTGGACATTGGAATGAGGTAATATATAACCTTTCGTGACTGGCTTCTTCCACTTAGCATAATGTTTTCCAGATAAAACCATGCTGTCCCATGTATCAGTACATCATTCCTTTTTATGGCTAAATAATATTCCATTGTATGGATATACCACATTTTATCCACTTATCAGTTAATGGACATCTGGGTTGTTTCCACCTTTTGGCTATTATGAAGGATGTTGCTGTTACCATTCACATATGAATTTTTGTGTGGATGTATGCTTTCAAGTCTTGTGTGTGTGTATATATATATATACACCTGGGAGTGGAATTGCTGGCTTATATGGTAATTCTGTTTAACCATTGAAAGAACTGCTAGATTCTTTTCTAAAGTGGCTATACCATTTTACATGCCCACTAGCACTGGATGAAGGTTCCAGTTTCTCCATAGCCTCACCAGCACTTGCTCTTGTCTCTGATTACAGTCATCCTAATGGATGTGATATGGTATCTCACTGTGGTTTTGATTCGCATCCCCAATGGCTACTGGTGTTGAACATCCTTTCACATGCCTGTTGCTTATTAGCATATCTTCTTTGGAGAGATGTCTATCCAGATCTTTGGCTCATTTTTTTAATTGGGTTGTCTTTTTCTTGTTGAATTGGTTTTAAAAAATATATTCTGGATTCAAGTCCTTTATCAAATACGTGATTTGTAAATATATTCTCCCATTCTGTGGTTGTCCTTTCACATTTTTGATGGTGTTCTTTGAAGCACTGAAGTTTTTAATTTTGATGAAGTTTGATTGATTTCTTTTTTCTTTTGTCATTTGTGCTATTGGTATTATATCTAAGAAACCATTTCCTAACCTGGGGTCACAAAGATCTACTCATACGTTTTTCTTCAACGGAGTTTTATAATTTTAGCTCCTACACTGAGATCTATGATCCATTTGGAGTTATAATATTTATATATGGTGTGAGGTAGAGGTCTAACTTCACTTTTGCTTGTGGACATCAGTTGTCCTAGCACCATCTGTTGAAGACTGCTTTCTCTTCCATTGATCTGTATGTCTGTGTTTTGTCAGTACCACACTATCTTGATTACCTACAGCTTTTTGATTAAGATAGCTCACCTCTTTTTTACTAAGTAATATATAGTAAACTTCCAAATGTCAGGCATGTTCAACAGTTTACTTCTATCACTGTAGAAGTAAAAACTTGTAAGGATCTATGTGCAATATGGATATATGAAATATGCACATGATTGAAATTCAAAATATTGAAATCAACAGTTTTAGTATTTGCAACTTGGGATCCTGTGTCTTATTTGTTTTGGCATTATATACATTATCATCATTGTCCACAGGGCTGGCTTGTTATGGATCCCAGAGTTTTGGGTTTAGCAGAGCTCTTTAAGACCATCTAATGCTGACTAGACTGCGGTCCAGGAAGATGCAGTAACCCGTCTGAAGGGCTTGGTACTCTTGACCATGTTGATTTTATGTTCTATATACAGAGAACTTCAGAGATACAGCATTAAAATACAGAGAGCACTAAGCTGTGCCTAGTTGGATTAAACTGGGCAGTTCTACCTGAAAATACATTTTTTTTTCTAGTTGCCGTTTATAAATGAATCTTACACTGAAGACCATCATCAGTGCTATGTAGATAAAACTATTGATTTTGGCATATAAGGTAATATTTAAAATACTCTTTAATAGTGCTGGTTCAATGAGACCAACCAGAATCATGTATTGATTTTAAAAAAAATACTAGTGGTTTTGATTAATTTGGCCCTTAAAAAAAAAGTTTTAATGCCATATTGCTTGTTCCCTTTATTTTCTGGACAGAAATATAGCTGAAGGTCAGGTCCTTTGTAATGAAACTGCCGAGCCAGAGTCTTGAATAGGCTTCAAGTACAGTTTGCCTTATTATCGTGTGGGACTATTTAACCCAAACCAATAGGAAAGGAGCCCTGAGTTGGGACCCCCAATTAAAGAGTCTGAGAGCTTACTTCTTGCCCTGACAAATAGAGAGTTGTGATGTGCTTGTGGTACTGCTGCCTGCTGTTAGAGAGAGAGTGATCGGGGCGTAAATGTTGCATTTGCTCCATCTGCAAGTGTTATAATAAGTTATTCAAAGCTCTTAATACAGGACCAACCAGAGCGTGCCTCCCTCTCAGTTCCAGCACGATTTCCTGCCCATCAGATGGATGCTCCTCTGTTGGAGTCTTTGGAAGGTTCTGGTGTCTTTTGTTTTAATTGGCGGGCTAGAGCTGACTCCTATGGTGTGATTTTCATTAGAGAGGGGCTGGAGAGAGGGAGTGCTGGAACAGTCCTCCAAGCCCAACCATGAATATTAAACATAATACAATTACAGCTTTCAGACCAATTATTTTTCTTTTCAGCAGGCAAAGTTGATGAAACACTCGCTAGATCGGGATTCACAATATCTACCATTGGCTTCTTTTTGTCCCTGGAATCAGTTGTCTTGGCATATTTTTGTGCCCATTTGCTGTGCTACCTGTTTCCCAGTGTCGAGTATTTGATTTGAGTGCTGAGGTATAGGCTGTGCCAGGGTACACTGCATTTCAGTTTGGTGCTGCACACTGTCAGATGTTCGAGGCAGGTACCTGTTTCTTAATGTGATTTTGAATGGCTTGCATGGACTTAGCACACCGTGGTGTTTGGTATTTCTGTCAACAAGAAGCCAGAGTGATACTCTCCAAGGAGATGTCAGAAAAATGTTTCTCCTTTTTTCATATGGGGAGAAGCTCAGTTGTGTTTTTGGCCCATTTTTGTTTTTCTGTGTGATAAAAAATACACTAATGCTGTATCTTTTGGTGTATTTGTTTATTTTGTTTGGAGCCATCCATGCTGGTATCTAAATACAATAGGAAAACAGATGGCAAACTTTGAACTTCTGGACCAAATTTGTGTTTGCCTTTGTCTCCTTAACAGCCAAACTGTAAATTATGGAGTATAAATATTCAACAGAGGAGCTCTTTATGGAAATCACCACAGCAAAATAGACGCTTATTAACCAAACATGCACTGAAGAGTATTTGGGCTGAGAAATTTCTTCCCCCCCAACCCCCCACCCCCTTTTTCAGTTCCCCTTATAGCCTACAGCCGGCATTCCTTTTACAGCACTTAAACTTTTTCTCTCTTCTCTGCCCAAACAGCCGTAGCTCTTACCTACAAATACCTAAAGATGGCTGTGTCTAAATACTAACAGAGACAGACCTTTGTTTTCAAAGTAAACTTCATGCTCTGTCTTCCTAGTCTACAGCCTTCACTGGAAAGTCAGGACTGAATGGAGTTCTGAGCCACAGACCTCTCAGTCACCTGCGTGGCCTTGCAGAAAGAATTAATGGTCTCTTCTCTGTGTTCTTTTTCTTTTTAGCATGGGGAGGGGGTCTTCTGATGAATTTGCTAGACAAACTCTAAAAGAGCTGTAACATTTCTCCTCTGTGTTCTAAGACTACCATTACCTTCAAAAAAAAAGGAATGTATTTTTAAAATTATGAAGCAGAGCATACATATGGGAGTGTTTATAAGGTATCTGTACGGTTTCAGGAATAACTGAGAATGCCTGTGCACCCACCATTCAGTTTAAGAGTGTGTGTCACTGGTACTCTTAAAGGCCTCTGGTGCCCCTCCCAGGCATGTTTTATCAACATGGCGGTATCCAGATTAAAGAGTAGAAGCCTCCTTTCTTGCCCTCATTCTTCCGTTGCCATTCCTCTTCTCCAAGCTCACTGCTGTTGAGGTTTCGAGGATATCCTTCCAGAATTTTATCTGTAAAATTTTTCAGTTTTACTTACACAGGTAGCATGCGCATTCAAAATGCAATTCAAAAGCACACAGTGGCACAGAGAGAGAGGTTGGTCTGCTGTGCACCCTCCCCTCCTGCAGCCTAGTCAGCCTCCTCCGCTGTGACCACTTAGCGATGAACGTCCTCCAGGGTTGGCCACACGTGTAGCCTGGACGCACATGTTCCCCCCAGCGCACCCCTGGTCACACCACTGCCCCTCTCTAATGGCTGTACCATAATTGCTTTAAGCAGTCACTTGTTGATGTGCTAGTTAATCGTGCCACCGACATCCAGTCATTCCAATTCATGGTAACTTAAACATTGTTTCTAATTTTTCTTGTCAGTCTATCTTAATAGGTAATGTCTTTTTCCTTCAGGTTGCTTTTAAGATCTCTTTGTCTTTTATGTTTTCCCATTTTTTATGCTACTCTTAGGTATGTATTTCTTCTTATTTATTCTGATTAATACACATTGAGTCTGAATGTCGTCAATTCTAGGAAAATAACAGCCATTAACTATTTGAATATTGCTTCTTTGTCATGAGCTATTTTCTCCTTCTGGAACTTCTATTGGATGTAAGCTGAACCATCCCCTTCTATCCTCCTTGTCTCTTAACTGCTCACATTTTTCATCTCCTTATCTCTTTGTAACTTCTTCAGATTGTTCTTCTAATTCACAAAGTCTCTAATCTTCTAGTGTATCTCACGAATTCAATGTTTTCAATTTTTTTATAGAAGCTTTCTATGGTGGTTTTTTTTTTTTTTTTTAAGACAAGAATCTCAGCAGTCTGTCCCCCCCCCCCCTTCAGGTGCGCCCAAGCCTTATGGTGTTAAGCTCCACCCACCCACTGGTCTGGCACCTGCCAGCAGCCTTACCCCCACCACATGGCCACACAATCCCCGGTCTGGTTTGCAGCCTGGGCCCTGGGTAAGTCACTGTGTGAGCTCAGCAGTGGACTTAAAAGGACGTTATATTTTATCCAGCATCATTAAGTAACGTACAGTGGAAGGGTCAACAAGTTGTCTGAAACAGAAGCCCTATCTTTGGCTACTTAAAAGCAGGACTGTGGCTAATGGCCTCATGTGTAGGTGTACACATGTGTAAATATATCCTAAATAAATGCCTAGAAGTGCAATTGCTAGGTCAAAAGTGAAGTATGTTTGTTAAAGTGATATTGCATTGTAGTTTCATTGTGTTATTTCTCTTATTGCCAGTAAACTTAATCATGTTACACATGTTTGAAAGATACTAGTATTTTTCTGTGAATTTTTTTTCTCTTATGTCAGTCTTTAATTTGAAGGAATTTATTATAAGAAGTTAGCACTCTTTGTTGCAAACATTTTTCCCAGTTCATTATTTGACTCAACTGTAGCTTTTCCTATATGGGGGAAAAATAAACACTTTTATATTATAGTTAATCTTTTCTTTTTTGGCTTCTGGTTTTTGTTATGTTTAGAAAGGCCTTCCCTATTTTGAATATTTTTAATTATGTTTAACTCTTTGAACCCTTTATAATTTATTTGTTGTATGTGATAGAGCTCCAAGTTGGGAAAATTATTATAGAGTATTTTGCCTTTAATTGCTGTTATAAGTGGGATCGTTGGTTACATTTTTAAAATTCATGGTTATTTGTATATAACACAACTGTTGATTTTAGCATATTTATATTTAATTCTGAATTACTAAATTTTCTTGGATTGTCTTCTCTGATAAATTGGCCCATTTCTTTCCAACTTTTATACTTTTCATATCTGATTTTTAAAAAAACAATGGGAGATAATAATGGTGATAATATATCGCTATATTTTCAGGCTTTTCATTAGGAATGGGTGTTACCAGATTTCTTTCCGAATCCATGGAAATGACCCTGTGGTTTTCCTTAGATTCCACTTGTTTGTGGCATGTTGCCATGGAGTCAGTCTATAGTTTTCTTTTACCGTGCTCTGTCGGGTTTGTGGTAATAGAATGCTGGCTTCGTGTACAGTTTGGACACTCTCCTCCTTTTCCTGGGCTGTGGGACAGTTCACATAGCCCTGGAGATAGCTCTTCCTTACAAGTGTGGCCAAGGTCACCTGTTCTTGTTTGGTGAGGACTAGTGCTCCTTGATAGCTTTCCCACCTTGCTCTCATTATATCCAGGCAAGGATTTGGGGTGTGTAGCTGATTTTCTCCTTGCCCTTAACATTATTATGCCACCAGCAAAATGACCGTGCTGGGTGGTGAACTTACCCCTGGGACGGGCTTTTCAGGCCATTGCCCGTGTGCAGTCACAGAGACGGTCAGATCTCAACTTCCTTCTAAATGACGCAGGTGCCTTTTCCCTGTTGAGCAGACTAAGTGGACATCAGGGCAGCTAAATATCCTTGTCCTGGTCTTTCTTGTTCGTGTACTTTTAAAGCATTCCAATTATAAATGGTTGTGGATACTCTCTGGCAGTGTACTGATTGGAAGATACAAGTTTGACATTATCCTAGATGCTTGCACCCAAAGGAGTTGTAAAAAGGATCATTGTGCACAGACCAGCACAACTGAAGAAGAATTTGTAATTTCAAGCTTTAGCTCTAATCCCAATTCCCTTTGCTGCTCTTCTTGGGCCTTCCAGAGTGAGGATCCATGACCTCCGCACGGATAAAATTGCCCTGTCACTCTCAGCCCACCAGCTTGGGGTCTCTGCGGTCCAGATGGACGACTGGAAAATCGTCAGTGGAGGCGAGGAAGGCCTGGTGTCTGTGTGGGATTATCGGATGAACCAGAAGCTGTGGGAGGTACATTCCAGGTAAGGTGGCTCCTGAGGAGTTTTTAGTAGCAGCAGCAACGGTCAACACAGGACTGGTGCCCCCCCCTGAGCCAGGCACTGTGCTAAATGCCTCCCAGGCCTTGCTGGATGAGTCCTCACCATAAACCTGGGAGCCAGCTGCTCTGCTGTCTGCATTTCTCAGATGAGGAAATTGAGGCTTAGAAATGGTGCTGGTCAGAGAAGATGCAGTTCTCTCTGACATCAGTGAGACTACTCTAATTCATGCCTGGTGGTTATTCTTCAGGCCCATGTTTTTTGCAAGTGCTATTCTAGTTATTTTAGGATTCCTCCCTCTTAATAAACAGGAAAAGTAACTCAAAAATGCAGGAAGCTTGACCATGTGACTCCCCCTTGAGGTGCAGGCTGCCCCCTGTGCCCGCAGGTGGAAGGAAGGGCCCCCCGGCCAGCCCCCCTCCACTCCAGAGTCATGTCCTGTGTAACTGGGAGCTTCTGCCCAAAGATCATGGACTTGACTTTCCTTACACTTTAGATAAAAGAGCACTTTGAATACCTTCAGTCCTAAGGAGAAATTTGTAATTTCAACCTTTATATCCCAAGCCCAGGCTGATGGCATCACAGATGCAGGTACATCGACCCTTTCTCTGATACCCATGGTGATACACTGAGTTGCCACCAGGTGGTGCCAACAGGCAACGGAAACTCCCACACTGGACTCCAGAAGCATTTGCCTTTGAGGAAACCTAGTATTTGTTTTAAAAGTTGACTGGCCAGCCCCTTGGGTTAGTTCCCTAGGCCTACACTCCCTCAGATGGGCCACTCAGGTGAGGCCCAGGTAAGTGAGGTCTTCCCCAGGGTCTAGTCCTGTCCACTTTAGTCAATCCCCCAGGTCCTCCCGTCTGTCGGTGGCACCGTCAGTCAGCCAGGTCCTTACCACCCATTGTTCTCTTCTCTCCTCCAGAGTCTGTCTCACTCCATTCCCCTGGCCTAGGCCCACATCACCATAGCTAAGGCCGCTATTGCTTCCCCCCCAGCGGGTGTCCCACATCCCAGACAGGCAGGGCTCCACCTCCTCGGTAACTTCCATCACTCGCAAGAAAGTCCCCTGCGCTAGCCAAGACGCCTGCACCAGGCCATCCCCTATTCCTTGTAGCGTCTTTTATGCTACAGAAGCACTGGCCGTATTTCGTGGGAATTCATCTTACCTTCCTAACTAGCTAGGACCCCTCTGAGGGCAGGCATCTACCTGTATGCCACGTCTTTTTTAACCAGCGTCTCCTAGCTCAGTGGGAGCAGGAGCCTGGGTTAAACAGACTCGAAGCCGTTTTCTTCCAAGATTTTCTGAATGTACTTTCCCAAGCCAGAGTACGTGTGTCATCTGTTGAAGGGTGGCATTTATGGATCCACAGTAAATACGCCCCGCAGATGGGGAACCTGGCTTGGAGAGCTCAAGGGACTTACCCAGGGCCTTTGACCAGGGAGGCAGAGCTGGGACAGGTCTCCACTGCTGCTCGGCCAGAACGTGGAACAACGTAGTGCATAGGGTTGTTGTGCTCACGCTACCTTTGGGAACTGGCGAGACACTGCCCCAGCAAACGTAGGCTGAACTTGGGTGCGGTGAGACCTGCCCTCACGAGAGCTGTCTCCCCCACTGCATTCCAGACACCCTGTGCGTCACATCTCGTTCAACAACCACAGCCTCATCACAGCCAACGTGCCCTACGAGAGGGTGGTGCGCAACGCCGACCTGGATAACTTCACTACGCACGAGAGGTCAGTCGGGGGTCCGGGCTGGAGTTGGAGTTGTTCAGAAAAGAGGACCTTGGGCTGATTTAGTGATAGAAAGCCCTGTGCCACACTGCCCCCTATGGGCCCTACCTTCAGGCAGGGCCATTCTCTTTAAAAGGTGGAGTGACAGTAGCCTGTGACTGTCTCAAGTGCTGCAGGATGGCGTGGGCTAGCGGAGCATGCCTGAACACTGAAGGTTCAGAGGGCTTAGGGACCTGCTGGGGCTGGAATCTGTCACAGTGACAAGGCTCAGTCCTCAGTGTGGTGGACTCGGGTACCTTTGTCTCATGAGCCTGCCAGCCTGGCTCCTGGGCATCCTCCCCCTGAGGCCTTGCCTTCCAGCACTTAATACACCCGTGCACTTGCCCGTTCAGCTCTAGGCCTGGGAGTGGGGGTGTCTGGCACACTGGGGGCCCCAAGGACGTATCTGTTAATGTGAAATGAATGCCTCCTGCAAAGACAGAAGCCGTCGGGGGCCACTGGTGGTGTCCTGACCTGGTGTCATCTCTGTGCTTTCTCTAGGCACCGAGGGCTGATCCACGCCTATGAGTTTGCGGTAGACCAGCTGGCCTTCCAGAGCCCTCTTCCCATGTGCCGTTCGTCCTCCGACACCACGGCTGGCTACAACCATGACCTTGCGCTGGCTTTTTCCAATGACCATATTTAGGGAGTCACCCCACCTAGGAACAGGGAGAAAGATTTTACAAGGTTGAAAATGACGGGGGAGCTGTGCACTGGTGTCCCATGGTGGCGGCTAAGAAAGCAGCCCCAGGTGTACCTGTGTGACAGCACAGGCTCCTGCACCCCCTTCACCTGGCCCCTCTGCCAGTTCATTCCTCTCACAAAGCTGGAATTTGTCATGGCTGAGTCCTCTGTCCTCTCTCCTATGGCTTTGAGTACCATGCGCTGCTGACTCCAACTTAACCTCCTTCCCCATGTGGCTCCAGCCACCCCCATCAGTACGTACACTACAGCTGCAGGCTGGCTCTCTGCCACCCACCCTGCCACCACCCAGTGTAAAGCTGACACTGCAGGACTCTTTCTTCACAGCTCTTACCAGGGTTTCGAATTATATATTTATAGTTATTTCATTAATGACTCTTTTGTTTACTGTTGCATTTACAGTATGTGATACAAAGCTAATATTTTCTAACTATTCATTGACTACGCAGCCATCCTCCGTATGGGATGGAAGGTGATCCTACAGTGAGTGAGAGGAGGAACCCTGACCTTAAACCACTGAGATGAAACAGGACAGCTCAAGAGGACTGTCCATTGGATGCATCGCTTCCAATTCCAAAGTACTAAAGCAGCACTGCAGTACTCTCGAGTTAGGTCTTTTCTAAACAGCAACAGCGTCCACCTTCAAAATAGCAAAGCAAAAACTGATAAAATCCACCCTCACAGTTGGGTGGTCAGATCAAATCAGTGGAAGAACCTTACAGATGTGGAGGGTTTACTGAATATCATCACTAAGCTTGACCTTTTTCAAATACCCTTAGAGCATGCACAAATGCCACAAAGAAAAGCTCAGATGCACCAAGACTGATACCACACAGGCCAAATTCACTGACCTAATGCAGTATAATCAGAAATCAACAAGAAAGCAAAATAGTAAAACAAAAGCATACACCTGGAAATTCCAAACACTCTTGAATTAACTTGGATTTAAAGAATAAAACTATACACTCTCTAGACCAGGCTAATAATGAAAGGGCTGAATACAAAACCCAGGGTGTAAAGCCAGAAGGGACGGAGAAGAGCTGCAACTTTTTTAGTAGAAAGTAAATTAACAAGCTGTCACCTCAGAAAGCTCAAAAAAGGTAGCAGTGATCCCAAATAAAGGAGACGGAGTTAAATAAGGGTAAAAGCAAATATTAATGAAATAGAAAAACCAACAAATAGTTAATATGAAGCCAAAAGCAGTTTTTAAAGAGACAAAATATATAACTCTTGGTTAAGCAAAAAGGCTCAAGGGGCCGTCAGGAACAGAAGAGGTAACTGGACGAAGTAAAGTCCCTGCAGCGTGGGGGTCATTTGCTCACATTAGCGCACGAGAAAAAGAGGGCTTCTCTGTTGCACACGGGTGCATACAGTTGGGGAGGCCTGGAACTTTCCAGTCATGAAGGTGGTTTACATTGCTTAAACAGCCATCCCCACCTAAGTGGGAAAATGGAGCTGCACTGGGAAGCGTCCCCTCCCTGGGCCCCAGAGAGCACTGCTTTCTTCCAGACTGGCCAGAGGGCTTTCTGCTGCTTTTCCACCAAATTATAAGTGAAGCCGGCCTGCCCTGCGCAAATGCAGGGTTTTATTTGCTCTCGTCATGGGGTGGACTGACCTCTGGTGACCTCGCCGTGTAAGGTTTCCCCAGCCTGCCCCTCCTTTCTCCCATAGTCCGAATGCAGCTGGACCTGGACCACTGCTCGGGGTAGAATGTTTTTCTTCTCTAGAAGCAGTCTTTTCCAGTCTGATTTTACAGGTTACACGCTCCCCCCTCCCTAGCTTTGCAGCAATTAAAGATTATTGAAGAGTTTAAAAGAAATCAGACCCAGAAATTTTTACTACAGTTGAAGATAGTTTAAACCTATTGTTACTCACTGCCAAAGCTGGGCCAGGGTAAAAACCGTCACAGGCGTAGTTTCCCCCCAGCCTGTTCAGAACGTACCTCCCGTTCATGAAAACTGCTTGGGTTCTGTGAAGGAGAATGCATTGGACCAAACTGTCATCTTCCAAAACAGCAGCCTCGGGCACCGTTTGCTGCTGGAAACCTGAACATTCTGGAATAATGACAGCCAGAGGATAAATACCCCCTTACAAACTGACACCCAGCAATTCAAAATCCCTCGGCAGGCCGTTGCATCTGCTCTCCCGCTTACCGTTCCTTCACGCCTGTGGCTTTCTGATGGAGCTGCTTCGCAGTTCTGAGTCTTTAGTGGGTGTATCGTCTGCTTTTATTCTTTAGCTCTTCTGCTTCTCAAACTCTTCCACTCGGCGTCTCCCCTGGAGACAGAAGAGACTCAAATACGCTGCGCGGGGAGCCGGAGGGCCGACCACCAGAGGCTCTCACATCTTCATATGTGACTGTAGGACTTGCTTTCTACCTTGTGTGTTGAGTTTGCATATTAAATGCTTTGAATTTATATAGTGCTCAGATTATTTTAACATGCGGGCAAGGTGTACTATGGTAAGACCCTGGTATTACCTCCTCTCCCCCCACTGCCCTGAAATCTTACCTCCCATGATGGCCTTGTTTTGCAGCCCACAGTTGAGTGGTTGGTCCCAGAACTTCCGCTACAGGGGTCCTAGCCCAGGATCCAAGCAACATTATACTGTAAGTCCTCACTTAACATCATCCATGGGTTCTTGGAAACCCCAGCTTTAAGCGAGAATGTATAAGGAAACCAGTTTAACCACAGGCTAACAGATATAAACAAGAGTTAAGTTCCTGCAGCACATTTCTGGTCACGAAAACATCACCAAACTTTGGGAGTTTGAACCAAACATTGCTAATATTAAACATTGAAATAAATGTGAGCTATACCTACATTTAACAAAGATTAATAAAGTATTTACCCAATTTTTACAGTGAATCAGTAGGGGTGGGGGGTGAAATCAAGGAATAAATGTTTGCAGAGCAAACATTGTCAGGAGGACCTCTTACTACCATGCAGGTCAAAAACAAGGGCATGCTGGTGCTTACCTGTAGTCCCAGCTACTCAGGAGGCTGAAGCAGAAGGATCACTCGAGCCCAAGAGTTCAAGACCAGCCTGGGCAACATAGTGAGACCCCACCCCTAAAAAAAGCACTGAGTGCTTTCATACTGCATCATTTATTGTGTGTACAATTATGGTAGACTTTACACATTTTTATGTTACACTAATTTGTATTCATTCCTTCATTTTTAAACCTGTTTATTCCAGGTCAGGGTAGTGGGTGGCCGGAGCCTATCCCGGCAGCTCAGAGCACAAGGCCAGAACCAACGCTGGCCAGGAAGCCACGCCATCGCAGGGCACACTCACACCGTGACCATGTAGCCACGCAGCCACGCCAGCGAACTGCACATGCACAGCTTTGGGATGTGGGAGGAAACGGGAGGACCTGGAGCAAACTTGGGAAGACGTGGGGAGAACAGGCACACCCCACACAGACGGGCAGGCGTAGATTTCTCATCAGTATCACACCACCACGACCTTGAACGAAACAACCTGCTGTTTG
Organism: Varecia variegata; assembly: GCA_028533085.1. Taxonomy (NCBI): domain Eukaryota; kingdom Metazoa; phylum Chordata; class Mammalia; order Primates; family Lemuridae; genus Varecia; species Varecia variegata. The sequence goes on from CM052452.1 coordinate 9,451,146, forward strand.
GAAGATTGTACATAAGGGCGTTTTCCAGGGGAAAAGTATGGTTCTCTTTCATTATATTCTTGAAGGGGCAGCCCCCCTGAGAATGTCATCTCTGCCACCAGATTGTGCTTTTCAATCCAGGCCACGTGCTGCCTTGGTACTGCTGTTGCCCAGGCAATAACTCACGTTTAAAAGATGTCCTAGGGACAGCATCACCTTCCCCCACCAGGTAGGGCTCGGCCTGGCTGGCTGCTCGGATTTCCACGCATCGGAGGAAAACCTGAATTTCCCGAGAGTGGGGGTTTGGTCCTGTCTGAATGGGAAAGTGGACGGACCCCCGAGATGAAGTCCTCCACCGCCTGCCCCCTTGAGAACTAGAGGCCCCAAATTTAAGGGGATAGTACTTCCCACGCCCCTTGTTAAGATGGCAGATGCCACCACGAGGCAACGTTGCTCATAGCTGTAGAGAAACAGCCTCCGCTGGGAGGGCGCAGCCTTTCCGTGACAACTGCGGCGGCTGCTGTTATGGGCAGGCCACAGCAGTGGCTCACACAGGGCTGTCTCCTTCCTGCTCCCGACCGGGCCTTTGCTCCGAGCAGCAGCTGCGGCAGCAGCGAGCTTGCGGTGCTGGCTGGCCGGGCCTGCCCGCCTCACCCTCGCAGCCAGGCCAGATGGTCACCTGGCTACTGCTGCAGGGGCCTGTGGCGACTTGGACAGGGGCTGCCTCTCATGTGCAGCAGCAGATTCCCTCTCGCTGGGCTGTGGCGGGTGCCATGTGGGCCCGGCCGGCTCTCGGCCTCTGGTGCTCGACGTGGGCTTCCAGAACCAGCCGTCCGACTGCTCCGCACCAGGGGCCTTTTCTTTCCCCAGAAAGGGAGGGAGGCCCCCACCCACCCGCTGCGTGCCCCCGGCTGAGCCCATCAGGCCATGTCCTTTCTTCCCCTGGCCCTGCCAGGACAAACGCTGCCTTGTGTTTCTCCGAGACAGTGTGGCAGCAAGCTGCCCCTCAGCACGTCCCTGGACCTCGCTGCCACCCCACCAGAGCCACACTTGGAGTGCTGGCACATCCCCTTTTAGACCGGAGCTCAGTCCCTTGCTGACTTGGTCAACAGATTAGAAGGCTGAGTGGCCACCGTGTCCCTGTCAGAGTCTTGAGTCCCCCCGCCCCAGGGCCAGGTTCATCTGTGGCCAAACCCCTGCTGGCACTTGTTCAGATTCTGGAAGAGCCCGAGACAAAGGCAGCAGCGTGGATGCCCTGGTGAGTTGGGGTTACGCCCCGGCTCCTCCCACTCCGATCTTCCCGGCTTCCCCAAGGTCGCGCTGTGTGGGAGGACAGCCTGCGAGGCAGGTGTGCGCAAAACCCCCGGCAAGGCAACTTGTATTTTTAACTCTCCATCAGCCTACTTAAGTCACACGGTGCCGTTTCCGCCGCAGCAGAGTTCATCTTCGGTCTTGTTAACTGCAGGCAGGTGGGGACAGGTTTAACTGCTCAGTGACAAGGATCAGATCCGTCGATGACCCGTCTCCCATTAGCAAAGCACAAATAGAACTTCCCAGTCCCTCGGCCCAGAAAATAATAGAATTGTTTTGTTACAGTCTAGCAATAATCCGTTCCCTAAGAGGGTGCTTGGCCACAATTGGAAGCTGCTGTCATCTTACTCTGTTCCCTTATCCATAATTCATGTTTAACGTGGCTGGAGAATGTGTCCCCAGAGCTGCTCGTGTTAGATTTCCATCACACAGCCCTTTTGTAAACCTACCAACTTAGCGTGCTTGTGTCAAATCGCCATACTCTTTCAGCCTCCAGAAGCCAACTTTCCCCCTTGGTAACGTGGCAGTACAGGATAGAGCCCGTTTCGACCCGATTCCTGGCAGGTAGATGGCTGAAGCCTTTGGGGAGAGAGGCAGGTGACCTTCCCTTGGCATCCAGCAGGCTGAGGGGACACCTTCCCGGCTCAGCTTTCTCCTCCCATGGCCTGTGGCCCTCAAATATCAACTTATCAGCTTCCTGCAAATATTTGACTTAGTTCTGCCAAGTTCCTTTTAGTCACTAGTGACATTTCCGATACAAGGAAGGCTGCTAACCTGGTGGTTTGACTTATCACGCTCTCGTTTTAGACCACGTTTCTGAACACACACGTCACCCTCTCTGGGCTGCTGCAGTTGAGGTGTCCCCCATCATTCAGTCATGTCCCCATAAAGGGACGAGGGAAGGGGCTACTGCACTTGCGTCAGGGGTCTGTGAGCCAGAAATTCCCTCCTGGGTACATGCATGAGCCCGACAGTCCAGCAGGTAACAGGAGCCGTTTCCGAGCCACCTGCCTGCATCCTGCGGCACAGACCCCGCTGCCCAGGTGGGGGCCGTTCCGAGATCCGCACCCTCGGTCCTCGCTAATCCAAGGCCAGCAGCCCTACAAGACCACAAACCGCCGGGAAATTAGCCTGCCCCTTCCGGGACCAGGTCTGCACCACCGAGTAGCCAGCCCTGATGGCTCCCTGGATGACGCAGAACACGCTGGGAGCTGGGCAGGAGACTCCTGCAGCCCACGCTCTGGTGGAAACAAGCCCTCACCTTGCCAACTAGAGGACACCCTCGGGGACCGCGCACGAGTGAGCTTTCTTCCGAGCAGCCAGGACTGGGCTTTCGGCGAATCAGCCTCATTTAACTAGCTGTTTAGATACGCCGTGGCCCAAAGCTTCAAAGACACCAGGCAGGTCCCTCAGTGGCCTCGGACGTGCGCCCATTGTGGCCACAACTGCCAACTAACACTCAGGGCACAGGGGCTGACGGAAGGTGATTTATTACCTATAAAAACATTTCACACTAACGAACTGCCTTTGTCGAAAAGAACAAAATCAGGCTTGGCAGGGTGGCTCACGCCTGTAATCCTAGCACTCTGGGAGGCTGAGGCAGGAGGATCGCCTTAGGCCAAGAGTTCAAGACCAGTCTGAGCAAGAGCGAGACCCTGTCTCTACTAAAAATAGAAAAATAAGCCAGGTGTGGTGTCGGGTGCCTGCTGTCCCAGCTACTCGGGAGGCTGAGGCAAGAGGGTCACTTGAGCCCAGGAGTTGGAGGTTACAGTGAACTATGACGATGCCACTGCACTCTAGCTAAGGAAATGGAGCCAGACGCTGTCTCCCCCAAAAGAAAGAAAGAACAAAATCGAAGTGAACTGGGAGAGTCCCCAAAAAAACCCAGGCCTCGGGTGGCAATGCCAGCGTTTGCTGCAGACCTGTCCCATTCGCACAGGCCAGGCATGGAGCCTGGGGAGGCCGGGAGAGGGAGGTCCAGATTGCTTCTGCTGGCAGCTGGGACACCAAGAGGACCTGAAGCATCAGGGGACAGCACGGGGAGGTGAGGGAGATCACATCCCATTTCCCGCCTCCGGAAACCGCCTGGGCTCTCCTTGGAAGTTTCCAGGGCTTCAATCTCTCCCACGACACAGCTGACACCTTGAGGGTAGGAGGCAGAGGCTTCTGCCCTTGCCCCACAGGTCTGAATAGCGAATTAAGTCCTAGTCGAGAAGCAGAGCTCTAGAGGCGACTTCAGACCCTGGTCTTCACTAACCCAGAGACTGAGCTGCTCCTCCAGCCACCGGCTTGCCGTAGGGGGAGAGCAGAGGCCACAGGAGAGCCCGGCCCGGTCAGCTGGCTGCTTACCAATGACAGTGACAACACGTGTGCCAGAGCCCTCAGCCGCAGCTTCGCATCTGCCCCAGAGGTGGTGGCTTAGCCCACACGCCACCCCTTCCCTGTGCTGTTGCACTGCTCTCGTGCCGCATGTTCCCACGGCCCTCAAACGCGCTGCGCTGTTTTTTAAAATTTAAATACCAACTTTCATCTCCTCCTGAGCCACAAACCAGCCATGGAGCCCCTGATGTGCTGTGAAGTTGCATTTTTTTTTCTTACACACCTTAAAATAAGAATATACCCGTCGAGGTAAACGTTCATCTGTGTGACACCAGAATCATCTCGGGCCCCTAGCGTCAGGGCAGAGATGTCCCCGCCGGAGCGGGTCACCCACAGCATAGCTCCGTGGAGCACTGGCTGTGACAACCACCCACCGGGCTCCCAGTGAGCCCGGACAGCCCCAACACCAGGCTGGCGATTTGGGGCCCCAGCCCCACTCTGGGCTCAGTGCGTTTGCAGCCATCAGCACGAGCCAAGCCACCATCCGCTGGCACAGTGTCAGGGTGACCTCGCTCATAACGGGCTGCACCAAAAGCACTCCCTGCGCCTGTACACTAGGAGGGTCAGGCCTGGTGGGACGGAGGAGCAGAGAGGCCTCTGGCTCACGTCCTCTCTTTGCAAGTTTCCATCTGGACACTGAAGCCTCAGCTTTTCCCACTTAGGAAAAGCAGGGCGACTAAGAACGGCCGTGCACACGTTTGCCTCCGCGGTGGGAAACGGCTCTGGGGGGACATCCGGGAAAGAGGCTGCGGTCGCTGCCTCCCGGAGGGGACCCCAGGGGGCCGGCGCGGGGTGCAGACTCCACCGCCTGCTTTTGGTACCTTCAGAATTGTGGCCCGCAAGGCGTGGGCACAAGAAGTAAGATAAAGCACGCTCAGTGTTAAAAACCACGATGGAAAACTCTGGAACTCACGTAAGAGCAGCTGCCAGTTATCACGAGAACTTCCGCAGAAGGCGAGAAAGGCGCCTCCCAGCGAGTGTCGATAAGGCGACTGAGCAAATCGCAAAGGTAACTACCAGAAAGGGCCTGGAAAACACACACCGACAAGCCACACAGCCTCGGGACACGTCACCCAGGGCCACCAGCACCCCACTCCCGGAGGAGCGGAGAAGTCACAGCGGGCGGGTCACCAGGCCTCGGCCAGTTCCGCACGAGCTGCCCTCGGCTGACTCCTGGGCCGCCGCTGACCCAGGTGAACCACTTCTGTTTCCGTGACCCCAGCAACAGCCGGTCCCCGAATCAGAAAGTGACAACTGAAGTTGTCGGAGATGCTTACCTGGCGCAGACACCTCCTCGGCTCCACCGCTGCCACTCACGCTGGGCCCGCAGAGTCCTTGGGCCCTGCAGCTGGTCCCCTTCCTGCCAGGAAGGGCCAGGAGCGGCCCCAGCTGGTCGGGAGCTGGGGGTCCTGAGTCACCAGCCAGGGCTCGAGTCCCCGCACCCCCAGGACCACAGGGCGTGCTCGGGCACACGCCCCAGACGGGCACGGCTGAGGGCTCCAGACGCCTTTCTCCGCAGTCTGAACATGTGGCCGAGACACCGAGGAAGCCCCACTGCCCCGTCCTGGCCACCTCGGAAGCCCCTGGGGCAGGAGCTCCTTCTGCTCATTGGGCTGCCCAGGGTGGAGAAGGCAGGTGGCTTCACCCAAAATTAACACCACGAAGTCCTTCTTCCAAACCAGCCTTTGAAAATCACACAGCCACTGCCTGTTCCTCATGTTCAGTCTCATGCCACCAAATGACCAGGCCAATAAGGGGCGTGAGGAACTGACAGAAGCCAGGTCAGTAACAAACCTTTCTGTTTTTTTTATTAGAGATAAAAACAGCGAAGTCCCACGTACCGTACCCTACAAGACATGAGATGAGTGGACGGGCGTTGGCTATTTACAGGAGCTGTAGCAAAAGGCTGCCCGTCCGGGCCTCGGCCGTGCCAGCGCGTGGGGCGGCTGCCCCGTGTGACCCAGTGCAGTGTCTCCGCGGTGGCAGGTGGGTCAGTGGCACAGGGCGATGGTTTCCATGTTGAGGAAGCGGACGTGCATCTTGGTCTCGATGTCGATCCCCTGCCAGATCTGGAAGGGACGGAGCAGCCTCAGGGCGTGTCCCCGCGGCTGCCTCACACAGGACCAGGCCCCGGTCCCCACCCACACAGCCACCCGCCCACCCTCTCCTGCCACCAGCCGAGATGCTCCAGGCAGGTGAAAACCAGAGGGCCGTGTTTCAAGGCTGTGAGCTAAGCGAGGAAGAAACACTTCCATCTGTCTTTGTGCTGGTTAATTTGGCTCTGACATTTGGATGCTTTCTGAGATTGTCACAGCGAGTTATTATTAAGTACTGAATCCAAGCTCTTAGCTCCGAGTCATCTGAGTCTCACCCACCACTCCAGGCCCTGCGATATTCATGCAAATTACGTAACCCTTTTTGTCAGTACAATGCGGGGACCCCCCTCCCCGGCCTGCGCTGCCCACTGCACAGAACGTTGGGGGGCTCCAATGCAATCCTTCTCGTCCACAGTTTACAGCGTCCTGACGCTGTCGGGCTGTGCAGCTGGAAGGCTGCTCTATACTTTGCTCTATACGACCTCCCTGGGGTAAGGGGTCACCCGTGTTCTAGACAAGCTCCTGCCCCCAAAACGTAACTGCTGCCCAAAGCTCGTGTCCGTGGCCGGGTACCTGGTGCTGGCACTGCCATTGCAATCCATCCGGCCAGGCCCCCGTGGGTGTCTGGGCTCCACGGCTATTGGCCCACGCCACAAAGCCCCCTCGCTCCCCTGACTGTGCCCGCCACGTCCTTGGCAACTCGGGGCCTGCGGGGGCCACAGATGGAGAGACGGGGGGGGGTGCCAACAGGAATGGAGGGACACGGTGGGTGGGTGACTTCTCACTGCCTCCCCGCTTATGTAAGAACATCAAACTCTCAAGCTGTCACTCTCAGCATCTCCAGGGACAGCCAGGAGGCTGGCAACGGGACAGTCAGAGCCCCGTGGGCACCCAGGCGGCAGGGAGGCCTTGGGGTATTGCTGGCCACTGTCACACAGCCCAGAGTCCCCCAGGTACTTCCTGGTCTCCTGCACCTGCTCTGGGTGTCACGGGGGAGGCAGAGAGAGAGAGAGAGAGACATTCTCAGGGAAAGATGCCTGGACACCCAGGTTGCTTTCTGCTAAATGCCAAGTGGCCACATGGTCACCAAGGGCACCGGAAGGGGAGGGGCTGGCTGGTCACAAAAGACCCCCAGGGGTACAAGGTTGAACTTGGGGAGCACTAGTCCCCCCACCCCCGCCGCTGCCTCCAGTCTTCCAGTTCCTCATTCTGTTGCCTTGGTCAAGCGTCACTCTCTGGGCCAAGCAGGCCCCAGCACCCGCCAGAGTGACCCTGGGGCACAAGTGCAAACTCTGGCCTCTCCCCACCGTTTCGCCCTGCCGGGGGTGGGGCAGCTGAGTGGGCAAAGGCAGCTGCTGACCCCTGACCCCAGCAGCCCCCTCCCAGCCGTTCCCACCACGGTGGGGTAGCGCAGCCTGCCTCTCCTCCATCGTGCCACGTCCGACTGCCGGCAGGTGACCGGCCAGCTCAGCGGAGCAGACTCAGAGGAACACGCCTGGCCAGACCTTGACCCCCCGAGGTCTCTACCCCGCTCTGGGCACAGGCTCACTCGGCCGCCTTGCTGCCCGTGGGGAAAATGATGCTGTGTGCACAGATGGGGGAAGTTTCCAGAATCTCTGTTCCAGCTGTCCTCGGGGATGACCTCTAAGAAGGGGCACCGGGATCCCAGGTGGGAGAGGAATTTATTTTCCCTGTATTCCCTTTCTCGCTGCTTCCATTGGTCTGACCCCGCGTGAATACGACCCTCTCCATGCAGGTAAGGAAAACCAGTTCCGAGGGTTCCTAAAGGCCACGCCCGGGCTGACCCCTTCCCACCGAGCCTCCCCGACCAGCGGGCTCCCTGGGGTGCCGAGGCTCCCCCAGCCCCCACCCAGGCCCCGCACCCACCTTCAGGAAGTCCTCGAAGGTGATGCCCTCGTACACCTGATCAGGCTCCTGCGGGCAAAGCACACGGCAGAGTGAGCAGCGGCTGCTGCCAGCGCTGCCCACAGTCCCCCCGACAGACACCCAGGACGCAAACGGCTGGGGCTGTTTAAGTGGAATCATGACAAAAAGGGGGAACATTCTGGATCGTTCGCCTCCAGCACGAGGCCAGTACCGGCCTGAGGGTGGGAGACCAGGTAGCGGCTCCCCAGGGCCCCTCTGTACTCCCCCAGGGCCCCAGGGAGGATCAGAGGTCAGGGCTCTCCCTCCCCCATAGCCCAGCCACCAAAGCCAAAGACACCCCCTGCCACCCCAGGGCCTGCGCTGATAAGAACTGCTCCAGGCTGATCGGAGCTCCCGGGCCACTGGGGAAAGGGACAAGCGGATAAAGGGCCTGCCTGGTCCACCCTCGGGCCCCGTGAGTCACCGTGATAGCCTCTGGCTGCCAGGAAGGTGGGGCCGGAGCTTGGCCACCACGAGGCCACTTCCGCTGTGCCAGGAGCTTCCCGTGTTGTGTGCATTTAGCAGTGACAGTCTCTACCTGTGTCCTTCCAGCTCTGGGGACATGGGGGACCGTTTGAGGGGCCCCTGCCCCTTTCACTGACACTCTCAGGATCCTACGACCGAGTCTTCCAACACCTCACTCCGCGGCACCCTCTGTGATATCCTAAGTGTTCAGGCATCAGCACGACCTCAGCCGTCCACACCACGGACCACACACAGCCACCGAGAAGGGGTCGATCTATGCATGCCGTTACGGAGCAGGCTCCGAGATGTGTGCACAGTGGAAAGAGAAACAAACACCACACCCGACAGGGAGCACAAAGACGCCTGCAGATCCTGTGTGGGCCAACACCTTCCCAGACCGACAACCAGCCCCTGCCATCTGCCTGTGGACACATGTAAACGGCACATGGAGGGAAAAACCCCACCAAGGGAGATTCCCTTCAGGGAAGAAAACCCGGGCGTAGGGAGGATGGCAGGAGACCTCACGGCGCTCTCTGGACCTTCGATTCTGAGGTCCTGCATTTAGGGAAACGACAATGGGCATCTCTCAGCGCTCGTGACGAGCCAGGCACGTCCCCAGTGCTCTCCAAATGCTGTTAACTTTTATTTTTTTTTTCTTTGGAGACAGGGTCTTGCTCTGTTGCCTGGGCTAGAGTGCCGTGGCGTCAGCCTAGCTCACAGCAACCTCAAACTCCTGGGCTCAAGCGATCCTACTGCCTCGGCCTCCCGAGTAGCTGGGACTACAGGAATGCACCACCACGCCCCGATAGTTTTCCTTATTGTTTTAAGAGACGGGGTCTCGCTCTTGCTCAGGCTGGTCACTGTTAACATTTAATACTGACCGATGCCAACCTCACGACCGTCCACGAGGTGGGCTCTGTTCTCACTCCCATTTTACAGATGAGGCCACTGGGGGGCCCTAGAGGGAGGGTGCCGGTCCAGCAGGGACCATTGAGCTGGCTCCAAGTCCCTGAGGGCTGTTTCTGGCGGCAGGACTTTGCACCCTCTTTTTGCACTTTTTAAGAGAATTCTATAAAAACCACCAGCTCTCAGCTGGCCTAGGCCAGCGCTATCCCTAAGGGCTCTTCCTCCCTCTGTTCCCACTGTGGGCACAGAGAAGTGGCTGTCCTCCCCCTGCCAGGCCAGCCCAGGCCCCCAGGCTGGGGAAGCTCACTATAGACAAGCCCCCGAATCCCCGGCCAGAGACGGGGGCTGGAGGGTAGAGGGTGGGGTGGGCAGGGGAAGCCTCTGGGGCTGGAACCCCAGCAAGGCAGCCCCATCCTCCAGCAGGGTCTGCGCTGAGCTGGGCGACGTTTGCACGCGACGTTTGCACCGGAAAACACACAATAAAGGCAGGTGGGCAGGTGAGCGCTCGGTGAGGCGCTGCCTTCCCTCCCGGCTGCAGGGCCCGCAGGCAGCAGGACACACGCCGCCCGGAGGCCGGGCTCGACGGAGGCTGGCAGTATTTTATGCAGATCAGCAGCTGCCAGCTGCCAACGATTTCACTGCAGCAAATTAAGAAAACTGTCGCCAATTGAAACTGGAGTGGGACAGGGAGCAATTTGAAGAAGGGGAGTGTAATTAAATCAAACGGGAACATGGCCCGACAACCCCGCGGGAGATCCCTGCTCTCCCCACGGAGGTCGCGAGCCCTCCTGCGCGGTTGCTCTGCTGAGTGGGCGGTTTCACCAAGGCCAGAGGAGCAGACAGATCAAACACAGGCCAACGGCAAGACCGCAGACCCCGCCCCCGGGGGCAGGCCTGGGCCGGTGGCCTCGTGTCCCCCAATGACAGGCTTGGGGCGCAGACAGCGGGATCCGGCACGAAAACAGCCCTCCAGCCCGGCTGCGGTGCACACGCAGCCACACAGGTGTCTAGAGACGCAGCCACTTTAAACACACAGGCGCAGAGGTGAGCGCAGCCGGGGGCAACCGAGCCCTCAGGGAACAAAGCTGACATCGAGATGGGCACCCGCCCACCTGAGCGGTCCCCAGGGCTTAGAGTCGCCGGGTGGGGGCCTGGCACCCAACCTTACAAGAGGGAGTCCATCCAACAGAGGAAAGATCACAAGGTCCAGAAAATTCTTTACGTTCTCTGTGCCTCGGTTTCCCCACCTATAAAACTGAGGCTAAAAATTTACGAAACGACGTCAAAAGAGAACCAAGCTCCTCTCTCCTGTCTCGTTTACGTGTCGTCCCCACATCAGTGCCTCGACCAGACCCCAGAGCAGGGCGTCTCCCCAGCCCAGAACTCCCTGCTCATCCCGGGCCCAGGGCCAAACGCCGCCTGAGTCACCGGGTAAGGAATGAGCTAATTAACTGGAGCCTGCGCTGTCTGCTGGCCAGGCCCGGCCCGGTGCCAGGTGCCACCCATGAGTGCCGACGGGGGGACGGGGGG
>CM052452.1:9462237-9534210 GCA_028533085.1 Varecia variegata
GTTTTTCATTCGAATTTTAACAATCTAGGTAGGGAGCTTCCTGGGCTCAGAAAAGATGCCTGGGAGTACCGGCTTCCATTTGCAATCAATCAATGAGACTCTCCAGGGAAGGAGAAGGGGGGTGGGCACGCAGACCCCACGATGCCCCGTGTGGGCAGGTGCTCGGGCGTATTTTTGGCGAGGTTGGCTCAGCGCTGAACCCAGGAGGGCTCATCGTTTGGGGAGGAAACTGGAGATGCGGGGAGGCCTGGAGAGGGTGGCCCTAGGTTTGCCACCGGCTGCCTGCTCCTGGGTGTTGCTCCTGGGGTTAGAAAGTCCCCAGGGCCCTCATCTCTTCAACATGAACCTCTTATGAGAGCCACGAACCACATACCAAGGCGAACAAGACATGCTCTCTCTGCTCCCGGGGAGCTCCAAGTTTTGAGGGGGTGGCAGGTGACAAAGCTGACAATTATAACGCGGTGTGACGCCTGCTATTACAGGACGGAATGCAGATGCCACAGGCGCCCCAGGGATGAGTATTTAACCCAAAAAGGTTGGATGGAGAGATGGCTTTCTGGAAGGAAGCAGCAGGACGCTAAGTCCTGAACACGGAGGGGCATTATCTTCACAGAGACAGGGTTAGGAAGGAATGTTTGAAATCCTCTCCCGCGTGGTGGAACAGAAGCGTTCCCACATGTGAACACTGAACTGTGCACGTGAAAATGACAAGAGTGCTCCAGGCGGAGGGAGCAGCTTGTGCACAAAGGCCTGGAGGTGAGAAAAAAAATATGGGCAGCTTTTTTTCCTACCCCTTCTCGGTTCCTAGAAATCCAAGAGGCACCTAAACACAAGGAAAAGCACACTGGTGGTAAGAAAGTGATACCCCACCATTCCTCCACTCACAGGCTGTGGGCCTGCAGGCAGGTTGCTTTACCTCTCTGAGCCTCAGTTTGCTCATCTGTAAAATGGCCACACTACCACCTTCCTTCCCCAGAGTGCATGCAAAGTGCTCGGCGTGGACCCTGGCGCTCAGCAAGTGCTCAAGGGGTGACATTCGTTAACACCATCCTCTGTTTGCTCCTCTTGTCCTTTCTGGATGGCGTCCCCAGGAAGGGACTAAGCTGATTCTTCCTGGGAAATCAGGATCATCTTGGTCCTCAGGGAGGCCGGGTGGCGGGGGCGGGGGGGAGTAAGCAACCCAGTGGGCAGCACCTGTTCTCTGGCCCCCCTACCCTGAGGCTCCCCCCACTTCTCCGGGAAGGTTCCCAAGGGAACGGCCCTGCAGGAATGGAGGCTGGGAGCTGACTTTCCCCCGCCAAGCCCCGCACTCTGCAGACAGGGAGGGGGTGCAGAGCACACGCAATCTTCCTGGACCCACACGACAACTCCAGGATCCAGGCAGGGGCACCGAGGCTCGTGACTTGCTCAAGGTCACGAAGCTGGGAAGAGGTGGGATCAAGACTTAACTCTCAGCTGTGGCTCAAAGTGGCCAGAACATAGAAAAGTGTTCCAAGCATGGTCAATAATATCAATATAAACACTTACTTGTGTTTGTTCTAAGTACTTTACATATATGAATCCTTCCCAACAACTCCAGGGAAGGTACTACTACTATGCCCATTTCATAGTCGATAAAACCGAGGTACAGAGAACTTAAGTTACTTGCCCAAGGCCACATACCTAGACAAGACCCCTGAGGTCAGGCTCCTACCATGCCCTGAGCCCTGATGACAGCTGTGCCCTCACCTCCTACAATTCTCATTTACTGTTGCCAATTTGTTCCTGCCACAGGGCCTTTGCATTGCTCTTCCCCTCCACCCGAGACGACCACTCCACTGATGTTCACATCACTGGCCCTGTGAGTTCCTGTTCCATCATTGCCTCCGCAGAGGCCCCCCCTGGCCCACCCTAAAGAAACTCACTTCCCTGCCCCACTCTCATGCCACCATGTTGTATCTTGTTCACAGACTTTAATGCCTACGTGTTGCTTTGTTTACTGTGTTTCTCCACCCATCAGGAACATCAGCCTCTCTGGGTCGCCTTTAAATCCCCAGCCCCTGGTCTATAAATGTTTGCTAAACGGGTAAATGTGATCGGATTATGTCAGCCCCTTCCAGAGGCCTGGGGGGAAACTTGCACCTCGGTCTCCCCTCTAGTGTAACCTCAGCACCCCCTCCCTGGCCCTATCCATCTCCCTTCCCCCTTTGGAGTGTGAAACATGAGCTCTGGGCTGCAAGAAGGGAAGCCGCAGCAGCCACATCTAGGAAAGTTACAGAGCAGGGACACAGCATCTGTCATCCCCGTGGGAGGCCGGGCCCAGGAAACTGACAACACTCCCGGCATGCTCTGCAGCCCCACCTCCTGTCAAACCCACAACCGGGTGGAATTCCCCCCCCTCACCCCCTGGGTGCTGCCCGACAGCGGGGGCTGCCCACGGGCCCACCCTTCCAGGGCGGACCCCAGCTACCAAGAACCCCCATCCCCACCCGTCCAGACTCAAAGCAGCAGGAAGCAACACGAGGACACTTGAGAAATAGCAGAAACGGAAACCCAAGAAAGTCAGGGGCAGGGGGATCCTCCCTCCTCTCTTGCCTTAACCTTGGGGCTGAAGTTGATTAAAACTTTTTGAATACAATGTTCACATAATTCAACCGGAAAATATAAAAAAGTTTACAGTGCAAAGCTGGCTCTCTCTGGCACCAAACCCCTCCCTCCCACAAGTATCCATTCTTAACTACCTTGTGTATTCTTCTGGTCTCCAATGCAAATAGAGCAATTACAAATAGATACTTTTATTCTCTCCTCTTTTTTTAAACAAAAAAAGGGTGCCATGTGATACATACTGCACTGCACCTTTTCTCTAGTTGGATATAATTCTATATTTGTAGAGAGATACATGTATGTATTAAACATATTAATATATGTATGTGTACACACATGCCAGTTATTAAACGTTTTCTATAATTTTCATTCAATTCTCCTGCAAAGGCGTGTTCAGACTGGGGGTCAGGAGAGGTCACCTTACAGCTGAGCACAGATGGCTGGCCACCCCCTCTCAGCAGGCAACACTGGATGCTGTCTGCACTCAACTCAAAGCAGGTGCCAGGAGCCAGCTCCTTCCCAGAAAAATCTGCAGCTCACATTTCTTGAGCAGAACCCCCATTCCACAGAGAAGTAAAACTGACAATCAGAGAGGTAAAGCGACTAGCCCAAGGTCACACAGTCAGGAAGTGGAGCTGGCAGGGTTCTCACCGAATTTATCGCTCGCCAAATCCGGTTTACCCACACACCTGGCCTCCCGCGGTCTTCAGTCCATACTCCCCTACTGAGCCGGTGGCGCCCCGAGGTCAGGGCTCAGGATCCCGTCCCCACCCCGGCTGGACTTGGGCAAACAGGCGCTTCCTCCGTCACTTCCCTGCGGGCAGCTTGGCCCTGAGCGCCCCGCCCCGGCTCGATGCGGGACGCTCAGCCTCTGCGGGTCCCGGGCGAAGACGCGGGGCTCCGCGCAAAGTGCTCTGCGGGCGCTGCCTCGCTTAAGCCTTCCAGCTGCCCGCGGTGGGGGACCTGCCTGCACCCATTTTACGGAAGGGGGGACGAAGGGAGACGCCGAGAGTCGGACTCCGCCGCCTAAGGTCACCCGGCCGGGGAGCGCCAGAGCCCGGCTCCCACCCAGGTCCGCTCGACTTCAAAACTTTCCGCCCCTGCGCCCCGCGGATTCCAACGACTGCCAGGTGCGGGGCGCGCACTCCAGCCCGGCAGCCGCGGGCGCTCGCCCTCCTGGCCCGGGGGACGCCTGCCCTGTGCTGGCGGGGTGGGGGTTGGGGGGTGTCCCGGGCCCTGCTCCCTCTCCGGTCCGCAGTCCCCAGGCCCGGGGGTTCCCGGCTAACTCCAAGGCTGAGCTCCCCGCCGCAGCCCGAAAAGTGGCCGGCGGGGACCCATTTGGAGGAGGAGGAGACTGAGGCGCAGAGAGGGCCAGCCACTAGCCCAAGGTCACACAGCACTGCGGCGGGCCGGGGCCCCGCGGCCGCCGGCCAGAGGTCCCCGCGCCGGTCCCGCGCCGCCCCCCGCGGGGTACTCACAGCCAGTCTTGCCCTCGAGCTCCCGCACCTCCGCCGACGCGGAGTGGGCAGCGCCCATCGTGCCCGCGGCGGGGGCCCCGGGGCGCGCGTCCCTCGCAGGCCCGGGGCTGGTCTCGGCTGCGCAGCGGCCGGTCCGGCCGCGGGTCCGGTCTCGGGTCGGGACGCCGGGGACGCCTCGGAGCCGCGGGTTCCGCGTGGGGCCCGAGCGCGGCCTCATATAGCGGCGGAGGGCGGCGCGCCGCGGTCCTAGCGCACGCCGGCTTCGCGCACTGCGGGGCGGAGGGAGCGCCCCGCCCCGGGCCGGGAACCACGGGGAGGGGGACCCGGGAGCCCACCGCCCAGGGTCCTGTGCCCCCCCGCAGCGGCTGCCACGCGCGTCGTGCCTCGCCCCTTCCGCACCTCTGCCGGGTCCGGAAAGAAGCAGGCGTGAGCAAAGTCCGGGCGTGGGTGGGAGGGATCAGACCCCTGGGAGGCCCACCCTGCACCCCACGTCCTCCCGGATCTCCGGAGGGAAACGCCACTGGAACAGTCAAGGAGGTCAGCAAGCATTAATTAGCTAGAAGGCAAACAATAGCAGTAATAATAATCCGATGTGAATGCGCACCATGTGCCGTGGCTAATTCCAGGAACGCCCCAGCGCCCTCCTGAGATGAACACACACCCACGTGACTGCCTAATCCCACCCACCCCCCCAGCCCCGCCCGGCGCAGCAGCTGAGGGGCATCTCAAACTTTAGGAGCAGGGAGCTCCTCGGCCCAGGTGGCTGCGTTTGAGACCAGCTGCGGGAGAGAATGCGATGTGGGTGGTCCCCGTGCCCACCGTGGAAAGTTCTGGTCGGCTGGGCGTCTAGGAGCCAGGGCAGGGGCTCCCCCTGCCAATCCTGCCACCTGTCTAACATGATTCCTCCTCCTTAAAATGGGGATAATAAGTTAATGAGACAGCCACCAGAGGGACTGGCGGGGACAGAGGCTGCTGGTCGCAGTGGAATCCTGTCCAGCTCACGAGCGAGGAACTTGTTCAGGGAGGTCACAGCCAGGACAGAACTTCAAAGTCAAGACTTTGTGGTTCTGGTTCCCAGGGCCAGGCCCTTGTGCTCTGCAGTGTTTGGTGACACCGCTGTCAATGACTGTCCCATATGCGGTCTGCCCTGGGTGCCAGGCTCAGTGAGAAATGCTGGGGTGCCCACAGAGGGGACTTGGGTGGGCTCACGTACGCCAGTGTCACAGGCCGCTGGGGAGGAGGCTGCTGAGGCCCGGCTGTCCATTCCTGCAGAGGACAGGCCCAAGCCAAAGGTCACAGCCCTTTCCAGGGGACAGGAGGTGACTTTCAGGGGGGGTGGGGCCTGAAACCTGCCAAATCGGCAGAATCAGCCCCCTCCTGGTTGAAAATCCAGCTTCCGGGTTCACAGGGCTGAGGCCGAACCTGGAACCTGCATTTTAAAGCACCCCCAGGTGGTGCTGAGACCCGGCCCAGCTCGGGAAATGTCGGCTGTGGGGCATCAGCTGGTCTGAGTGGGCTGGACCGCTGGCCTAGGGACTGCTTTTCGGGTTAGAAGGATCCCAGAAACCCAGGCAGGCCTCCGTGGTCAGAAAAGGCACCCCCAACCCCCCTGGGAGGTCTGGGCCTCTGAGCCAGCCCATTCCGCATCCGTGCCGGGAGCAATTTTATTCCAACTTAAAATATCAGTTCCTGGAATTTTATTATATTAAACTAGTCAAGGATGAAATGATGGAGCTGTCTGCTGGGGAGACAGGAAGTGGTGTTCTCCGGTTCGCCCAGGTCCTCCCAGAGCTGGAGACGTTGCACGTGGGTGGGGACAATGAGAGGGGCACATGGCTTCTCACTGTCCCTCGGGTGATCTTGGGGAGGCCCCCCCAGCGTATAGGGTGAAGGGAGCCAGTCTTACTGGATCACCTGTCTACACTGGCCAAGGGGTCCCCATTAGCTCCCAGACAAGCCCTTGCACTTGTTCCTTCTGCCTGGAACTCTCTTCCCCTCCCTCTCCCTGTGGCTGGCTTCCTCTCCAGATCACCTCCTCAGTGGGGCCTTCTGGGGGTCCTCCTCCCACCTCCTGGGTCTGCAGCCAAACAAGCCACCTTCACCAGCCAGCAGAGAGCAGGACGGAGGGGGCCTGGGTAGATGACAGAGGAGAATCTATTCCTAACTGCAGGGCTTGGAGAAATAACCAGGAGCACCTTGGGGCAGCAGGAAGGGGAAACGCTAAGACACAGTATGTGCGTTTTTTCCTTCCTTCATTTATTTGTTGCACATTTATTGAGGGCCTACTATGTTCAGGGCTCTGGCTGGCTCCTGGAGCCACAACCAGGACAAAGATGCCACCTTCGCTTCTGAGGAACTCCCGGTGGCAGGGGGAGACAGACACACGGGCAGTGACAGAGCAGAGGGATAAACAACGGCTGACGTGGCTCTCGTGGGGCCGTGGGGCCGGCAGAAATCTGGAATGTTCAAGCCAGAATGGCCCCTGGAGAGATTCTGACGTCCTTTAAGCCGAGCTTCAGGGAGTCCATGATTGTCCCCAACTGTGGTCCCCAAGGGGTACGCCAAAGCCAAATACTGTGCAGCTGTGTGGGCCCCCGCGGTGGCCCCCGCCACCCGCCTGGGCTCTAACCTCCTGCTCTGGCGGTGATGCACACACCCGCAGGGCGCTCTCCACACAAAGCCCGGTGCGCCTGTTCCAGGATGTCACGGCTGTCATTCAATCCTGCCAATGGCTCTGCTGCCGTCACAGAGCAAGAACCAAGAGCGAGGTCTGCAGCTTTGCACGGGGTCTGGCCAGGGCTGACTGGATTTGTCCCTGGCCGAAGGACACCCCGTGGGGTGAGCTTTAGCCCCCATAACACAGCATGACGGTCCGAGGACTGGGAAACACTTTTGTCACCAGGCAACTGCCTCTTTTCTCCCAGAGCACCTCCCCCGGGAGGAGCCGATTAAAATCAGTGGCCACGATTCAAATAGCCGGTGACTGTGAAGCCACAAAGGGCAGCCGAGCCCAGAGACAAACAGACCAGTCTCCGTTCGGCTCTGCCACCTTCCCGTCAGGGAGAGCTACGGAACCAGACTTGGGCAAGTGCCTTACCCTCCGGGAGCCTCAGTTTCCCCATCTGCAAAATGGCAATAACAACAGTGCCTTCCTCATAGGGTGGTTGTGAGGGTTACATGCAAATGCATGTATGTAAAGTGCTTGAAACTGCCCGGCACACCAAGTGCTATCCAGCGTGTGCTGGTAAACAGGCCGTGTGACAGGGCGGCAGGGGAGGAAGCCCTAGTCTGTAGCCTTTGCCAATTTCTATGGTGCAAACACTCCCACCGTTGTCGATTTCAAGCTACTGATGATTTAACAACAGGCT
Organism: Varecia variegata; assembly: GCA_028533085.1. Lineage (NCBI taxonomy): Eukaryota > Metazoa > Chordata > Mammalia > Primates > Lemuridae > Varecia > Varecia variegata. The sequence continues at coordinate 9,469,667 of CM052452.1, forward strand.
TTCAAAATCCCTAAATATTTAACCAGTTACTCTTGCAAGCTAGTCAAGACGACTCTAGCACACTACTCAGTAGACCAGCGGTCCCCGACCTTTCTGGCACCAGAGACTGGTTTCATGGAAGACAATTTTTCCACGGACAGGGAGCGGGGGAGGTGGAGCTCAGACAGCGATGCATGGCCGGTACTGGGATGCGACCCGGGGCCTGGGGACCACGGCAGTAGGCTGTTACTATTATTCTTGTGTTTGTGTGTGCGTTCATTTATGCCTTCACTGTGGAGTGCCAAGGGTTTGGACCCCACAAAGAAGGAGACAGTCCCTGACCTCAGGGATCCCAGAGTCTAGAAGGAAAGACCATCATGGCACACTAGTGGGTTCCAGCTGCAGCAGGGGTGTGGACAAGAGGCACCCAGCACACCCCCGTTTTATTGCTAGGAAAACCACGGTGTTCAAAATGGGTTGCAAGGCAGAAAGAGAACGCAGACTTGAAGGTGTCTGAATAGTAGTTTCTAGAGTTTGCTCGTCCCTTCTAATCACTTAGCCTGGAGTAACTCCCATGGCTTGGTTATGTTCTAGGAGCAACAAGACACTTTCCTTTAACTTTGGGCCACTGACTGCAAGAAATTGGTAGGGACTCCAGGTGCCGCCTTGCTTGGTCTCTGGTTTAGTGAAGACCACACCTAAACCACATCAAACCCGTGATGATTAGTGATGCTCTCATGGAACAGGGCCAGGGATATCGGCTCTGACACTACAGTTTCTCTCATAAGCTCATTCAGGCTCCTCCTGATGCTGGTTTCATATGTCTGGGTCTCTTGGTTTAAGTGTCAATGGAATCAGAAACTCACATCCTCAATTTGCATTTTGCACTAAAATTGTCCTTTTGGTTATCTTTTGAGCAATCCTTCCTCCCCTGATGCACCCTGATCTTTTCAGCTCACCCTGGGCAACAGCGTGCCGTAGGAGGTAAATTCAGATCTGAGTTGGATGCCGGCTGTGCCACCCCCTGGTTGTGTCCCCTTGGGTTGGCTACATTGCTGCTCCAAACCTCGATGCCCTCATCTGTAGAATGGGCACCACAATCTCATCTCCGTGGAGTCGGCGAGAGGATTGGGCCAGGGTGAAATGACTGGCATAGAGCACACCCTTCCCGGCTGGCCACTCCTTCCCTTGGGGGAAATGTGTGGGACTTCATGGCCAGCCTGACTGTCCTCTCTCTGCTTGCCCTCCCGCCATCTTGTCCCCATGGGCCCCGGGGAGACAAATGGAACTGAGATTCAAAACTCTGTCCAGCCCCCAGTTCTCATTAAATCACGTTCAGCCTTGGGAGAATGAGCTCGGTAAGGGGAATTTAGAACAGTCATTCCTTCTCTTCCTTCTCTGAGTGCTTTAGACTCAACCTGAGTTGGAAAACCATGTCTTCTCGATTGCTGGGATTCTTGGGCTCCCGGTGATGCACCCCCTGCACCCCCCAGGAGGCACGACTGCCACCGCCACCAGCATCTTCGTCTCAACAGGTAGCTGGGGCCGAATGCCCAGATCACAGAGGGTTGCGGCTCCGAGGGGGGTGGGCTGGCCCTAAAAATAGGCGACAAGGGCTCTTCGGGGAGGGTGGCTTGAGCCTGTTTTTCTATTATTTATACAATTATAAATAGTGACCAATGACTGGAACCCGCAGGGGGCAAATGGAATGTCGTCTCTGGACCGGCTTCAGACTCTCTGTGTTGTTGTCCAAGAGACAAACTTATCAGAGAAACAGAAAGAGGTGGCAGAGGACCAAGATCTATTTTAACTTCACCGTCACTTTACATCGAGCGGTGGGCAGGCTGGGCCGAAGGAGACAGGAGTGGTCGGGATTTGGAAGGGTCTGCTACAACCTCTTCTCCGGTCGAATAGTGACAACCCCAGAAGGGGACTCCAGGTGGCCATGCTTTTACTGACTCATTATCTGTGATGGGGGGAGAGGACTGTGATGGCCCCGGACCCAGGAACCAATGGCACTTCTTGCAGGTCCCTGTCTCTACCAAAGGTCACCCGGCTGTCAAAAAGGGAAGAAAACCCACTTCTTCCATCTGCTTAGTCAGTTTGCCACAATTTAGTTCTGAGTAACGACCGAGTTCTTCTTCTTTACTGAGAACTAAGCATTTTCTATACTATGTTAATACGTTATCCTCGTTGGATCCTAAGACAACATTATGGGATGTGTATCTTCGTACCCCCGTTGTGAGCACGAGGAACTGAGGCTTGGCCAAGCGACACCAGAGTCAAAGCTCTTGGCTGCCACATTGGTGGTTCTCCAATGGTTTTGTGCCTCAGAATTCCTTGTGTCAAAGGGACCCAGGAATCTGCATTTTAATTGATTCTGCTGCGGTCCATCTGAGGACCACCCCAAACATCTGGGACAGAAAATAGGGGACTGGGTGTGCTCACCTGGGACCCCTCCAGGCACTTCCCCGGAATCCTTCCATGAAGCCCGTGGCAGGCTGGCAGGCATCCAGCAAGCACTGTGCAGGGAGGGTTAAGAGCCCCCCAGGACTAAGACGCTGGCTTCTTGTGGCCTCACTGTCCCCAGGCACCTGCAGGAATGGACTCTGCTCTCAGGTGCAGGGAGGGAGACCCCTTCCCAAAGGGTCACCTCTGTGGCTACAAATGGGCACGGATCACAAGGAAAAGGTGTTACTGACTGTCCCCTTGGCTGTCTGGCTTCAGGCAGGCCCCACCTGCAGCGTGCTACTAAATGGCTGGGGTTGGACGTTGAGTCGGGCCACCTCTGGGGACCCGGAGCTGCACCACAGCGCAATGCCGCAGGCTGTGAACGACGACGTAGAGCAGCAGAGCAGCGAGGGCTGGTCCTGCCCTCACCCACCCCAGCACCTCCCAGCCAGGGCGGCCGTCGGGGGCTGGGCAGGGGGGCAGGCTCAGCCCTCCCCATTTCCTCCCCTTCACTCCTGGGATGACCCCAAGTACCAGTGAGACCGGCTGAGTGCCCGGGAGGCAGGGATGATAAATACGTGTTGGGGTTTGGAGTTGGTGCCGTGGATAATTTGGGGCTTGCTTGGGAACGGAGGCGGCCGCACCTACCATTTGGGCCGGCTGGGGCAGGCAGTGGGGGACGGTGGGGGAAGCAGGTGTGGCTGGGAGCCCGAGGTCCCCCGGCCCTGCCAGGACACACAGCCCGGCCATGCTGACGCAGCGGCGCTCAGGGCCGGCTCCCAACCCTGCTGCAGAAGGCAAGTCTGGGAACCAGCGCCCGCTCTGCCTTCCCGAGGGAAGAAAGAAGTGGGATGTGAGTAAGAGGCAGAGACTTCCCAGCCGCTCTCAGGAGCCCCTTAAATAGAAGAAACTTCACTCCTGCCAGGGAGACTCCACGTGCTTAGCGGGTTTGGGGGCTTCTGGGTCTCTGACCGTGTGCACAGGGTAAAATCCTGGACGGGGCTCAGTGTGGGGAGCTGATGGGTCCTGCTGGGGGAGGAGACCTGGAGAGGACAGCCCCCCTCCCTGCTGACTTTGGGTAGGAGCCAATTTGCGGAACCCAAGGCAGGGCTGACGAGCCCCTCAGAACTGGATAATTCAACCCTCTCATTTTCACAGAGGAGGAAACAGAAGCTCAGAGTGGTCACCCAGCCAGGACATGCCTGGCTAGACCTAGAGCAGCTCCTGAGACGCAGACCAGGCGGTGGGGTGTGCGTGGGCCCCGGGCCATTTAGGTCAGGCTGTCCTGCATTCTGGTATTAAAATGCAGGATCCTGGGACGCGCTAGGGTAGAATCACTGGAGTGACTTTCCTGTACAGGCCAATCCGAGAGCCTCTAGAGGTGGGGGTGGGGGTTGGATTCCAGTGGGTCTGGGTTCAAATCCTGTCTTTGGCCTCAGGCAAGTGACTTTACCCCTGGGTTTCTGTTTGTGAAATGGGTACGTAGATTTTACATAAAGTGTGACGCACTGCTGGCACACAGAAGGTACTCAGTGTGGACAAGTGTGACTCTGGTCATCTGGTCAGCTCAGGGACTGCTGCTCCAGGTACAGTGGCTGGGCGGGACAGGGTCAGTGACCTCCCAGGGGTCTCCTCCACAGAAGTGCTCAGGTTGTGTGTTGCAGATGGGGAGGACAATTTGGTGCCTGTCCCCCGGGGCAGGTTTAAGTCCCACAGAGGGAGGGAGGGAACACAGGCTGGAAGATCTATGAAACCTGGAGCTCAAGCCCCGCCACCAGATGTCACAGGGTGAAGAGAGGGCCTGTCCACTTCTGGGTGGAGGAGGGTGGGTGTGAACAGGTGTGAGTTCAGCAGAGGGCCCTGTGGGTGTGTTTGCGGGTCAGCAGGAAGTGGGGGGAGCCCTGGGTCCTCAGAGAGGCTGGGGCGGAACTGAGGACACAGGGACATGGCCACGATCCCCTTCCCTTTGTCTCCGTGCACAAAACATGGCGGAACGGGGCATGTCCTCACCCCACTCATACTGAGGGTTTATTTCCTGCTCAGGAGGACGCAGACAGAAGGCCCGTTGCTTTGGACTAGCTTGACATTCAGAAGTCAAGGAGAACGGAATTTTCTCAAGACATATATATTTAGAAGCAGCAACATGGGGCTAAAAAGTCTCATTTTGGAGGACCTGGGAAGGGGGAGGCAGCCCTCGGTCTGTGGGGTCGGGGGAAGAGCCCTGGTGCAGAAAGAGCTGGAGCAGCGGTTCTCGAACTTGGCCGTACATTAGAACCACCTGGGGAGTGTGTGAAACTCTGGTGCTCAGGCCACACCCAGCCCCCAGCTGAACCAGGCTGGGCGGTGGGGAGGGTGGCGTTGGTAGGTGCGGACAAGGAGACCCACCCGGGGAGCGCTAATCCCAGGCAGATGAAATCAGTCTCTGGGGGCAGGGGCGCAGGTGGTGGTATTTTTAAAAGGTGCACGCAGGGTGCAGAGTCACAAATCCAGCTGACTCGGTGGTGTGATGCCCGCACCACCTGGCACCGTGTGTGTGTGTGGGGGGGGTGTGCACGTGCTGCAGTGTGTTCTTGGAGATGCTGGTGTGTGACCCTGGGCTCCGATCAGGCACCTGGCAGCTTGTGCTGAAGCCGTGGCTCATTAACCCCCCATAACCCAGAGACGAGAGTGGCACAGCAGCCAGGAGTGGCTCGCAGGTGGCACCTGTACAACTGCCTCTCCACGGCCACGTGTCACTTGCTTACCTCCATCTCGCTCCACTCAGGATGCATTTGGGGCCTCACAGGGAAGACACGCTCCCATTCCTCCGAGAATCAGTCTGGAGCTGCTCTCTCTGCGGACCACCCTGGTAAAGGAAGTGTTAGAAATTTGGGGTTAGTCAGCGTGACCTTGGGCAAGTCACTTCTCTTTCACGTTTCCTTTGCTTAAAAAAATATATATATAAGGATGCAGCTCCCTCAGTCCTTCCTTGATGACAATGCGTGTGAGTGACTGAGCTCTCTGAACATCAGTTTTTAAAAGATGACTTCTCAAGCTCCTCCCAGATGTCAGAAGGCAAAACCCCACTACAAAAAGAGGGAGACCGAGGCTTAGAGGGCTGGGTTTAGTAGAACCAGGGTGCAAGGTCAAATCATAGGCAGCCACAACCACCCTTGAAAATCCCCTACAGTGGTCATAAATTATGGAACGCACAGCTCTGTGTGCACAGCCAGGTACAGGAAATGCGTATGACAGGGCTGTGCAAATGTCCAGGAACACACTGTGCATGCCAGCATGAGGCACATAATCTGAAACGGTATTTTTATCGACTTCACATGGTATTTATTTTTGCAGCTTTATGGAGGTAGGATCAACAAATAAAAATTGAATATATTTAGGGTATACAACGTGATATTTAAACATATGTATATATCGGGAACCGATCACCACAGTCAAGCTAATTGACATATCCATCGCCTCGCATAGTTGCCATTTTTTTGTGTGTGGTGGGAACACTTGAGATCTATTCTCTTAGAAAACTTCAGGCATACAACTAACCCATGATTACTAACTGCTCACCATTTGTACGTTAGATGGTACTTATGTTGCAGCTAAAGATTTGCACCCTTTGACCAATATGTCCCCTGTGTCCCCCTCCCACGGTAACCACCATCCTATTCTGCTTCCGTGAGTTCGACTTTCTTAGATTCCACATATGAGATGTGATATTTGCCCATGTCTGCCTCATTTCACTCAGCACAGCGTCCTCGGTTTTATCCGTGTTGTTGCAAATGGCAGAATCGCCTTCTTTCCAAAGGCTGAAGCGTCCTCCAGTGTGTGCGTGTGACACTTTCTTTATCCGTTCGTGTATCAATGGACACTTGGGTTGTTTCCACATCTTGGCTATCGTGGATGCTGCCGCAACACACACAGGAGCACAGATCTCGCGTTGAGATACTGATTTCATTTCCTTTGGGTATAAACCCAGTAGTGGAATAGCTGGATCATATGGTCGTTCTATTTTTAATTTTCGGAGGAAACTCCGTGCTGTTTTCCATAACGGCGGCACCGGGGAGCTCAGCGGCAGGGCATTTGACGGCACAATGGCTGTACCAGTTTGAAACAGCATTTAAGGTATCTCGTCTAAACTGTTCCCCTTCCCTTCTTCTCTCAACCCCCTGCCCCTCCAATACCTCCACTGAAAGCTCACAGCTCCTGGTGGGCTCTAGGATTTAACCCCGGTTTGACTGACTCTTCGTACTCTATGCCCAGAATTTATTTCAACCCCAGAAAATAAGTCACCTGTTGGGGTTTTGCACAAGTTCCTGATTGAAGTCCTCGCTCTCTTGGATTGCAAGAGCTCTGGTGTGCATGAACGTGCCCTGGAGTCTGGTGCAGCGTGCGGGGCTGGGGGCTCTGAGGTCGGGACCTGATAGAGCCCCCAGGTGGTGGTGAGGCGGGGTGAGCAGGATGGAGGTGCCTCTGCCCCAGCTACGGGGAAAGGGGTCTAAATCCACGGGCCGGCCAGGGATTGGTCCTTGCTGGCCTCTGTGCTTGGTCGGGTCACATGGCCAACTTTCAGCAAACGGGGGGATGGTGGGGAAGGGGAGGAGCGGCAGATTAGAAACCTCCAGGGGGCTCTGGCTAAAGCCTGGGGGAGCACCCAGCTCCTTACCTCCAGCTGCCCCAGCACCCCGGGCTCCGCGCAGCCCTCGGGAGGAACCGGGCGAGCCTCCACCCGCAGCTGCTCCGCTCTGATGTCACCAGAACGCGTCTCCGTCAGGCCTCAGCCACCATTCTTAGTCCCAAGAATACACCTCCGCCTGTGGGAAGTCTCTCGACTTCAGCAGGCTCTTTATAAACCACTTGGAAACTTGTGGAGGGCAGGAGTACTTTCTTTTGTGCAAGATGTTCTAGGGGCTTCCGCAGTGGGCAAGTGGGCACAGCCTCCCTCCCCAGGGAGCCCTGTGAATGCTGCTATGGTGGCAGGAATGGTCACTCCCAGCCATTGAACTTGCTGGCCGCCCTCGAACACGGCCAGTTCAGTGATGACCGCTGCGGGTGGGGTTGGCGCTGCGGGCTGAGCTCCGCACTAACCGAGCAGTTCCAGAGCAGTGGCATGACCTGGGTTCGAATCCTGACTCTGCCACTTCCGACCTTGGGGAAGTCGCTTTGCTTCTCTTTGTCCCTGTGGCTGCATCTGAAACCAGGGCAATGAGAGGCAGGGCTGCAGTGCAGGAGAAAAGAATGGAAACGCACAAGTGCTTAGAACAGCACGGACGGGCGGGCCATCGGGCCGGCTGCCACTATCTGCTGTTGCGACTGGTGTCCTTAGGAGGCACCATTGTCCACACTGTACCCACAGCAAACGGAGACCTCGCCCCCGGGTTCAGTGGCGTGCCCCAGCCACCCACCCAGTTAGCGACAGCAGCAGGAGTTGATGTGGCGTCTGTGCCACCGGGACGCTTGTGGTCAATTATAAAGCTCTGCCGCCCCCTAGGGCATGGGCCCGGGGGACCAGATACAGTCGAGACTAGGGGGGCTTCCCGCCTCTCTGAACCTGTGACCTGCGGGAGAAGTGCCCCCCTCTGCACCCGGCTAGAGGAGCTGCTGAAATCCACCGTCTGTCACTAAGCCTCAGTTTCTTCATCTGTAAAATGGGTTTGTAACACCACCCTCCTCTGCAGAATGGCCTGAGGATTAAAGGACACAGGCTTTTGCAAAGGCAACTCCCCACTTCTGCTCTGGCCCCATAAGGCTGTGTCCTGGACGCGGCAGGCTGATCTCCGAGATGCACCGAGGCTGGAGGTGCCCGTGTCTCCCCCAGGCCTCCCTGCAGACCTCGCAGAACTGCATCTTTGGCACAGAATTGAGCTGGGGACTCGCGCTGGTTGTTTACGTGTGTCAACGTCCCTCTTGATGGACCTGAGGGCTCTCACGATGTCCTCGCCCGAGCAGATGTCCCAGGAGGGTGGTGACGGCTGGATCTGACGCCTCTCCTCTCCCTCAGCGCCCACCCACCCCAGTCACTATGGGGTCACTCCCTCTGCCTGGAGAGGCACCGTCTGGTGACTTTATCCAGGCGTTTTCCACGTTTGCCATGGGACAGCTTGTGCTGTGAGCTCACAGGAGGACCAGCACCTCTGGGAGGCTGGAGATGACCTGCTGGCTCCAGGAGGGAGTTGGGAATACGAGGTCCCCCTTTCTGGTGTCAACACCCCCTGCCAGGCCCCCACCAGACAATGTAAGAGGCGGAGCATAATGGGACATGATCTATGGGGGGCACACCCTGCTCAGAAGGCAGGGGACAGGCAACAGCGCGCCCGGCTAGTATTTTATTTATGGACTAGAATGAATCCCACTAACCTCACAACTGTCCTCCTCTCCTGTCGGCTCATCCTACAACGACCAGTTTTATTTTTTATTATTTTAGAGACAGGGTCTCACTGTCGCCCAGGCTGGAGTGCAGTGGCGTCATCACAGCTCACTGCAACCTCCAACTCCTGGGCTCACGGGATCCTCCTGCCTCAGCCTCCCAAATTGTTGGGATTACAGGTGTGAGTCACCGCGCCTGGCCCAGAGACAAGTTTGAAATTGTCCCTTCTGGAAACTCTTCCACTGACCTCAACTCACACCAACCTCTTCCTTCTCTGAAATGCTACAAGAGTAAGAGTAGCAAGAAGCGGGGGGCTGCAGGGTCGGTGCACCCACTGAACATTACCTATGCGGGGCATGACTTCGGCAGGTAGGAGGAATTCAGGAGAGAGGGGAGCAGGAAAGACAGACGACACGTTCAGTGGTGAGGCTAAGAGGAAAAGGAAGAATTAGGATTTCTGTCATGGGACCCAGGGCACCTGGCGTTGACAGCATCACCCCATCTGGGGAGTGAAGGGGGTCCTGGAATCTCCCATCAGCACAGGGACTGTACAGTTTGGAACTTTTAAGAGAATTTGGCACCTAACAGGCCTCGAAATTCTAATTTTAAATGAATTGAGTAATCAATCATGGCCAGGTTTTTAAAAATTGTGGTAAAAATAAACATAAAATTTACCATCTTAACCATTTTTAAGCGTGCAATTTAGTAGTGTTAAGTACGTTTACATTGTCGTATTGGCCAGATTTTGACTTGAAAGTTATCGGAGAATTTTACTAAGTTTGTAAACAGAATGCTACTGTTTAAGAGAACCCAAGATTTTCATATTTGCAAGTTCAGTTTGTTAGATGTATAAGAATGCATACTGAAGAACTCGGGAAGTTTCTGAAAATTGCTTAAGAAGAAATCAAATATATTAAATTCGTTAGTGCACTTAAAATATTTAAGAGAATTTATTTAAGTGGTGTTAAAAAAAGCCCTTAAAAAGGATCATAATATATAATCAATAGTGATGTTCATGAATTCACCATAAAATTTTGGGGAAGAACTACTGTTTCAAATTTGTATTTGCAGTAAATAAGATATTAATTTTTAAAAACCAACAAAATAGCCTCTGTTAATCTTTCACAAAAGCCTTTTTAAGAGCTGGGTGTGCTGGCTCATGCCTATAGTCCCAGCTACTAGGGAGGCTGAGGCAGGAGGATCACTTGAGCCCAGGAGTTTGAGGCCAGCCTGGGCAACATAGCAAGACCCCATCTCTTAAAAAAACAAAAAAGCCTTTAGGGACACCAAAAGCCCACATTGACAAGTAAGTGCTCTGTAGTCTTCAAACCATCTGTACATAAAATATTTCGGTACTCAGTGGTTCCCAAACTTGCAGGGGTATCAGAAGCCCCTGGAGGGCTGGGTAAAATACAGACCACTGGGCTCCAGCCCCAGAGTTCTTGATTCAGTGGGCCTGGGCCCGAGAATCTGCATTTCTGACAAGTTCCAGGTGATGCTGGTGCAGCTGGTCTGGGACGAGACTTTGAGAACCTCTGCACTGGATCCACGGCTGTCACTGCCGCCATCCACTGTCCTCTGAGCTGCTCACTGCTCTGCTGTGGGCTTAATTCCCCGCCTCTCCCAGGAGAATAACATGCCAGCACTTACCTTGCAGGGCGGCGGTGAGGGCCAGAGAGATGGCTGTGCACTGCCTGGCACACGGTGGGCTCGCGGACACGGTAGAAACGATTATATTACGGTTATATGCCCAGCTGGCGACACAGCCTGGGTGCCTTTCTTATGTTCCATGCACCCAGCGTGGTGCCAGGCACATAGTAGGCGCTCAAAAAACACTGACGTCAATGACTCTAACTGTCCCTTCCCCACCTACTATGAACGATCCAGCGTTGCTTGCAAGGAGGGACGCTTCCTGATCACGCCAAGTGTCCTCATTAAAAGCACCCGGACCTCAGGGTTTGCCTTGTCCATGAAGGTGGGAGAAGATGCTGGAAGGCGGAAGACAGTGAGGTCGTCTTGTTTGCTGCTGCTCCAGCTGTGGCTTGTAGAGACGTGGGGTTAACTATGTGCTGAACGCCCAGTGACCCAAAGGGCAACGTAGGCTTCGGTAGGGCGGGGGGGGGGCTGCCCTGCCAGGAGCCCCGAGCCCCCTCTGCCTGCTGGGGCCACCGTGAGGGGTCAGGAGGAGGTGTGTGCACAGTGACGAGCCAGGGGCCTGTTGCAGAGAGCGCAGTGAGAACGACCTGGCTCGTTGGAGACAGCCTGGCGACTTTTCAAAGTCGGGCTGTCGCGCGGGGGACTCCTGTTGTTGGGGTGTGGCTGTGTCACCCTGGGGAGGACCCCATGCCTGCTCTAGTTCACTCAAGACAGACACCGAGTGCTCTTCCCCGACGGTTCTCTCGTGAGGCTGTTCTGCTCGTGCCTGTCCTGGGATCAGAATCACCCGCAGCTGGGCTTCCCCAAGGCCGTCGGCCGGCTCCAGCTGGGGCCCCGCTGGACCCGCGTTTCCTGGTGTCTGTGTTTCCACCACATCTCTTCAAGGATCTGCAGATTTGATTGGAAGCTGAACAGGGAAAGATTCAAGACTGGGGAGTCACAGATGGACGGAATGCTGCCTTCTCTTTGTACTAATGAGCACTTATATTTGGTGAAGTAACACAGCATTATTTAGGTCATTTAGAAGCTGTTAGACTGCAAGTGAAGAAAACGTGGTGTAAACATCACAGATGTATATTGTATCCCTCTTATCAGGACGTTTGAGATGGGCATTTCTAGGGTTGGTACAGAAATAGCAAAGTCAGGGCTCTGGGCTGGCATTTCTTTTCTTTTTCTTTTTTTTTTTTTTGAGACATAGTATCTCAATCTGTCGCCCAGGATGGAGTGCAGTGGTGCCATCACAGCTTCATGGCTCACTGCAGCCTTGGACTCCTGGGCTCAAGTGATCCTCCCACCTCAGCCTCCCAAGTAGCTGGGACTACAAGTGTGCGCCACTATGTCTGGCTAATGTTTAATTTTTTTGTAGAGACAGGGTTGCCCAGGCTGGTCTTGAACTCCTGGCCTCAAGAGATCCTCCGACCTCAGCTTCCCAAAGTGCTGAGATTATAGGCATGAGCCACTATGCCAGGCCTGTGCTGGCATTTCTATAATCCCTTGGGCCTTCCACTCATGGCTGCAATGTGGCTGCAGCAGCACCAGGCATCACATCCTCTCTTCATAGGACTCATATCCTATCAGGAAGAGAGAAGGCAGCAAGGAAAGTTTCTCTCTTTTCATCCCAGAGCAAAAATCTTACCAAATTCTTTCTGCAGACTTAACATATGCCAAGCTGAGTTGCACACCCTCTCCGAGGTCAACTGCTGGCGTACTGGGCCAACCAACCACACTTGGCTTCAACCACTCGCAGTTAGTTCATATCCTGAAGGACGGAGAAATGGCTGTTAAACAGGCAACCCAGTGTGCAAACTGCCTCCAGGGTCCTGCTAGATACCTGGTTTCACGTGATGCACTTTTAACCAACCACCTAGCATTTCCCGAGTGCCTGCTACCTGCCTGGCATTGTGCTCAGCACACAGGGATAACCTAGGAAAAGCAAGTGGGACTAGAAACAGTCCGCAGGACCAAGTGTCTCATTATCGTGGAGGGAGGCAAACAATGGCTGCCCCCTATTTTTGTAAATCAAGTTTTACTAGAACACAGCCACGACCATTCATTTAGGTATTGTCTGTGGCTGCTTTTGTGCTACGACAGCAAGACTGAGTAACTGCAACAGACACCGTCTGGCTTACAAAGCCTAAACTATTTACTATTTGGTGCTTTATGAAAAATAGTTTGTCAGCCCTTGCCTTACTGTGATAAGCTCCATTGTTTACAAGACAGAAAACATGGTGTCCGCGCTCAAGTTGACAATACTCTGGCTAGGAAGATGACACGCACACAAAGAGAAAAAAATAGACACACCCCATCACTGGGGCCTGTATCTGGAATAGTTTTGGGGCAACTCTTGGAGTGGCAATTTCCCTTTTCCTTCTGAAACTGTTTCTTCTACCTGATGCCAGCTTCTTTTAAAACATACTAAAAACACCCTCAATCCAGTTTAGCAAATACCAGGCACCGCACGGGTGCAGGAAATACACACACAGCGGTGATCCCGCCCCTGTGTCTGCTCTCAAGGAGCGCAAAGGGTTGGGGGGCACACAGGCAGGAGGTGAGAATTCAGAGTGGCGAGGGGTTAGGCACAGGGTGACAAGGGGGTGTGGCAAAGCCCGACCTGGCCAGGGGGAGGCTATGGGGTGATGTGGAGTGAGTCAGGCAGCTTCCGGGAGAAAGTGAGGTCGAAGCTGTGCCAAGTGCAGGGTGCTGATGGTGGAGGAAGGGTGTTCTAGGCAGAGGGAACAGCCTATGCAATGGCTCAGAGGTAGGTGCGTATAGGGAAGTCACGGAGCCTGTGGCAGGAGGGTGATGTGATAAGCTGTGCTTAAAAGTGTGGGCTTCATCTGAGGACAACAGGAAGCCGCAAGTGAGGGAGGAACTCCAGGAGATACATGTTTTAGAAAGACCAGGTAGGAGGCAGGTGAACTTGCCCAGGCCAGAGACAATGGTGGCCTGGGCCAGGGTGGGGACAGTGGGGATGCACAGGGCCCCAGGGTGGGCCCTTCAGCAGGACGAGGTGACGGAGGAATGACGAGGAGAGGGAGAAGCGGTGAGCCCCATGGCGCAGCACCTGGGCTCAGCATCATTCATTCATTCATTCATTCATTTCTGGATCATTCTGGAAATCAGCAGACCTCTCCGGAGGGCACCTGCCAAACATGGGGTGTGAGGCCAAATAACTGATTTCCTGCCTAAGACCCCTCGGATCTACTCAGTGAGTCAACCTCCTCCATGTGTCTGAAACAGCCACCAATGAAGAAATGGCAAGTTGCTCACAATACCCGGATGTTTCTAGGCATAAGTGGAAAAGAGCTAGTCCTGGCCCGTGGGGCAGGGGTTGGGGAGGGAACAGGAAGAAAGGAACTGTTTCCTCTTTCTCTGAGTCACTCACTGGAGTCGAGGAAATCCAGGTTTGGTCTACAAACAATATCCCCAACATAGCTCACAGCAGCCTCAGACTCCTGGGCTCAAGCACTTCTCCTGCCTCAGCCTCCTGAGTAGCCGGGACTACAGGCACACATCACCATAACCTGCTAATTAAAAAAGAAATTTTTTTTAGAGATGGGGTCTTGCTATATTGCCCAGGCTGGCCTGGAACTCCTGACTTCAAGCAATCCTCCTGCCCCAGCCTCCCAAAGTGCTGGGATTACAGGTGTGAGCCACTGTGTAAATTCAAGTGGATTTTGAAAAGCACTCCTGATCAGGACGTTGTGGGGGAATCAGGACATTGCAGTGGAGGCATGGTGGTGTAGACACATCTCTCCCAGCCTTTGAACTGTGCAGCCCACCAGCGACAGAAGTAGTAAAACAAGCTGGGAACATATTTTGCTTTCTTCTGAGTCACCCAGGGAAGGGAGATGGAAAACTACCGCTTCCCTCCCTCTCTTTCTCAGATAGGAACACGGGTTCCTTGGCGGGGACAGCAGAGCCTGGGGTGTGTGACCAGTTGGCAGGATACCTGGGCCATCTCCTGCGGCCGCTGGCTCCTTCCTGGCTCTCTTGGTGTTCCCTCTGCAAGAGAGTCTTCTCTTGGCAGGTCGCTGAGTGCCAGAAGCTTAATGAGCTTTTAAGGTTACAGATGCTGTTTTCTTTGGGTGGCTGTGCAGCCGCGACGGGGGTGGCTCACGCAGAACGTACCTTGCCGAGACAGCGACGATTCGCAGTCTGCCACTACTAGATGAAACTAGGAAACGTTTGCCGGTATGCTCTTGCCCTCCCTCACCCTGGAACCATCTGTTTGTCTCTATTACCGTGTACACAATGCTGCTGGGGGACTTCGGCCCTTCCCAACTGCCGTCCCACACGTCGCAAACCTGCACAGCACAGACCCGGAACCAGCCCTTCTGTCAGCAGCGAGCTGTCCACCCCCAGCTCCAGCAGGGGCTGAAACCAAACTAAAGTGATTAGCAAACGGTAAATGGTGCGTGGACGATTTCAGTGAATAATTAAGAGAAAAGGACAGTGGAAGACCTAACACACAGAAGAAATGTCGGTTGCTGATCAATATTAGTAGCACATATATATATATATATATATGATACTGAGTCACCAAGAAGGCAGCAGGTGGTCCTCTGAACATTTGTTTTTTTTTGAGACAGGGTCTTGCTCTGTTCCCCAGGCTGGAGTGCAGTGGTGTCATCATAGCTCACTGCAACCTCCAACTCCTGGGCTCAAGTGATCCTCCTGCCTCAGCCTCCTGAGTAGCTGGGACTACAGACATGTGCTACCATGCCCAGCTAATTTTTTTTTTTTTTTTTTTTTTTTAGAGATGGGGTCTTGCTATGTTGCTCAGGCTGGTCTTAAACTCCTGGCCTCAAGTTATCCTCCTGCCTTGGCCTCCCAAAGTGCTGGGATTATAGGCACGAGCCACTGTCCCCGGCCCCTCTGAAAATCTTTAGCTGGTGGCTTCCAATCCCTGGAAAGGCGACATGATGACGTGCACACTAGTACCATGCCTTGGCATAAGGTCACAAGTGTGTCCTGGGCCTACCCTTCACTAACTCAACCAAACTGTACCTGCTGCAGCTGTCACAAGCAAGGTCACTGAAAACCCGCCATCTTCATGGGGGAGGACTGCCTTATACTAGTTGCTTCCAGGGGGATAAGGAGTTAAAACAAACTCGACCAGGAGGGCTGGAAAGAGCAGCTCAGGTTTGGAGTCGGGTGAGCCGGGCTGGGATCTGGGCCCTGTTACCCAGGAGCTGTGCCGTCCTGAGCAAGTCACTCAACTTCTCTGGGCCTTAGCATCCTCCTGCGTAAAACTAGGAGAATTCCAAGCACATCTGTGGCTGGCACAGAACAGGGCTCTGAACAGCGCGAGCTTTGGCACAGCGTGGAATGGGTGTGCTTTTTGGCGGTGTCCTGCCACAGGAAGGTAATGTTCTAGAAGCGTTTGCCTCCTACACGTCAGCCGCTCGGGACCCAGACAGGAGCGGGGGGGAGGGTGACCTCAGGAGCTCATAATGGACATTCCTACGGAGGCCTCGAGGCAGAAGGCACGTGGGATGGAAGAGGCCAGGTAGATGCAGGTGGGGGGGCCCTTGCTCCCCACAACCAGCTGCCCAGAGCTTTGTGGTCTAAACAGCGACTCCATGCCACCCGCGGCCCCCTCAATTCTCAATCACCCACCCATCGGAACCGGATTATTTCAGGCTCGGGAGGAGAGTCACATTTGGTTCTGAACGTGCAGACAGTCGGAAGCTCTCTGAGGAGCGTGACATCTTACACGAGCACGTTTCTGTTGTCTGGTGCTCAGGAAAACAAAAGCCCGGGGAGCGGACGCGGGAGCAGAGGAGATGGTGTTCAACAGCGTCGGGCAGGGGATTCCGGAAGATGTCGCCGGCTGGCTTGCTTGTAAGCAATGGCTGTCAGCGCCCATACAGTGGCTACGCATCCCGAGCGGGCTGCGAAGGGCAGTAGCTTAAAGGACAGGGAGGCCTGGATTCGAGAGCACAGAAGTTTCCATGCACTAGTGCGTCACCGGCTCGTTCGCACCACGGGGCAGGCTCAGAAGAGAGACGGTCACGTCCTCTGCAGACGGAATTGCTGGGACCGTCCCATCCGGCACAGAAATACATCACAGCCCCGGAACCACCCCAGATGGGTTGCTCTTACACCTCAGCCCGAATCATTTCTCTTAGCCAACGTGGCAGATCGGATTAAGGTCTTAGCTGTAACCAATTAAAAAAGTAAGGAAACCACAAGATTGCGTGTTGGCCTTTACAAGTGAACTCTGCTACCTGGCCACCTTCGTGAGCCCAGGGAGGACAGGGACACAGGGCTTATTTTCTTTTTTTTTTTTTAGAGATGGGCTCTCTCTGTCAATCACCCAGGTTGGAGTGCAATGACACGATCATAGCTCACTGTAACCTCGAATTCCTGGGGTCAAAGGATCCTCCCGCCTCAGCGTCCCAAAGTGCTGGGATTACAGGCGACAACCTTCTTGTTAAAGCAAATGCCTTGTAAAAATATAGTTTCTACTGGATTTTATACCTGTAATTAAAGAATGTTTCAGAAGCCCAGCTTACCTGAAACAGCAGTTATTTTGTTGTTAGGCAGTGACAGGGTTCGCCTTGGGCAAATAGATTTAGTGTTGACTATTTTTAACTATCTTTGACAACATCTACCCTATTGATTCAAGCTTTGACCAGGCTATTATTCAGCAAATTGAAGTGGCATAAGATTCTCCAATAAAACTGGCAGATCCTAAACATCCAATTTCATCATATTTAAGACTGTGGTCCCCAACCCCTGGGCCATAGCCCAGTACTGGACGGTGGCCTCTTAGGAACTGGGCTGCACATCACCGCCTGAGCTCTGACCCCACCCCTGGTCCGTGGAAAAATTGTCTTCCACGAAACTTAGGAACCCGGCCGCACATGAGGAGGTGAGTGGCGGGCAAGTAAGCGAAGCTTTATCTGTATTTATAGCTGCTCCCATCTCTGGCATTACTGCCTGAGCCCTGCCCCCAAACCCTCCAGCCCAGCTCCCCACCCCCCACCCCCGTGTCCATGATAAGTCGGTCCCTGGTGCCAAAAAGGTTGGGGACCGCTGATTAAAGATGCACTTTTGGCACCGTTATTAATTTTCTTAGGCACGATTTGCAGAAAAACCCCGCAGAGGAAGCAGTCTGGAAGCAGCAGAAACATTGTCGTGGCCAAGTCCAGAGGCGCAGGCTCCGAGACGCTTGGTCAAATCAAGTCACGTAACCTCTATGGGCCTCATCGCTCCTGTTTGTAACGTATCAGGAACGAAAAGTCTAGCAGTTGATCCTCAAGGGGCCCTTCAGCTTTTAAATTCTCTAAGCTCGTGGGAACTATTTAGGGAAGTTTCTTACAAAGGTAGCGATTACCCAGCATGGTTTGACTGCAGTTTCTTTCATCCCACTTTTATAACAGGCACATCACTCTCAGCCTAACCAGGCTGTTTTTATTTTTTAAGAGACAGGGTGTCACTCTGTTTGCTCGGGCTGGAGTGCAGTGGTGCAATCATAGCTCACAGCAGCCTCGAAATCCTGGGCTCAAGTGATCCTCCCGCCTCAGCGTCCTCAGTAGCTGTGACTACAGGTACACACCACCACACCCAGCTAATTAAAAACTTTTTTTTTTTTTTTTTAGAGATGGGGTCTTGCTATGTTGCCCAAGCTGGTCTCCAAATCCCAGGCTCAAGCGATACCCCCCACCTCGGTCTCCCAAAGTGCTGTGATTATAGGCGTGAGCCACTATGCCCAGCCTAACCAGAGTTTTTTTTGTTTTTTTTTTTAAACAGAACAGATTGCAGGAGATCTGGGTGGGTCAAGTCCATATACTAAGCAAAGAAAACTACGTAGTACATGTCAAAAAAAGTCTTTAGAATATACATTTTAGTCCTTAGATCAGTGACAGACATGTACTTCTGTATTCATTACAGCTCCTGGCACAAAGAAAGGCAGGTACATTAAAAGACACTCAAAGACAAGACATCAGACACCAGTGGTCAGCGAGAAGGAGCAGAGAGCAGCTGTTCCCAACCGCCCCCCCCCAGGTGCAGCCTGCATGTCCACTGGGGCAGCATCGCCCCCAAGGGGCCAACCTTTGTTCTCAGGGGCAGCAGAACAATATTACGCGTATTATGCTTTGCATGTATAAAGCAGATACACATATGCACACATAAGCAGATGTATAGTTTATCTGTGGTATTAAAATTTCACAGGGGGTCATAGCAGCATTACGCACAACAGCAAAAAGGTGGAGACAACCCGAATGTCCATCAACAGCTGAATGGAGAAACAGAATGTGGTACATCCATGAATGGAATATTAGCTGGTCATGAAAAGGAATGAAGTGCTGATTCCTGCTATGAAGAGGAAGAGCCTAGAAAACATTATGCTGAGTGAAAGAAACCAAGCACAAAGGCCACATGTCTGATTCCATTGGTACGAAATGTGCAGAACAGGCAAACTCAAGAGACAGAAAGCAGATTGGGGGTTGCCGGGGGCTGGGGGGAGGTGTGACTGCTAACGGGTGTGGGGTTTAATTTTAGGAGGATGAAAATGTTTTGGGACTAGAGGTGGTCGCTGCACAACACTGTGCGTGGACTAAATGCCTCGGATGTATACACTTCAAATTGGTTAATTTTACATTAGATGGATTTCATCACCATAAAAAAGGCAAAACAATTTCAGGGGGGAGTGATTAAAGTCAACAAAGGCTCCAGGAGGGGGACAATGTTGGACAAAAGGCAGATACAGACGCTGGGCGTGAAGCCCCCCAGCATAGGAATGGGTGTGACCAGGAAGAGCATCCTATAAAAACTGGTAGACTATTCGATAATTCTAAGACCTTGAGATTAAATGTTTGGAGACAGGAAAAGCATAACTTTTATTCCAAGTGTTCTCTAATTTCCCCCCAAATCAATGACTGGACTATGAAGGTTTCCATTAAGAATTCTGTCATTTTAAGAGAAGTGGGTGGAGATTCCAACCACGTAAGGATGTTATAACCCAGACTGTCCACTCAATCTCCCCAAACTTCCTGTCTGAGGTTCACTAATCAACCTGCAGCTCTTCCCACTCCCAGAGAGACTGGACGTCATTGTCCTTAGTTTCTCTGCACAGCCAAATAGGAAGTAGAACTTCCTGTGGAAACCCCAGCCAACTTTAAAACTTAAAACCAAACCAAAACAACAGCGTCGAGAGGAGAACCTCTGTGTCAAAAACCTAAACCACATTCTGTTAGCCTAGGTGGCGAGGAAACACCTGGAGCAGGCGGGAAGGTTGGAGAGCTGTGCTCGCGGGTAAGACTTGGGCAAATTGTCCCTTACAATTTGCAAGGTGGGACTACTGGCCCGGTTGCTAGTGTAGGGAAAGCAGCCAAAAAGAGAAAGAACACAGTGTGTACTGGTTGCTTATTGCAAGGGAAGAGAAGAAAAATGGAGCAAAGCGGAAATGTGCCGGTTTGAGAACCAGAATGGAAGCGTTGATGTCTTGGGCTTCCCACGTTGCAAAGGCAGCTGCTCTGCACACCGGCGGCAGGAGATGACAGTGACAATCCCTCAGCACCAAAGGCCCATTAAACGTTTTTCGGTTAAGTGACGGGACTCACCTTTGGCTACTATCAGATGCTGGCAGCCACCACTGCACCAGGGGCCGGCGGGGACAGAGGCATGAGGCAGTAAAGCAGATTGGGAAGTTCTGGAAAAGAACGTTGGGCATGATTACTGGCACACATAGGTTAAGTGTGGGAAGGAATCATTGCCAGAGGCATCACAAGTTTGTAAAAACAAGTAAGTAAAAGTCTTGGACAGGCCCCAAGCTTGTCCCCGCAGAAGTGGCCTGAGAGCTGTGCAGCTCGCAGGGAGGACACGCCCCCGACACCCACTTCTGAAGGGACCAGGGAGGGCCAGGCTGAGAAAGAACCTCCCTCCGAGGCCAGGATCTGCCGTGAACAATGAACCAGGGGGTTCCGCCCAGAGAGCAGAGTCGGGGTTTACTCAACAAATGTCCCGACGGCCAGGGCAGGGGGCTTCACAAGGCCCCCCATGCAGGATCTCGTCCAGCTGTGACTTCTGTGTGTATCATTCTTTTCCCAAACAGAGTGTTTACTGCAGCTATCCTGTCCCTGCTTCCCCACTGAACGGGAACTGGGGGTAGGAGGGCAGATAATCTCTTTTAGTTCACGGACCACAGGTCGCCCGGGAGTCATGCTGGGTTGATGGCACGAACCCGCCCGCAGAGAACTTAGCTGAGTAGGACTTGGGGGGGGACTGGGGGGGGCACACAGCAGTGGGGGCTCACCACACCTTGTTTTCCTCCTGGGAGCACAGAAGGCATTCACCAGCCTCCCCTGGAGTGAGGGCGTGGGCCACCACCGAGTTCTGGATACTCTGGCAGGGGTAGCAAATGTGACCTGCCAGGGGAGGTCTCCTCTCCTCCCCTTCTGCAGCCGTCTGCCGTGGGGACCATGAATTTACAAAGGCAGTGACATCTGTACGGGGTACCCCACTGCCTGCTACGTGCCACTGAGGCAGGGGCAACAGCCAGAGACGGGCGATGTTTGTTAGCTAGAACAGCCTGACTTACCGTGGGCTGTCTCCTGTCGGGGGAAGAGCACACTGGAGTGGCCCGTGGCTGTGGACACAGCCTTCCCTCTACTAGACACCTTTCCCGCGTCCGTGCGGAGTGGGAGTGGATACGGCGCGTGCCACCGCCAGACCCAGCTCATGCAAACCTCCTGGACGGGTCCCTCCCCATTCGGGTGGGAGGCAGGGAGATGGCCCCGGGGTGTTCGGAACCTCTGCGGTCCTGGCTCTCTGAATGCCCGCCAGAAGCCGGCCCCGCCAACCCACTGCCCTGCCCAGCGTTACGTGAGCAAAAAAGTTCTGTTGTGTTTGAGCCATAGTAGATTTTTGGGTCTATTTATTATGGAACTAGCGTTAACTCATACAATCATTGCTACATGGCCATAATATTTATTCTATAATTGCACATAATTTTAGTCACTGAAGGAATGTCCTCGTCCCTCAAGATTCTGAATTTTCAGAGCTGCAACGTTCAAGGTTAAAGTTGCTGCCAGACAATGGCTGAACCATTGAGGTAGTTGCTTACGCTGCCCGGAGTGTGGGTGGGAAGAACTGCTGCTCGGTGCCTCCCGGAGGCTCCGGGACCACGTGGGTTTCACATCCGGTTTCCCGCCCACGCACAGCAGTGAGATCTGGGTTTCCCCACCTACACAGTGGGAAGCTAACCCACTCGCCCTAGCAGGGGTCAGCAAACTATGGCCCGCGGGCCTAATCCAGCCTGCAGCCTGTTTTCGTACAGCCCTTGAGGCTAAGAATGCTGTTTACGCTTTTGAAAACAAAGAACATGCAACAGAGACAGTCTGTGGCCTGCCAAGCCCAAATTATTTACTATCTGGCCCTGCCTTTGGGGCTGCTGGGAGGATGACAGAGCTCAGGACAGCGCCGGGCTCAAGGCTAGCACGCGGTACACGGTAATGCACGCAATACGGCGACTAAAGTCTCCAAAAATAAACCCTCCCAGAGTCACATTCTGCGTTTTGTCCAGTTGAAAGTTCTCTCCTTCCCTCCAAACACCAAGACAAAATAAAGAAAAACCCGGAGAGCCACATGTCGATTATCATGGCCACAGATACTTTTAAATTAAAAAGTTGCTGGTAGTCCAAGTTCACGTGCTTGGACTGAGGAGTGTGGACTGAGGAGAAGCAGTATTTCCCCTTCACAGCAGAGGGACCCGACACAGCGGAAGGTCTGGAAAGATACGCTGAGAAAGACTGAAACGTTTTAAAGTGAGAACAAGACCTTAAATAGTATAAAATGTAAAACTGAGCTGGCAACAGTCCTTAGTGCTGGTTTTCTCAATAAAACGATTTTGCTGTGTAAATGCGCTTATAACCAAGATCTATTAAGAGTCTCGGGCAGAGAGGACATAAAGCCGGCCTTTCAAAATCCAGGTAGGTGGATGTTGACGAACACAATGCTTCGCAAAACCGGTCTGATTAGAAGGTAGATAGTTCTGGACATAAGTGATGGACATCTCACTGGGACCGTTTCTCGAAGTTTGTCTGCAAACACTGGGCCCCCGGGGACGGTGTGTGCATTTTGGGGGACGGAAGTTCTAGGGGTCAAATGAATTAGGAAGACATGGCAGACTGTGCCGTCCTCTTAGAAAGTCACAATGCACATCAGTGTATCAGAGGTTTGGAGAAACACTGCCATACAGGAGACTGACTTAGCTTAGCCTATAACCTCCCCGTGCCCCGTACAGTGTATGTTAACATCGCACAGAACCAGTGCTCTGAAGGACATTTTAGACACACTGTGTGTGCAACCCTTCAAGTCAACCTTAGCAAAAACCAACAAGAACCTGGTTTTCCCTCAAAAGGATTTGCAGTTTTCCTTTTACAACATGTATCTTCACATAATTAAAAAGGTACAATCTTTGCATGACAACCAGATACTCTCAAACATTACTAGTGAGCTTATAAAAATTAACATTTGGCAAGGAAAAAACAGTATAGAGGTACCCTGTTCCACTCACCAGTGTTAAGAAAAATTCAGTAGAGCAAATCTTTCATATTTAGATCAGAAGAGAGGTGAGAGACATTCTACCTTAGTCAGGGGTGGGCTTTCTGTTCTGCAACGAAACGGGGCAGGCCATGTGTGTGGTTTCTCTGGATAAGTTCCATTTATTAATCATTGTACAAAAAAATCTTGGCATTCATTTGAAGAGAAAAGAAGTTACTATATCCAAATATTTAATATTTTAACATTGTGAAAGTTCTACTTTTGTAACAGGGCTTTTTAAAATGGAGAAAACTTTTGGAAAAATTTTAAAAAGAAACTTACGATTTATTAGAGTACAGGATCCAAAACACGTTGTTAGAAAAATATAAAGTGCCCAAATACCGACTTACACAGGTGAGGCAGGCTTCCCGGAGCCGAATGAAGCATTCATGAAGAAACACATTTAAAAACAGTCTAGATACATATTTACAGTTGGGTCAGTAAAGGTAAAACCATCTTTCTGGGCTTTGATGTTACTCTAATAAAAAAAGAAACCAAACCAGAAAACCAACAAAGTATAACTCTCAGCATGCTCCACAGTCTCTTATGAATGCATCTCGTTAATATGAATTCCTTATTATCTAATTTTCACCTTTAAATCAGAGTAGTGTAAAATCCCCCCAACCTCGGGCAGGCTGGGTGTTGGGAGTGGTCACATTTTCAAATGCAAGTTCAAATCATTTGACGGATGGGGAACTTGGGTGCTAGACAATAGCTAGTGTAGGCTGGAAGGAGCTGGCTGGCCACGTCCCCATCTCTAAGGACTGCTTAACAGCCTTCACTTGCTACCAGGTGTCTCCCGTGGCTTCCCCACCCCGGTCATCCCAGGGCTCCCAAGGGTAAAATGAGAAGCAGTCATTCAACATGGAGTGAGAATACTGCATGCAAATGAGCGGATCGCAGCCCCTGACGCCTCATTCTAGAGCAACTGCATCATTTTAAACGCTGATAGCAAAGTAACTAGGTCCTAACTCCGGAAGTTAGCTTCTACTGGTTAATTACAAGATTAGCTTGCTTGAGAACTGGCGGGCCGAGAGTGGTGGGGGTCCCGGCGCTGCGGGAACCCTCGGCACCTTCCCGCTCAGTCACTCACTGAGCACGTGGAAAAGGAGCCAGTGGCATCTGAACAATGTTGGGCTCTCCCGTGAGGCTTCAGGACACGTTTGTCCCGATGCTTTCGGGGCACTGGTGGCTCGAGAAAGATCACACACACATGTCCCTTCCCGAAACTCCAACCTTCTTAAAAGTAAAGACACTATTTCTTTCTACCCCACCACATTCAAAAAGGTCTTCAAGTGACTCTAAGGAATGAAAAAGGGCATGAAACCACTTTTTTCCTTTAAAAAAAAATTTTTTTTAAGGTTCATTACTTCTTTTTTTTATTCTGATAACAAAAGCAAAACCTCATTTTTGGTCTTTGGAGACCAAGGATGATTTCTAAGAGCAATCATTTTAATATCAGATTTGCACGGTACATCTCACTACAAAAAAGAACTTATCACTGATTTAAGACCTATTCATGAACTGAAGCAGATTTTTAAAATAAAAAAAGTAGTCATTTTAAAGGGAGGAATAGTTGATGAATGTGGAAAAATCCATTCACGAAGGCCATTACTATGCATTTTCTCAAAGCATTTTATGTAATAAAATAGAAAACTAATGATTTGCAGAGATGTGCATAAATCCAAGAGAGGAATATGGAAGGGAAAACTGTGTTATTCTCCCAATGTAAATTTAAAAAAAGATAAACACTGGAAATCTGTGTTTCACGTATTAGAAAAAATAAATTCAAATGATTCTAATTACCATTAGCGTGTTAATGTCTCGTCTCCAAGACGCTGCCAAGATAGCGCACAACTTTACCTCTGAATAGGCAACTAAATTCAGGGTGAAGAGACAGCAGTCCGGACGTAGGACTGCACGTGTTCCATAGAGGAATCAGAAAGAAACATTGCAAACGTATAACCCCATCTGCCCAGCAAATGAAATGTTCGGAGACAAATGTAGACAGACATTAAGAAATGGAAAGTGAATAAAAAGAATGCTCATAAGGGTGTCGACTGTGAGACCTCATGAGGACAGAATGTCACGAACTGTCACCACAGGACAAGCATACAAGCCATGCCACTGACACAGTGCCTTTCAAATTAATTCACTAGTGTAGGCGGAGAGCAACATTGTCTTTGCAGCTGTAGGAGAGCACACGTTATCTAAACTTAGGAGGAGGCAACCAACCAGCACTACTGGTTAAGTGGCTTTCCTGGTGGTGTGAACCAGAAGGATCCGTGGAGACACCTTCTTCCGGAATCCTGTTCTCTTGGAAGGTAGCAGCAGCAGCAAAGGTACAATGTCCTCTACTAGACGTTACTCGTCTATGTTCTCTTTCTTTGCACTGTAAATATTCTGCACCGTTTCATAGACAAACTCCAGATCCTCTGGGTACCGGATCTCCAGCTCCGCGTTTGGGATGTAGTGAGTGCCAGTAAACTCAGAGAAATAGCGTCCCACGTCAGGGTGCGAGATTTCTTGGGGCTCCACGTTATATTCCAGGTTTTCTGTTGGTAAAGAGGCACATGGACAGTCTCATTACGATTCAAATTTCTGCAGCATCTTTTACCCAGAGAACCTCCTATCACCCCTTTCAAGGGGCATTTTTGAGGTGGAGGAGAGGGAGAGACAGATGTTTACAGAACCAGGTGACGGGAGACAGAGGCAATGAGAGGTGGTGGGGGGAGGTGGGCTGGTGGCGGGGCCCCCGAGAGCTCTACATGAACAGAAGTGTTTCCCTGTTCTCTGAGCAAGATGTTTGGCTCCAGCAAAACCCCAACAGAGTCTTTTGGGGACCAGCAAACTAGAGACTCATCATGTTCCTCTGATCTGACCCAACAAATAGTCAGAAGTATGGGACGAGAGTGTCCTTCCCTGCTTGTTGCTTGCCAATGGCTGGACTTCTGAAGCAGCTGGGTCATTTGGTGACAAGTCTCCTCCCTGTCATCCTTACCATCTACTAACGGGAGCCCCGCCCACACGGACCACTCTCGCCCACCCCAGGTCCCTTCGACACTGGCCGTGCGCTTGCAAGGCGAGCAGCCGCTGCCCAGGGCCGCCGGGAGATGCAGCAAGAGGGATGGGAAGCGGCTTGCGCCCCTGGATCCTGCATGGGTATCAGCCGTTACTCTCTGTACCGTCTCCTAGGAAACCCACGCCGCCTCTCCCTGCTCTCTATTTTGCTACTAGAGAAAGAAATAGAAAATATGACCTTTAAAATAGAATAATTTAAAAAGATAATACAGGAAAGGTACTTAAAAGGCTGAGATCCTTTGATAAGTCGCCTCCCCTCCCAGAAGCATATGAAACACAGCTTCCCCACAGGCCCGACGAGAGGACGGTGTTTCGGGCGCCCTTTCTTGCTGGCCACAGAGGCCTGGCCCGACACTGCGTGTGGCCCCATCCCCTGGTTCAGAAGGCCAGCCCCGTCTTCCGTGACCTGGCCCCATGACGTCCCATTGTCCCCAGAGCAGCCTCAGTTCTGCTCAACACGAAGCCATTCTTAGCACAGACTGTCACTCGACTGAGTAGAGTGAGTCTCTGGGTGACGCTCTCCAGTGGGCTGACTAGCATACACAGCGCAGCGTGTTATTTTAAACAGCTTGGTTAAACCACCTGACATACAAAGGGCATTCGGAGGCCCTGAATCCCCTGAGCACGGAGGACAAACACAGGCATCTCTCTGACGCGTTGACTTAAGTGTTATTTGTCTCTGGGGAGCAGGAAAAGCAGTTGCGTAATTCAATCGGCAATTTTTTTTTTTAAACCACAAAACAGGAGGATTTAAAGAAAATTTGTGCTACTATGTTGTTTTAGGCTGTTTCTTCATACTGTGGCCGGGGATATAGAACAGTTTAAAAATCACTACTGCTGAGAAATCACAGGCAAATCACGTGCAAAGATGAACGTACGGGAGCTGTTTATCTTAACAGTACCGATGACAGGGAACATGTAAACGCATTCCTGCTGTAGGTCACCGTGTAAATAAATGACGGCACACGAATTCAGCAAAATACTAGGCGGCCACGAACAGGAGCGGCCTGTTTTCAGAGCCTGTGGGGAGGCAGGGGTGGGAGTATGTGTTTCTTAGACAAAGCCTGCAGGGCCCCCATCAGCGGCTGCTCCGCTACATGGCATAGCTACCCAGCTTAAACTGGGCACTTACAATGTGCCAGGCACTGCAGTGGCTCCGCAGGCATCACACCACGTAACCACCCTAGAAGGAGTCCCCGCTCGGTTTCCTTCTGCAGCTGCATGAGCTGCGACGTAGAGCTAAGCCGCTGCCCAAGCCTCACCCCGGACTCAAACCCAGACAGGTGGAGTCCGGAGCGGGAACCAGACCTGAGAACCCAACAGCGCAGAGAAAGGAGGGCGGGGCTGGGCGAGCCCAGAGCGCCCTGCTGCCCGGGAAGGGGCAAGTCTGCGGTTTCAGGACCTTCAGTTTTTCAAAAAGGAAACTAGGCAGTCTGCTAACCGATCTCTCTCTGCTGTTACCATTAGATCCCTAGAGATGATTTTATGTTCTTCATTATGTTTTACATTTTTCAGATGTTGGAAGTGGGAAAAGTCAATAAATGTAAAAAGAAAAACAAAACCCAACCTGCAAATGCTTCAAAATGCCCTTTCCTGCCCACCTGCCACGGCCGTCTCCCTCCCCACGTCCAGGGAGGTAGGGGCTTAGTGAAGCGTCACGGACGATGTAATTCCGGCGTGGTGGCTTAACCACGCCAGCCGCCCCGGCCTCAGGTTTGGAGTTTCTTGCAGAGCTGCACAGAAATACTAGAGGGACGGCGAAGAATCCGGGAATCCCACGAAGACACAAAAGCCCCTTTGCTCTAAGGCGGCCACTGTTGCTAGTCCTTAGGCAGCAGGATAGAGATATTTAAAGTAAAAAGAAGTTGAGCAGGTAACTTAGAACAACTGCTTTGTTGCCAGTTTGTCTAGAACAGTAGTTCTCAACTGGGGGAATCTTTTGCCCCCAAAGCGACATTTCTCAAGGCCTGAAGACATTTTCGGTTGTCATAATTGAGAGCTGCTACTGGCCTGGAGTGGGCAGAGGCCAGCGATACTGCTTAACATCCTACAACGCACAGGACAGCCCCCACCACAAAAATCATCTAGGCCCAAATGTCGCTGGGGCCGAGGTTGAGACCCCTGCTCTAGGGAAAGGCAGCCCTGTGTTTTAGCACTGTATCTCTCTTCCTCTCTTTCTCTCTATGTATTAAGTCGCAGCCTGGTGTTGGTGGTAATACTTAGCGTCTGTTGGGAGGAGGGAAGAAAACTCAGTTATTATGCACAGATCTGCCGGGACGAGACTGGGCAGCTGCTGCACGGAACCCTGATGTGGGCCCAGAGCAAGAGGCAGGAAGAGTCCAGGCAGGAACACTGGGAACCCACTCGAGGGGCGATGACAGTGCTTGAGGGGGCTCCAGCCCCAGCCCTGACTGCTAGCGAGGAGCAAGGACCGGACTCAGCGCATTCACCTCCCTGGGCTCCCAGCCTGCTGAGGAGCAAAAGAGGAAAGCATAAAAAGGAATTTTTTAAGGAGAAAACAAGATAACAAAGTTGGCAACTATGTACTGTGAAGTTTCGAAAATAAACGCCAATCCACTAAGGTTTTCTAAAAATTTACTTTACGAAGATGACAAATCTAAGTCACACAAAACTTACTTGAGTAAAACATGAACAAGGGACCACTTGAAAATTCTGGAAAATCTAGAAAAGTCTTTCCAGATTCCCTTGAAGCATTCAACGAAATGCATCTCCTTATTTTATTTTAAATTTTTAGCTACCCCCAAAACATATGAATACACACTTTGGAAACACCGCCTACGAATCCTCCCTGGGCACCTGTCCTTACCTGGTCCCCTCCTGCCCTCCTGAGAGGAAACCACCAGCAGTGTGAGTGCGTCTTTCTAGTCCTTATTCTATGAGCACACACGTAACTTATCTAAATACCCTACATATATACTTAAGGAAGATTTAGTACTGTTTTATGTGTATTTATTTATACAAACCATACTCACAGCATTTACCAGCAAATGGCTTAATTGCAGCTTGGTATTCTACAGTATGAGAGACATCAATTGACCACTCGGGTCCTTATGAATGACAACCGTCTTGCTATTTTAACAAGGGGACCACAAGCCTCCCTGCACACGTGTCAAGGGATCAAGGGTGGAACCGCTAGGTCGGAAGACAGTGAGCGCTTGAGAGTTCTACAGTTTACAGGACAGAGCCGAAGTACCCTCCAAAAGGGCTGTGCCCCTACACACTGCACCCCCGATGCAGGGGACCCTCACCCCCTGCCCACCCTGCCAGCACGTGCAGATGCCGTGGACTGTGTGTGGGGCGGGGGGAACAGAGGTGGAAAGTTGAGTTTGGAAGTGTCAGACAAATAAGAGAGAAGGGAACTAACATTTGGCAAGGACGCAGCATGTACCCAGCATTCTATGGGGTGCCTTATCATTACAGACAAAACACATCTAAGAACTAGATTTTCACATGGCGGTTGGAGTCCCGATCTTCCAATATGGGCGGCCGACCTAAATTCAGAGCATCTGTGGCAGTCACTTTCCATAGTGTATGGGAAGTGAGTTCTGTGGTTGGAACAGGAGTCCGGGCTCCCCTGCCAAGGGCCAACACGGTATTAAGCACGCCCCCTAGTGGGAGCAGAAGTCACAGCCGCATGGTGCCGTACAGCTCTCCTCCGCCACTGGGAGTTCGGTGAAATCTGTCAGACTGAGGGCAGAATTCGCTCACTGTGCAAACTAAAACTATATGAAGGTGTCATGCATGTATGTGGTTTATAATTCACCCTTCAACTCTCGGTGGAGAGATAATAATTAGAAAAGCATTATTAATGGGTTCTATTAATAGGATCACTGGAGCCAAAGGTTAAAAATTTAGCAAGTTTAAAAACAAAGTAAGTTTAATACAAACAAATTAACCCAGAAATGTTCAAAAACTTACTTAAGTGTTTTTAAAATTTAGCCTTTCAAGGTCTCCCACTGGCTAAATATGGGCTAATATGAGCATCAAGTTGTCTCACATGATTATAACGCATTGAATAACTAAAAATCCAGGGATCTATGGTAGGGAGGGGGGCTGTGCAGATGGGGGTGGGAGGGACAGTCGGAGGGAGGGGAAAGCTCTTGTGCACAGGAGTAGAGAGAAGAGCAGTAGGAAATCACCGCCCTGCAAATCTCATATAATAATTTAGGCAAGGCTGTTCATTAGGTGCTGGAACCAACCATGATGTGAAAGGTCACTGGGGAATAGGGTATTCACGGATGTCACAGCATGATCCTACGGGTTTCTTGTTAATTGCAAAGGGAACACTGTCCCCTGTGGTAAGTCACTGTCTTAGCCAAGTGACCAAACTCCGCATCACTCAGAGTGGGACACTGAACACCACGGTCCTCTGGATGAGACGAGACGTGAAGCACACAGCGTCCGACGTTAAGTATTCTACACAAAAATATTTAATCCGATCTGATTAAGCCTCAGACTTAACAAGAGACACGAAAAAGAAATAACAATCTAGTGCAGTGCATAAGTCCTGGGTGGATCCTGATTTTTAAAACGATAACAAAAAGGTGTAAAAGTTATTTTTGTGACAATTGGGAAATTTGAAAACTGAATTGTTAGATATTATGAAACAATTATCATTTATAAGGTGTGATAATGTAACTGTGGAAATGCAGAGAAATGTGCTTATTTTTAGAAGATGCATGATCAAGTATTTAGGTCACGATGTCTGCAATATTTTTTCAAATGGTGCAAAAGAAACTAAAATCTCTATAGATAAAACAAATATGGTAATTATTAACTGCTGAATCTCCTGAAGGGTGAATGGGGTATTTGATATATTCTTTTAACTGTTCCACATGTTTAAAATGCTCTTAATCTAAAGTTGTAAGAAAAAAAAAACACCTCTCATTCATCACACACTCTTTCTACTCGTCTCATTGCTTACTCTTCTGTGCACAAGCTGTCTCTCTTGGACCGGATTCCCTCCTCCTAGAATGTGAGCGTCGCCTGGGGTCTAGAAGGTGCTGGTGCTGGGACAGCCCTGAGTGAGCAGGGCAGGCTCAGTCACCGCACTCGTGGGGCTCGTGGCGGGTGAGGGGGTCATTCAGTGGGAGATGAAGGACGCGGAGGTGCTCCGACTGGAAGGACAGGGTGCTCAGGGAGAGCAGCTAGGGGACATGTGGCCTGATCTAGGGAGGCGGGGGAGAGGCAGGGGTGAGAAGAGCTTCTGGAAGGAAATGACATGAAAGCAGGCCTGGAGCAGGTAAGGGGGTGCAGCCTGCCAGTCAGGAGCAGCTGCAGGTGAGGACCCAAAGGTGAGCAGGAATGGTGACCTCAGGGGACACAGTGTTTGATGGGGCTGGAGTTTGAGGGGTGGGCACAGAGACGAGGCCATAGGGGAGGGCCCACATCCCACATCCTTATAAAGCAGTGTGCCTGCCAAGGGGAAACTCCTGACAGTTCCAGCAGCGAGTGACCTAGCCCAAGCGCGTGCTGGGAAGACCCTCTGGCTACTGCTGAGAAGGCCCTACGTGTGGCAGGCGGGCCTGGAGGCAGGCGCCAGTAGGAAGTGATGCGAGCAGGGACTCAGGCCACGGCACCGGAGACGCAATGGCCACGTGGGAGAGAGCGGTGGATCTCTGGCCAGCTGGATGTACGATGAGGATGGGCCGACAAAAGCAAGAGGTGGCCCCAAGTGGTGCCATCAGGGAGGAGGGACATGCAGGAGCAGGGAGGGCGGGGCAGCACGGTGAGTTCAGGGTTAGGAACGTGTGAGAGGCAGTGATGAACCCCGCCGTCCGCCGGGGCTCTCCAGTGCTATGCCCAGGGGCTGTCACCGAGGTGGGCACGGGGCCCAGGGAGCAGCTCAGGATGCAAACGTGGCTAATGAGGCCAGAAGGCAAAGGAGACGGCCCAGCAGACAGTCCTGCGGGGAGAGAAGGCCCTGAACAGTGCCACACGCTGGACATACGAGGGGGACCCTGCGAAGGGGCTTCTCATCTCTGCAGCCTCAGGAAGCGCTCACTGACCGGGTGCCACACGGCCGCTGGCACAAGGCAGACGCTATCACGGCAACTAACAGCTCTGCGGGCTCACAGCTTTCCGTCTCAGAAAACTTTAAAATTAAACCGGCAATCTGCTAATATTGCCCAAGAGACAATTTGCTAGCATTAGCTACAATCATTTAGTTCCATCTCCATTTTAGAGATGGTGAAACTGACAACCAAACACTCAATTCTTTTCAAAGTCATTACAATATTGTGATGGAACCTTACATTGCCTGTGGACTCAGATATGACTAGAGATCAATTTCTGAATCTTTAACATGGACGCTGGTCAAATCTAGAACACCTAAAAACCAAATGCTCATTTTTACCTCTTCTAAAAAGCCCATTTTAAAGTCAATATAAAAGTTTCTAGACACTCAGACATCAAGTATCAAAAGTCTTAACAGCAACTCCATACAACAGACAATGGCTGCACAGACACTGGCCCACAGCGGTCAGAAACGGAAACTCCCCTCTATGCTGGTGACACGCTCTGTGACGTACAGTCTAAGATACTGACCAAGTGACCAGTGCTGGTACAAATGCCTCAGCAAATCAATCATTTCTAAATCATTTGTTGATTTTTAGAAATCGATAGTATTTTTTTTATTTGACACAGCTTCAAGAGCTAAATCCTGCTGTGGGAGCCTCCGTCTGACACGGGAGCACGGTAAACTCCTCTCCCGCCTGCTCGTCAGACTGATACAGGTTCAGCGACCTGAGTCTCGGCACACAGACTGCTCTTGCTACTGCTGTGATGGAGAATTAACACGAAAACTTTTTCCAGCCTTTTTGAAGCTTCTGAGATTTTTATACAACTTATATTTCCATTATTGGATTTCTATTATTGGATTAATCAGAACATAATACTGAGTCAGGCCAGATACAAAAAGCTACAGCATGCTAGTTAAGGATAAGGCTCTTCGCCAAGCCGCCTGACTTCCAGTTCAGACTCTGACACGGCTCTTGTGTGCCTCAGTGTTCTCATCCAGACAGCGATGACGATGGTTCTCAAACGGAGTTAGTGTCCATTAGAACACTGCCTGTCACTGAGCAGCACTACGGTGCCATTCATGTTGGTTTCTATTAATCATTAATATGAGTGAATTATTAATTAATGTGAATGAGGCAGACAATGAATTCATCCTATTAAATGGTGGTGAAGTTCAGCAGGGACAAAGAAACGGGAGACTCACCCCGGAGGCATTCTTGTCTCTAACCTGCCTCCACAGGCTCTGTCCGTGCCCATCTCAGATCTGCCCCGGGCAAGCACCTGCCAGGGCTGACAGCAGCGCCCCAAACACCTGTCAGCTCTCTCAGGTGCGCTTACAGCCAGGCTGTGGGCTGCAGTTCCCACACGTGGACGCACGAGGGCGTCTCTGGCTCGCAGCCACAGCCTCCAGAAGCCAGAGCGTGCTGGGCGGCCCAGCGTGTCCACCGGTGCCCTCCAATCCAGGCAGGCAGTGGGGGCAGGGCCAGGATGGTCCTCCTTGTCTGGGGGGAGCCAATGGCAGGGAAGCAGGACTTTCAGGAATTTGACTGGCATAGGCAGTGGCCAATCAGATCAGAGAGCACCAACACCTTGGGAGAGGGAGACCCTGGGGGGAGTGTGCGGGACTATTTAACCCTCGATGTGGCCGCACGAGGGCAATCCACCCATGTATAGCTGACTGTCAGTTCCAGTGAGGTGAGCCACGGGAGGACTGCCATCACTGAATGTATTAATGACCCCTGAGTCCTCACACGTGTGCTTAAAATAAGCCGGCGTGTCACCAAAGGTACCAACAGAAGGAGCCACTTACCTTGGGCTGCGTATCTACAAGAACCATCCTCCACTAGGACGTTATAGAAAGGCTGATGGTGGCCGTGCGGCAGGCTGTGGACGTTCATATTCCGGATCCACTCGTGTCCCATCATGCAGGTGGGGTCCCAGCCATAGATCACACAGTTATAGCCATACCTAATCGACACAAGAGCACGGCAGATCAGGTCCCCGGGACCCTGTCACAGCAAGCGGGAAACGCACACAGAAATGGCTTGGCTCCTCTGAAGCTCACGCTCTTACCAACTTACCTGCTTTCACTCCACGGTGAGTCATTGTTCAGGACACCTGTCCCTTCTTATGAACACCTCTACCTATCAACACAGCACTTCACTTGGAAAAGAATCAACTTTTCAACAAAGACGGATGGTTATACAAATGGAAAAAGGTATTGGGACCCTGGCCTGACAACAAGACACCAAAACCAATTCTAGTAAAACGAAGACCTAGATGTGCAACGCAGAACTTTTAAAATATAAAATAGCTTCGTGACTCGAGACAGAGAAAGACTTCTTAAGGCACTAAAAATACAATCTTTAAAGGAAAAGACTAACTAATTTGACATCATTAAAACTAAGAGACAATGAGCACTGACTCAAAAACTAAAAAATATAGAACGACTGAGGAAACATGACTTCTGACTGGATATTTGATGAGGTTAAGGAACTGTTTTTTAACCTGTGATAACAGAGAGAGAGCGAGACTTTACCTCTTAGAGATACAGACTGAGACAGCTACAGATGAAATGACACCTGACATTTGTTTCAATTAATCCGGGAGAAGGGTATGGAGGGTGGATGAACCAGTGAAGACTGACCTGTTACGGTAACTGCTGACGCTAGAGGATGGGAACGTCACGTGGCTCATTATCTACTCTTACATATGTTGGAAAATTTCCATAATAAAGTTAAAAAAG
Organism: Varecia variegata; assembly: GCA_028533085.1. Classification (NCBI taxonomy): domain Eukaryota; kingdom Metazoa; phylum Chordata; class Mammalia; order Primates; family Lemuridae; genus Varecia; species Varecia variegata. The sequence goes on from CM052452.1 coordinate 9,504,529, forward strand.
GAATACAATAAAAGAATGAAAAACACTAGCCCAAAACTGGGAAAAGACATTTGCAACATAGAGACTAGGCTACAGAATAAAGAACTACAAATCAACTGGGAAGACTAATAACTGAATAGAAAAATAAACAAAATACTTGCAGAGGTGCTTAGTAAAAGGAAACTCGGGTGGCTAGTAAACACGTAAAGCACCTCAAACTGCTTAGTAGTCAGGGAAACATAAATTAAAACCACAATGAAATACCACTTGCCATTTACCACGTAAGTACAGTTTTAAAGGTCTGGCAATAACACTTGGCAAGACAAGGAACGCTCAGCTCTTAGCCTGCTGGTGGGATATAAATCGGTCCAAGCACTTTGGATACAATTTAATTTTGCTTGGTAAATAAACCATGTGCACATGCTATGGCCCAGCACAGCTCTACCCACCACTCAGATCTGAAATGCTTGAGACTGAACGACACGAGAACAAGAACAACGAGGGAATGAGAGGAAACCCTTGGCTTACAGAGTTGCTTCCATCTTCCTGCACAGAGAAGGGTCAAACACCTAAAGGCTGCTAAAAACACCAGAAGATCTCGGTTAGGACAGTGAGTCGCTGCTTAAACAACACAAAGGTTGAAGACGTGGTTCAGCTTTCCGTCTTTCCTGTCGTGGACGCTCGGTAAACAATCCATCAAAGGTGCACAGTCGCTGCTTCCAGAGTCAGGTCCTCCTCCGACTGTGTCACCGGAAACTGCTGATGAGACACGCACGCGTGTGTCCTCCGCCGCCCCCTCTGGAACGGACACCGCAGGACAGGACAAGCGATTGCACTCACCTCTTATGCTTCATAATGAGCCCGATGGAGTAGCAGACGTCTCTGTGCTTCTCATCGGAACGCAGCTTCACCTCCACGCCTACCTCCTCCTTTTTGCGCTCTATGTGCTCTAAAGTGTGCTGCACCAGATAGCCCACCGCCCCGTGCTGCCCGGGGTCTAGGGTTTGGATGTGCTGGAGGATGTCAAGCACCTTCAAGACAAGACAGAAAGACTAGGAGATAATATTTTCAGCTAGGCCTTTTCTTTTTCGCAGCTAGGGATTTAGACCTACCTAGCTAGCCTAGCAAAGGACGGCAAGGAGCGGCTGGCTGTTCTCTGACCGACTCTCACCGAGTCAGCGCCGTGTGTGCCCAGGGCTGGGTCGCCTCTAACGCTGGCAGCTGGCCCAGGGCAGCCCAACCCCACCAGTGTGAATGCAAGGGGCTGTTCAGAAATCGGTGTGCTGGAGCGAGCACTGGGTAAGCAGGCAAGGGCTGCCCTCTACGGCACGTTTGGATTGGGTGGACTCTAACAGGGTCTAATACTCTTCATCAGTGTGGAAATTGTGGGAATCCCAATTTTTTAATACACAGAAAGGAAACAATCTGAACCTGCCACTCTTGAATTGGGAGGAAAAAAATGGCAAATTGCTTTCATCAAGAGACCAAGTAGATGTTTTGACACAAATGCTGGCTAAGATGGAGAGGGTCCAGGGGAGGGCACGAGAGGGATGAGTTCGCTTGGTTGATGATGTTACATTAGAAGGAAGCAGGTGTATCAGGGTTCTGGGATCCTACTGGCCACTTCAGGGACCTTGACTCTTAATGGAATTCAGTATTCAAGTGGGCAGTGGAGAAACCACACCTACGCAGAACTCAAACCACTACAGTAGCTTCTAGCAGCACAACTGTCCGACTCCGCTGTGACATTCTCTCTACTGTACATGGTGCCTCTACAGAAAAATTAAAATCCAAATAAAGCTAAAAAACCCCACATACATGCAATTATTTAGCACCCCTTATGTTTACAGCACTTGGCATGGGGGTCCCTGACAAGTTTCTCCTTCCAGTTTACCGAGTCCTAAATCACAGCCTGCTTAGTAGACAGAGCAACCTGGACTTTAGGCCCAGATCCGTCAGACTAGCTGTTTTTACCTTTGAATTCGTTTCTTCGCTTATCAGATAATGACTAATCACTGTCCTACTATTTCCTGATATGTTTTGAGCCTGCAGAAGTGTCGTGAAAACTAGCTTCAGGCAACGTAAGACATTATTCTAAAACCCAACCTCGCCTTTCAGATTGAGATTCGCAGGATCCTAATATTTACCGAATAACTTATCCTCTGCTGGTCACTGGGCCAGGCCCAACATATTTTTTATTACATTTAATCTCCTAATTTGAAGGTCATTAATTTCTTGAGCTTCAAATTGGGAGTTAAGATTAAGTGGAAAGAAAAAAATGACGTTTAGTCCCTGCCAACATCCACAAGAGGAATCAGGCTTAGTGAAGGCAAGTAAGTGGCCTGAGGTCATGGGTTATGGAGACACGGAGGAAGGCTGTGACCGTGGGTCTGACTGTCAACTCTAGGCCTCAACCACCATCATACTAGGGCAAGAGTAGGAGCATTTTAATTAACTACTAAAGTTTCAAACACATAAAAATGGGCAGAATGGTATAACCCTGAGTACCACAAACCCAGTTTCAACAAGAATGGACTGACAGCCACTCCCTATCCACTTCCAACTTCCAAGAGGGCGCTTTTAATCTGGGGACCCTGGCAGCGTTTATCCTTTGTAGCTCAAAGCATCCTACTTGAACACGAAGCATCTATTTGCAGTGCTTGCACAATGGCCGTCCTTGTGGACCGGCGTAGTTCCAATGAGTTACTTTCCTGCCCCTCTGCTGGGCCCCACGCACACGGCTCCCCCTCCTTTCCCGGCACTGGCCGCCCCCCTTCCACAGATAAGTAAACTGGTCAGAACGTGGATATCTTCAGAGCACAAAGGAAGTCTAGATAAGGTTCAGCAATGATTACCCCTCCGTCCCTGGACGTGCGGTTGAGTGAAGGGAGATTGCAGAAACAGAGAAGACACTGTGCCACGGGGTCTGGAGTGTTTGCAAAGGACAGTGCTGACAGCCAGGCACCCTGCTGTCCCCAGCCAAATGCTGTAGGCCTAGAACGCCGAGTGTCCACAACTTTTGGGGTGGAGATCTTGGAACGGGGTCTATCACCTGTGACGCATACCCAATGCTGCTCCTTGAAGGGGTGGGGAACCTGTGGCCTTGGGGCCACATGTGGCCTTCTGGATCCTTGAGTGCGGCCTTTTGACTGAATCCAAATTTTATAAATCCTTTTATTGAAAGGGGCGCAGCAGAGAAAAATGAAGCTTTTCTCGCCTCCTTTGGTGCTTAAAAAAGAACAATCTTGAAATCAGAAGGCCGCAGGTTCCCTACCACTTTTTCCATAAAGGGCCAGAGAGAGGAAATATTTTAGGTTTTTGTGGACCGTATGGTGTCTGACTCAACTACTCAACTCTGCCACTGTAGCTTGAAAGAAGCTATAGACAATAAGCAGACAAATAAAACTTATTCACAAAAGCAGGCGCGTGGCCCACAAGCTGTAGCTGCGGAACCCTGCTTGTCTGTCTGAACTGCAGGTTTCCCCTAAGCCTCTCTCTGAGGCTCTGGGCTCTATTTTCTTGACATCCACTCATCTGTGGGACTGTCTACTTTTGGGGCTTTAGGCACCAGACCCTGATGCTGAGAGCCCTTGCCAAAGGACACAGGACATCTGCACTGGATGGCTCCAGGTCAGGACAGATTCAACACACCCCAAACCATTTTCTCCAACCCTCCAAACAGGCCTCGTCTCCAAACCACCACTTTCAGAGTGGGACAAATTGCCCCCTTGTTGGAAAATCTAGATACTCTCTGAGTCTTCTTTTTTATTCATATCTAACAACGTTTGGTCATTTCTTAATTATTCATTAAAATAATTTTTGAGTACCTACTGTGTGCCAGGAATTGTGCTGAGGGCCTGGGGAATGGCTACAGTTAGGATCAGAAAAGATGTGGTCTTGTCCTTAAAGAACACGGTCTAGTGGGGCAGGATGACTGACCTACAGCGACCACAGACTTAGAGTTCTGTGAAGGGCACACACAGGCATGACAGAACTTGACCTCACTGTGACAGGGACCAGAAAGGGGCTTCAGAGGAGGCAGAGGTGAAGGTGACAGCCCAGCAGAAGTCAGCCGGCACAGACATCTGAGCACAGACGCGGCACCTGCCCGGGGATGAAGCAAGACAGCACGGCCCAGCAGAGGACGCGGCTGGGGCAGCACAGAGTGAGGACCAACGGGGTGGCCACCAGAGATGGGGGTGGTCAGGCAGGCAGGGCCGGGCCACCAAGAACCGTAGGCTGCACTGAGACCTGAGACGGACAAATCTGATCTTCCAGACAACAGGGGAGCCACTCTGAGGGGTCTGAGCTGTAAAGGGACATAACTGGCCACCTTGTATATAACAGGTTCTCAGGGCTTAGAGTAGAGGGAAGGAGAACAAGCAGGGGCCGGTGCACTACCCAGGCTGGAGAAGTACTGTTCCCAGTGGGCTGACTATCCCCTGCCTGGAAGACAGAGCCAGGGACAGGTACATAGTAGATGCTTGGACAGGTTGGTCTGGAGCCCAGGGTCTAGGCAGGAAGCTACAGATTTGGCAGCTGACAGCATATAAGTGGTAATGGAAGCAAGGAGGAGAAGGGAGGTGACCTGGGAGAAAAGCGCGGGGTAACAGAAGTTTAGAAATGACCCTCCGGTGTGTAGCCTTGAAGGAGAGATAGAAGATAAGGAAGTAGCCAGAGCCTGAGAACTGGAGACCACAGAGCGAGGGGAACAGAATGTTTTGAGGCGGGAGTGGCACGCAGTGATCAAGGCAGATAAGGAAAGAGAAGTATCTACTGGATTTAGCAACAAGGAAAATGGTTTGAGCAAAAGGGGTCATTGGCTTTCCTGGCAAGAACAGTGCCTGCGGAGGTGGGCTGGGAACAGAAGCTCCTGTTCTGGGCAGTGAGGGGCGGGTGGCCATCGCGTAGGCAAGAACCTCAGCTGTGCAGGGGGGAGAGAAGGTGACAGCCCCAGGCAAGTGCCTGGAGGGCAGACACGGAGTGCTCTTATGCTCTTCCCAAGGAAGGGAGGGGAGTTTGCCTTGCAAAGCTGGAGGGCTACCTTTCCCACTGATGCGCAGAGAAGGGAAAGAACAGCCACGGATGGAAATGAGACACAGGTCTGGCAGCAGGAAGCAGAAGAAAGTGCCTTCCACTGCTTCTTCGGACATGCTCTTGCCTTGGCCCACTCTACCTTGGGGGTGGCTCGTGGGGTTCAACTTAGATGCCACCCTGCCCAGGTGGAACGCCTGGTGCCATCAACGTACGCACAGGAGAGCTCCACAAGTTACTCAACTTTTCGATGCCTCAATTTCATTATTGGTAAAATGGCAAAAATAAAAACAGTATTGACCCTCTACGGTTGCTGAGAAGAGGGAAGGAGGTATTCAGTAAGAGTCAGTGACTTCTAAAAATTTGACCATCCTATGCTATTTCCATGACAGCCACGATAACCCTGGATTCATCGTGCCAGTGATCTGGAAGGCTTGTGTCTCTGAGCTCTTCCTGACTCCATTCAACTGAAAAGAAGGCAAACTTCAGGTCTCCCCAGCTCGGGAGTGTGACCCTTTCACCAAGTAATGCCAAAGCCTTCCACAAACTGATCTCAGCCCCCTCACCCCAAATTTTATACACACACTTGTATGTACACAAACACACACACACACACACACACACACACGCATTTGTGTGTACATACATACATTTGTGTGTGCATACATTCTACAGAATTTAAAGAATCTTGCTTTGCTCTGCATTTCACGAATTATCATGAAATTCCTTAACAAATCTAAATTAAAAAGTAATAGGAATTAGTCATACCAAGATATCAAAAATATATTTACAAAAATGAAAAAATAAAAACAAATGATTAAATCCTGGACAAGACAGCTGTAGCACGTGGCAACTTCAATAGAGAGTCTATTTTTCCACTAATTCCTCCATCACATTATGCAGGTGTTCTTTTTTTAAAAATGAAATTAAATTAAATTTTAAAATTTTTTTGCCATCAGTTACCAAGAAATACACGGATGTTCTATGTGGGCTACAGATGACATCTTTTCTTACAACAGGAGCCCTGGGATTTTTCTCATTGATGCGTCCTTTCTTAGAACTATTTTAGATCTCTGAAGCTATGAATTAATGAGACAATTTCAATCTAAGCAATGCAGAGTCATTTATTTTCTCAAGAAAGATTCTGCCCCTCCGTAGTAACACGAGATGAGTTTATGGCGATGGCCCTCTCAGAGCACAGAATTACGATTTCTCACCAAGCTGTTCTAAGCAAACAGAAAGGATTACTAACAGGTTTCCAGGGGAAGCCAGGTGTGCTGGGAGCATGCCAGTGACACACAGGTGGACTGTGTGTGCTGCAGCCACAGCTTGCTCAGATCTCGATACTGCGGCCTTCGGAAAGCGCTCGCTGCTGGCCAACGGGGGCCGGTATGAAACCGAGAAAATTCAAGAGCAGCAGTATCACACACAATTCAGCAGTTTTCAAAGACAACCCAGTCCTTACCTAGTCCAGTGGCTGGACTCGAACATACCTAAGGTCCAACTTTCCTACATCACACGGGTATTTATCTATGGCCGATGCAGTTGCTAATAGCACAGAGTCAGATAGTCACAGCTTTGCTTCCCTTGCTGAGTGAGGGTGACTCGGGAAAATGGTCTTGGGGCCTCAGTGGGTGAATGGTGGGAGCAGAGGCTTTGTGGTTCTGGGGCTTAAGGGGCTGACCACAGAGAGAACAGGCAACTCCCGGTGGTAGAACCCATTTTCCTTAGAATAAGAGGAGAGAGAAAAAAATCTAACTGGTGGGTCAAGATTGGGAGACTTTGAATAAATTTATGTTTATCCCCCATGTTAATACAAGGATAAGCCTGTCACAGCCGCCTTTCAAATCTAGGACTCCTCTCTCTAAGGCAAGTGTGAAGCATCAAAGTAAAATAATTACCTTCTCTGGCCAGATTCCCAGGTGGAAGTAAAGCCTTGCTTGGAGGAGAAGAAGCTGCACCTGGTCTGGGTACATTGCCAGGTACAAATCCAATGAGTCTCTCAGGAGCTGGTAGGACTGGTCGATGCCTTCCCTAGCAGAGGAAAAATCATCTTTGTCTCATCCTGTGTGTTTTTTAGCCAAGACCCTCTTTTTCAAGACCCAGGTTTTTAAAAATAACCGACACAAATCCCAAACCTTTTCTGATTCTGATATCTCCTCCCTGTTCAGCAAAGAGATATAATGCTCTTAACAAAAAAAAATACACAATAAATATAAATCTCGTACCCCATTTTGGTGAGGGGCACTAAATTAAAATCATAAGCATTTTTGTTAAGTAGTCACCTCAATAACACTGTACATAATTAAAAATAAAATATTAATTATATTAATATATAATATATAATTACATTATTATATTATTATAAATTAATTATTTAAAGAGCACGGAGGATATTTCTGGACAGTGAAACTATTCTGTATGATACTATAACAGTGGATACGTGTCATTGTGTATTTGTCCAAGCCCATAGAATGTACAACGCGTAGAGTGAACTCCAATGTAAACTATGGACTATGGGTGATACCAATGTGTCAATGTCGGTTCACTGATTTCAACAAATGCACCACCCTGTGGGGGATGTTGAATGATGGTGGGGGAGGCCGTGCGTGTGGCGGGGGAAGGGGACATATGGGAACTCTCTGTACTTTCTACTTGATTTTGCTGTCAACCTACAACTGCTCTAAAAAATAAAGTCCACTAAAAAGAAAAAAATTCTGTCATGAGACAGAAAACTATTACCATAACATACAACCTACAACTTTCTATTTTCCCTGTAGGACAAATTTCCTTGGACTCAGAAGCAAGACAGTTTCACGCTTTTGGTTCTTTTCTTATCTAAATGATAGAAAGGTATAAATTAAAAGACGGCCAAGCACTTACACGAGAACATCCTGCCCCTGAAAAATAATCTTTTCCAGTCTAAGACATTCTTGTTACTGAAGAATGCGTTCAGTATTTACAAAGACAACTTGTCCAGGTCCACTGCAAAGATCTCAGAGAAGTCGCCTGGCACGTCTCCAGCACATCTGAGCATCTAGAACACGCCCTCTGCAGAAGTACTGGAAACCCTTACCGCTTGCCCAGGCTTAACAGGTTTCCCACCATTCTCTGTAGCACCTTCTTCACGTTGACCACCCCGTACAGCGCTGCAGTCACGTGCTGGCCGATCAAATATTCACATTCTTTCACTGTCAGCTGCTTGCCCTTCCCGAAAGCATCTATGTAGATGTAGTCAAAGATGTCCAGGGTCGCCCTATCCAAGGAGCCAAATCTCAGATGAGAGCGGAACAACTGCAAGCTCTGCTGTGTCCAGACAACAGTGCACTCATATTTAAGAAACAGCACTGACATATGCCGTCACATAGAAATTTTGAGAAAGATTCCTCTTGAAACTCACTCTAGGAATATCTATCAGAGCTTGGTTGAGAGAAAGATGGATGGAATGCCCGAGGCCGTCTATTAATCTCATAGATTAGCAATAGTTAACTGTGGATCCTGGGCCTTGAGGACCTACTGAAAGTTATGGTACCTCACACCAGAAGGACTCGGTTCTCGGTTCTGCTGACATGCTGAGCCCATCATGGCCACAGGCCAGGAACCCTGTGCTAGACCCCAGAGAGCTGGGCCCCAGGACTGCCTCCCAAGAACCACGCTGGGTGCTTATACACAGGGGCTGGCCCACGCTGAGCAGAGTGGTGAGTGGCGTCACATGTTCCTTCTCTGTGAGGGCTCATGGAGAGATCTGGGTGGCTCTTTGTTTCAGGGATAGTTTCTCATGAGCAATTGTTTCATCTGGATCTTAAGCCCACTGTAAATCATGTGACAGATTTTCTCTTTGGCTGCTAAAAAAGCCCAGCTGAATTTCTTCCTTGAGTCATATTTATAGCCCACCTTTTGCAAAGATATAAGACTTACATAAATGTTCTAGAAACAAGGCACTCCAACTCTTTTTATAAGGCTAGAACCTCCTAAGGACAAACATAAAAATTTACAGGCCACGATCATTTATGAGCATAAATGCAAAAATCCTGGATAAAATGAGTAAATCAAAGGTAGCAATATATTTTGAAAATATGTGATCATGCACCCCAAGAATGAAAGGAGAGTTGAACATTAAAAAATCTATTTCTGCACATACAGACTAAAAGAAAAAACCCATAGGATCCTGAGAAGACAAAGGAGAAAAATGAAAACACACCTAATACCTAGCTAATTAGGGTGGCAGCTTTCATAATCCTGATGAAAAGTACTGCTCCCAAACATCATGGTTGATGGTGAAAAAAAATTTTTTTTTTGAGACAGGGTCTGGCTATGTTACCCAGGCTGGCCTCAAATTCCTGGGTTCAAGCGATCCTTCCACCTCAACCTCCTGAGCAGCTGGGACTACAAGCACATGTCATCATGCCCAGCTTTGAAATTTTAAAAGCATTCCATTTAAAGTTATACCCAAGGCAAGGGTGCCTGTTATCATTTTTTCTATTCAACTTTGTACAAAAGGATTTGGCCAGCAGAGTAGGGTAAGAGAAAGAAACAAATATTAGAAAAAAAGAAGAAACTGTCACTAGTCACTATTCTATGATTATTCACATAGAAAAGCCAAGAGTTGACAATTTATTAGCACTAATGATTTATTCAGCAAAGGCACTGAATAGCAAATCTGTATCTAAATATCAACCACATCCCTGCACACCATCAATACTTAGAAAATGTAATTTTAAAAATTACCATTTACAATAGTAACAAAAATTTAAGGTACCTAAGAATAAATCCAACAAGATATTAGCTTGGTGAAGAAAAGGATAAAATGTTTAAGGACAGTACAGATGACCTAAATAAATGGAGAAGTCCATGTTCACAGAAAATAGAGAAACACTGGCAATATCCCCCAGATTAATCTAGAATGCCAATCCAAAGTAATCTCTGGCTCCAATCAATACCCACAAAGGGTTTTTAAGGAACCTGATAAACTGATCATAAAGCTATACAGAAGAGCAAAAACTAAAAATAGCCAAGGCAATTTTAGATGGGGGTCTCATCCTACCAGGTTTCAGGAATAATGATAAAGTTACAGGACTTAAGACAATAGGGTCTTGGTGAAGGGACAGAGAAAAGGGACCAAAGACAGAAAGCAAAGAGGACAGGGAGGGCCCGTAGCCCAGTATCTTCCCTGAGGGCTGAGTCCTTTCTGGGTCTCAGTGCTTGTTTGTGTCACATACCTGGGGCCCTACAAACTTGTCATTGTTCATTCACATTATAATATATGCTCACTGTAGCCCAAGAAGAAAAAACTACTACTGTTACTGCACACGACCCGACCCTGTAGTGGCAAATAATATGGTAATTGGTGTTTTAAGCACTTTATATTGTGCAGAAATCCTTGGATTGTTATGTAAACATTTAAGAATATTTTAGAGATACTGCAGAGACTGGTTATTTGGGGAAGGGGATAGGCTGAAAAATAATCTTCTCATTTACAATACTGGACAATGGGTATGGGTATTCACTATCCAAAAATTAAACTATCCAGTACATTTTTTAGGAACACGTATTTGGAAAACAAGGGAAACCTGTACAGTTATTTGAGAAAACATACATATGTAATGAACTATATAAATCTGCATAGAGATGACACTTTCAAACTAACTCGTGCTTACCTGTGGAGGGGAGAGGAAGGGGAATGGGATGAGGATACCCAGGCTTCAGCTACGTCATGTTTTATTGCTTAACCTGGGAGGTAGACACACAGAGACCAACTATGGAGCATCAGAAACTCTCCCAGGTGCAGAATGCACTGGGGGGGTCTCACTGAATTCTCTGAGCCATTTCAAGAGAAACGTTAACTCCATTTTACAGAGGAAGGAGCTAAGGCTCAGGGGAAGCCAAGGTTTGAACCCGGCCTGACTTCAAAGCTCGGCTCGTTTCTATCATACTGTTCATCACTTCGCCACAAGGCATCACAGTTAATCATTAAGAAGTAGTTTCAAAGAGCAGGAAATAGGTAAATACCTTTTCCTTTTTCTCCTAAGTGGCAGATTTAATGAGAAGATATTTCTACCTATTTGATGAACTATTTCTTTCAGACAAACTAGACTGAACTAGAAATAACCTTTTGCCCTGTAGGATACTAGGTTTAAAAAACAGAACAAAACTCATTAGCCAGGTCTCTAAAATTGGCATCAGTCACCAACCTTGCCTGAAGGGGAACCTGGCGACCCTGTTCCTTCTCTCCCCTTCTCCCGCCCTGGCTCACCCTGTCCTCCTGCACATTAGTGAGGGGGAGATTTTACGGCAGAAAGAATCTCTTCAAGGACTCTTTGATCTGATAGGCTTTGAAACAAAAGGACTTTGAGAGCCACATTAAGACCTTGAAGTCCTAATTCTCCTTTTTTTAAAATCAAACTTTTTATTTTGAGATAATTGTGGATTCACACACGCAGCTGTAAGAAATAGAGAAAGATTCAGAATACCCTTTATCCAGTCTCCTCTGATGGTAACGTCTTGTCTTATATAAACGTAGCACAACACAACCAGAACACTGACATTGATACAGTCAGGAAATACAACAGTTCCTTTCTAACCTAGTCCTGTCAGGAAATACAACAGTTCCTTCCTAACCTAGTCCTGTTTTTAACATCTGTTTGGTTGTACCTAATTTAATGTTGAAAACCAGGCTTCCTCTCGGCACAGTGGGACTGAACCTTCAGGACCAATACAATGTGTCATAGACGGCTTACCCTTCTGCACCTTGGCACCACCGTAATAAGAAGTGACTTGGGAAGTTGACAGGTTCCAGTGGGACTCCCAACTGCCGGGCAATTGTCAAATAGAGCAGAGACATGCTGATTGGGATTCCTGTTCTGCGGATCAAAACCTAAAGGAGAAAAAATGCTTTCGGTTCTCGATTCACCAAGATGAACTACACATTCTCATTCTCTCAATAAAGGTTCTCGTTAGGCACCTACTGTGCACCAGGCATGATGCTTGTTCTTGACGCTTAGGTGGATGAACATTTCACTTAGATCAGGGGTCAGCAAACTACAGCCCGTGGGCCAAATCCAGTCCACCAACTATTTTTGTACAGCCTGCGTAAGAAGAGCCTTTACATTTTTTAACGTTTGAGGAAACAGTCAAAAGAACACTATTTTGTGACACATGAAAATTACATGAAATTCAAATTTCGATGTCCATATATAAAGTTTCGCTGGAACACAGCCCCGCTCATTTGTTTTTGTATTGTCTGTGCCTCCTTTCACACTACAATGGCAGAACCCGAGAGTTAAAGACAGAGACCATATGGTCCGAAAAGCTGAGATAATTTACCGCCTGGCCCTGTACAAAAAGAGTTTGCCAACCCCTGATTTAGTCTCTCCTTCTCCCAGAAAGAATTTAAGACCATTTCAAGGAAAAGTGTGTACGATGTAACAAAATAAAACGGAAGTAGCAGATAGAGCAACAAAGCAGATACGAAAATGGGGCCAGGCAGGAGGCGAGTAAGAAACAAATACTGAAGTTGTGTAAGCGTCACGTGGTGGCCCCCAGGGTTCCCCCAACCTGCCCAGAGCCAGTGCAGAAAGAGGGCCCTGATGAGTGCCACAGCTTAGTGTTCACAAGACACACACTGACCAAACTGAGTTAGAGAGATGCCTGTTTCTAGTCAAATTTACCTCAAGGGTTTGCATACAAAGGACACTCCATGATGACACAGATGAAATCCACAGCAAGATCCTTACAGGAGAGGGAAACGAGTTTCCCCGGACATTCACAGATGGAAAAGACGTGGTACTTGCCCTCAAGAAACGTAGTCTAGCAGAGATGAGCTTAAAATGTGTATTTTACTAGACCCGTATTTACCTGGTGCATATATAAGTTTAGGGCATTATAGTAATCCATTCGATTCCCTTTGAACTTCAGTTGGTCATAAAGGACATAGTTCATGGCATCCAGCACCTGGCTCTGGAGTTCTATTTCCATGACCATGGAAGATTCACCTGAAACACAGAGATCTACTCTGGGACACAAGCACAAACAAGGTTGCGACTAGTGCCTGACACAACCCCCAACAGGCAGACACAAGCAGTGGCCTAACGCACCCATCAAGTGTTGCCAATCTAGGGAGAGGAGGGTATGTATTTAAAGTGTTTTACACGTCTGGGTAAACATATGGTTGTGTTGTTTCTCACTGTTTCATGACATAATGGGAGCACACTGACAAATCCCTCAGATTGACCAACTCCTCTAGGTTTTCTTTAAGCAATGCCACACCTGCCTTGAAGGCCAAGCTGGGGTGGCGACTGTTGATGCCCCGGAGGGTTTTGCAAACCAGCTCTACGATGCTGTCAATCTGGGCCTGGATGTCTTTGAGGCTGATGTCCGAGAGAGGATTGCAGTACTGGTCAATATACACAGCACCTGAAAATGAACAAGAATCACGGAATAAATTCTTATTTTTACCCTGTTCTTATTAGTTTGTTCTTCTACCCCACACAACCGGGGCTCTTTATGCCATCCCACTAGATAAGCTTCGTATCGTGGCTGCCAGGCCTCCTGCTAATGCACTGGGAAGGAATAACAAATGTTTTCATAACGATGGAGCTTACACTTCACTTTTATTTTTTAAATAAACCAAACCTCTCTCAGAGGTCTCGGACTCAAGGAAAAAAGAAACAACCCTGCGTGGTATGTGGCACAGTCCCACATTCTATTACAAAAAAGAAAGAAATGCCATAAAGGTGATCTTTTCAAGCTACTTTTCTCTCCCTCTCTAATTCTCTTACTGGCTCAAAATCCAACTCTGGAAACTTAATGGTGTAAGACAGTTCCTTTATTTAAAAAAAAATGCTGAAAGCCCTCAGTGACAGACATGCCATTTCAACAAATTACACCTCTCAGGGGTGAAGAGCGAATGGACTCTGGAGATAAGCCTACTTTCAAGTGACATAAACGGGGACGCTGCAGACAGTCTCTCAAAGTCACTATTCTTCACAGCCTTAGCTAAATTTTAACCACGGCCTGAAGGGCCAGCTTCATCATTAGGGTACGGGACATTTTCACTCGAAAAGCCCTCGAGTCATATTCGATTTAAGAGCTCTCAGACCAGCTCAGGATCCTGACTCCCCTGCCAACACCCCAGGGAGCTGACAGCAGGTGATGGGTGTCAGAAGACCCACTGCTGAGGGCTGGCTCCCCACGGGCCCCACCGCAAGCTGAGCTTCAGTCTACTGCACCCTAACGCTACGGTTCCCAGACTTCCTCTGTGGCAGCGGCACCGTTCTAGTCAGGCAGCGGGGATCAAAACCCTGCAGCCAACTTCCATTGGCTCAGCTACTCAGAAACCTTCAACGGCTTTCCAGCGCCACTGGTTTGGATGGGCTGTTTGAAAATTAGAGCTTCGTATGTGGAAAATGAGAAAGAAGTATTTGTTTTCATACACAAGCTACAGAAAAGAAAGCTCATCAAACTATGCTTAACTGAAATAAATAGAAGATAGGATGACTCTCAACCCCAGAGTACATAGGGGAGTATTCTGGGGTGGTAAGGATATTTTACTGTCATCCACTAAAACAGATTTTCCATTTCGTTTTGGATATTGGACTTTCCTATAATCAACTAGCATCTGCACTAGGCATTCTGGGGCATACTGTGATCATAACACGAGGACCGGGAACATAAGAGACACAGTGACTAGTTGGAGAAAAACGCATACACAGGAAACAGAAACGATGCAAGGCAGTTCACTACTCAATGCTACTATGGTAGCTCTGCGGCCAGGAAAATCTGCAAGCAGTGGTCGAAACTCAATGGACGTCAGGCTTCGGCTGAACTTTCAAGAGAGAACTGTGAGGAAGACAGGTACCACAAATCAGGAAGTGACGCCAGGTGCGTGTGTAGGGTACCAGTGTGGACGATGGCCTGGCTGGAGCAAATGGGACACCGTGGAGTGCAAGGGGCAAAGGTTTGGAGTTAGCGGGGAGGACAGGATTATGGAGGGCACTGAAAAGCAGGCAGAGATTTAACAACAAAAGGGAATCCAATGTCCACATTGCAGGTTTCACACGGAGCAAGGAGAAGCTGGGTTTCGGGCTGGACAGGCACTGGTAACTTGGCCGACTTGACGGCAGGACAGGGTGATGCTCAGGAAAGCAAGTATTACTTAGAAAGCTGTTGCTGGGAGAGGGGGCCACAGCCAGCAAGAAAACAGTAACAGAATGGGGACAACATGACAATAAGGCACATTAGAAAGGAGAAAAAAAAAAAAATCACCGAATCTGGTAAATCATCGCAAGCAGGGAATGAAAGTAAATGATCATATCTGTGTTCATAACCAGAACTGATGGGAGTGTTTGTGTACTATCGTAGGAATTAAAAATAGTCCAAAAAAAAAAAAAAGAAGTCACATTTTGTTCCTGTTCAATTAAGAACAAAGTTATTCCTTTTATCTTGCCCGTCCACTCAACTTCTTTCTCCTCACTTCTTATTATGGACAAACAGACTCGCTGATGCACAAGAACATTCTGTCCTCAATAAACTGCAACCAGAGAGGTTAACAGATGTGCTCAAGGTCACATGGAGACAAAACTGATTTTCTTTCTTTCTGATTTGGAAACGATGCTTTACAACATAGAAAAACAGGGAATTTAGCTCATTACTAATATATCAATCTCATGCTTTGACCCCACGATGCACCTTTAAAAAACACTATCTCTTTAGCTGATTTTGACAATGTCTTAGCTCTGAATTTCATACTTTTGCTACTTCATCGGTCAGAACATATAATCCAACTGCAGAAGCCCCGGCACCATGGTTTACCTTCCACTCCTTTACCGCCAGGGACAGTTCCCGCTGCGGCTTGGCTACCCACTGAAATACCACCGTCCACGTGCATGGACGGGAAAAGACCCACCTTCAAGATACGATTCGTAGTCATCGGGCTGCTGAAGAAAAGCCTTGAGATTATTTAAAATTTTCTGTTGCCGCAGGTAGTAAAGAATTTTTTTTGCGTAGTATTTCCAAGTCAAAGCTTTTCTGGAAACAAACAAACAAGTTGACAAGAATTAAGATTTGAAAACTTCCCATTACCTGTTTTTTGCTTTACACTCATCAGGCCATGTACTGTACTTAGCAGGAAAAATAAAATTAGCTGACGATCTTCCCGTACTTATTATCATGGAAGCAGGGAGCACAGTTCAGGACTGTTTGTAATGTAACACTAAATTAATTTTGCTGAAATTTGAGAAAACAGCTATCTGTTTGGCTTCAGATTTACTTGCCTATATCTTTGGTAACAGGAAAATGGAAGACCAGCCTGAAAAGCCAGCTGAGCTGAGTCAGGGGACAGGGAGGCATGTGGAACCCTTTGGTGTCCCTCTGCCTTGGGGCACGCAGGGTCTGCGCTCACGGCCATGGTGAGCCCATCCAGGCTCACGGTCTCACACGTCATCACACTGACAGTCCCCACTTTATTTCACAGAACAGCGTTCTCCCTTCAACTCCAGACCTGCACGTCCAACCACTACCGCCCGTCTACGCCACAGCCCCACCTGGACAGCACTGAGCACCTGCAACCGCACCCTCCCAGAGTCACCCTCACCTCAGATACAGGCAGCTCCACCATCCAGTGAGGCTTTCTCATAAACCACATTCAACCCAGCAGCCAGTGGGTTCTATCTTCAAAATGTATTTAAATGTGAACACTTCTCACTCACTCACCCAAGCTGCCATCACCTTTTGTGTTATAGCAACATCTTCCCAACTGATCTCCCTGCTCCACACCTGCCCTCCACAGCCTGTCCTCCACTCAGCAGCCAGCACGCTCCAGTTAAATGTTCAGTCCCATGAACACAATCCCCGACCCCAAGTTCCCCAGTGGCTCCCCACCTCCCCCACCCCCCCGTGCACGAGTAAAAGCCCAAGTTCTAATGAGAAACTAAAAGGTCTCTTAAACTCTTGCCCCATTAGCTCTCTGACCTCGATTCCTACCACTGCCCCCAGTCCAGCCACCTAGGCACACTGGCGTCCCTGCTGTTCCCTTACCATGCCTGGCTGGTGCTCACCTTAGCACTCTGTTCCTTCTGACCAGAACATTCTCTCCTTGGAGATCTGCAGTCTGTTCTCCCACCTCCGCCTAGGTTCTGACTCAAGTGTCCCGTTGAGTAAGGCCCCCTACCCTATTTAAAGTAGCATCTCCCACCAGTCCCTTGCCCTCTTGTCTGATTAATACTTCTCTCTAGCGCTTCTCATTTTCTGACATAAGTATCTCACTTATTTTTCAGTGCCCATCTCCCCTACTATAGTGTAAGCTCCATGAAGGCAAGAATTTCCTTGTGTGTTGCTCACTGCTGTATCCCCCATGCCTGGAATAGTCTCTGGCACACAGCAGATGCTCAATAAAACCTGTTGAATGAATAAAATTCTTTGCCAGACCTCCCCAACATACGCAGGGATTGTAAGAAGCAGGAAAGAGACAGTGATTAAAGTTCATGAAGAAACAAATAACTCGCCAATCTTGGGGAAGGTAAATGAAAATCAGCAGTTATCTATGTTTTATCTACTTTTTGATCTTTGAGTTGTGAAGTACAACAATCTAGAAAATCACATGAAACAAATGAGTAGCTTAATCAATTATTATAAGGCAAACACTCTTGGATCCACCACTCCGCCCAGGAAACAGAACTTTGTGGACACACCGGAAACCTCCTCCTTCCCCTTCAACTATGCTCACCATCCAGGCCAGGAGCCGTGGCTCAGGCCTGTAACCAGAGCACTTTGGGAGGCCGAGGTGGGAGGATCGCTTGAGGCCAGCCTGGGCAACACAGCAAGACCCCGTCAATAGATAAATAATCACAATCCACACCTCTATGGTCATCACTTCCTTTTCTCTATAGTATTACCACCAAATGCACATCCCTAAACACTCTAGTCTGTTTTTGCCTTTTAAATCTCTTCATCTACAAGCTCCCCCTCCATTTTTCTTTCCTCCTTGCATTTTATTTGTTGAAGAAGTCAGGTTGTTTGACCTGTGGTTTCCCATAGTCTGGAATTTTCTGATTGCATCCACCTGACACAATTTAACATGGTCCTCTGTCTTCTGAATCTCCTATAAATTCAATATAGAGGCTTGATCAGATTCAGATTCCCTTTACTTGGCAAGACGACTTCCTATGAGGTAATGCATTCTTCCATGAGGAAGCAGTAATGCCCGGCTGTCTCTTTTGGGAGGTTAGCAGCAAGTGCACTCAACGCACTGATGTGTTAGTTCGTTAGAGGTTACAAAGTGGTGATGTTCTAATTCAACCATTCCTGCATTTATTAGCTGGAATTCTGCTACAAGAAAAACTTCCCACATCTAGTATTTGACCCCCAATGGTAAAGTATGTAGGAAAGGCAGGATAAATGCTCATATCTTTCATTTATAATTTTTCAAAATAATGATTTGGGTTCCTATTATCCTCCCAAGGTTACCAATTAACTGTTGTTTTTAAGTATTATTATGAACCCAGGGAGCTAAACATATTTGATGCATTTCAATCCATTCCAGTTATTGTCCACACTGATGTTCAAATTGTCACATCTTTGGCCAGTGGAAGCCTCTTCATGTTGGCCCTTGAATGTTTTTGACATCAAGTATTGTCAGCATTCTTGCTATCTAGTCCCAGGCTTCCAAGACGCTCCAGGTTCATCTTTTAAATTTCCTGCACTAGACCTAAAATCAGTCATTTCTCCAAAAACCCTAGCTTCTTTTGGTGGAAAATGTTATATCAAGATCACAATCTGTACACCAGGGAAGATCATTTCTACTGGGTTGTTTATTGTCTCTAGACCTTTTCAGTGACAGAGCTAGTGAGTTTAGTGTGTGTCCATGTGTGTACATACACCTATGCACCTACATATACCTGTATGTATCTGAATATAAAATATCTCACGAGTTCATACTGACACTTCAAATTCAGAAGAACATGGCTTTGACCTTCTTCTATCTTATACCTATATGTTCCTTATTCCAGGAGAATTCTTCTCCAGGATACCAGGGATGCTAGAATTAGAATATCGTGTAATTATTCATTACATACACACACACCAGCCACAGAATAGTAAGACTAATATTCTCATCACTTTTATGATTACTGAAAACAGCTAAATATTTGACATGTTCTCCCCAACTGTCTATTTTTTTTTTTTTAAACAGATGCACTGTATCCAGCTGACCAGGTTTATAGCCATTACATATGCAATACTTTCTCCCCTATGACACTCATTTGGATTTAGTTTTATGAATGAATATGTATTTAATGCTCATCGCCAGTCCTTATGTCTGTATCTTTCTGTTTTTTTTTTTGATTGTGTAAGGCTCATTTTCTAGATTTGTCAGAAAGGGCTGAAAAGTCCCCCAGTTCTTGCAAGTTGATAAGTTCATCTGCAGTCTTTATATCTGCAAGTCAGTTTGGCTGGATATAAAAATCCTTGGCTGACATTTTCTTTAGATCCTAGAGTATCTTAAGTATGTTCTTCCCCTGCCCCCAGCACAAAGCAATTTCAACAATTCGCTGAAAGTCTAATGATATTCTGACTTTCTCTTCCTTATAAATGACTTCATCTTTTTTACCTGGATGCCCAAAGGACTTTCCTGTCTTTAAAATTCTGTAATTGTACTAAAATATGTCTCAGTCATTCTGGGTCTATTTTCTCAGGTACAGTATGTGCCTTTGTAATATGTGTTGTTTCAAATACTTATTTGTAGGATGTATTCTTATTTAAGACCACATAGAACAACATAAATGCAAACTGTTTTAAAATCTCCAGGGACTGATACCGTAGCATTTATGGAAACTATGCTTCTTCCTTCTTATGCTTTCTATATCCAAACCACAAGCATTATCCAGGAATGAATACAAAGAGAGTTCTCCATGAAAAATGGCATCCCAAAGCATTTTAAAATATGGTGTATTCCCCATCATTTAAAAACAATCCTATTTTAGGCTCAAAATATATGTGTCAGGCCAAGAGAATATTTATATTTATTTCTAAAAAGACTGTAACAATGTACTTCTGCATTGGCTATGCATTTTCAGTCTTTTGCCAATCTGATGAGTAAAAAAAGCATTATTTCATTGTTATTTTACTTAACACTTCTTTGAATGGTGACTTTGAAGGTTTTTTTTTTTTTTTGAGACAGAGTCTCGCTTTGTTGCCCGGGCATCAGCCTAGCTCACAGCAACCTCAACCGCCTGGGCTTAAGTGATCCTACTGCCTCAGCCTCCCGGGTAGCTGGGACTACAGGCATGCACCACCATGCCTGGCTATATATATTTTAGTTGGCCAGATAATTTGTTTCTATTTTTTAGCAACTCTTGAGCTCAAACGATCCGCCCACCTCGGCCTCCCAGAGTGCTAAGATTACAGGCGTGAGCCACCGTGCCCGGCCTAATTTGAAGGTTTTTTACATGATGGCTGCTGGCCACTTGGACTTGCTCTTCAGTGAATGTTGTCCTCCTGTCCTTTGTACATTTTTCACTTTTTGGAAAATTCCTAAGAGTTCTATTGACTTTGCTGATAGTTTCTTTGGTCATGCAGAAGTTTATTTTTTTAATCACAAAATCATTTGTCTATGTTCTTTTATTGCTTCTGTACTATCAGTCTTGATTAAGGAGATCTCCTTAGATTGTATACAAAGTGTCTTATTTTCTTGAGGGATTTTCATTGTGATCATTTTAAAATGTCAGTTGTTTAATCGTTTGGAATAATTTTTGTATATCATGCACATTTTACTTTCTTCCAGTTATATCCAGTACCATTTATTAAATAATCCATTTTTCCCCCCAGAGTTTAATTATGTTAAATTATCTTTTATTCTGGAACATGTTTCTCAATTATCCTCCGCTACTGATGTGACTATCTATTTTAACATAAATACTACATTGTTTTGATTATAAGTAGCTTTATAATATGTCCTGATACCTAGTGATGCAAGTTTGCCATGGTGATTATTTAAAAAAAAATTTTTTTTCTGGGTCTTCTTGTGAATTTAGTTTTCTGTATATGTTTTATGACAATATTATGCAAATAAAAGGAAAAACGAAAGAACACAACCCTTCCTACTTCCAAAAAATCTTGTTTGGCTCCTAATTGGAATGGCATTAGGTTTATATATTAATTTTAGGAGAACTGACATTTTTTGTGATAGTGAGTCTTGTCACTGAAAGATAACTGAATATTATATTTTTCAATAACATCCTATAATCTGACCCAGGAAATCCATTCCCAGGAATCTACTGCTTAGAAATGAAACTACTAGAAACATCTCTCTTCACAGTGATACAAAATGGAAAAGAAAGTGGTTGCCCATCAATAGGAGAATGGTTAAATAAATTATGGACCATATGACAAAATAGTAGGTAGCCATTAACAAAAGTGAATTTGATTTTTTACCAGTTGATTAGGATAGATTTCCCTAAAGTAATGTTGAATGAGAGAAAACAATTTAGAAAAATACCTATTATGTGATCCCAATTTATGAAATAATGATCCTGCTCCCCTCTGCCCCATCCATCGCACTGTCGCACTGTCTACTCGCATGGAAGGGTACAACCTAGGTTGTCACTGGCAATTACAGCAGTGGGGGCAGGGAAGGTCAGTGTCAGTGGAGGGAACAGGGTGGAAACGGGAAACAGCATAGTAACAAAAAACAAAGTCTGCACTGAACCTCAAACCAAAACAAGCAATAAAGTAGGAATGAGATCGCATATATGTATTTTTAAAAGTATACATGTACATGCATAAAAAACACAAGTCAGCTTTTATTTTTAAGGCTGCACAATACTGACTATTAGATCATACTTCAATTCATTTATAGATAAACCAAAATAGAAACGGAAAAATGACCTCTGCATCTGAACTCATCCAAGGCCTAGAATAGTGACACATCTTACCTCTCCCCACAGTTGTTCCACTGATAGATCTTTCTCTCTCCCAAACCCCCTTAAGAAACAACAACGAAAATATTTTACGCTTTGTTTGTGAGATATTTCACAAGGATTTCTCTTAAGGAAGATGCTAAACTAGCATTCTTATCTTCCATCACTAGAAAGTCTTCAGAACTTTTAGAGCAGAAAATCTTTTCCACAACGAGTTAAGCTGGAAGCCAAGTCATCTTTCAGGTGAACTAGAAATTAACCTCCACGGCAGAAAATACAAGGCAGAAAAACTTTTAAGCAACCTCCAAGAGGTAACAGGCTCTTCTCGATCAGGAGAGCCCCTGAGTAACAGTTTTCTGACTGGGAGACAAAAGAAAGGTTCAACCAAATACCTACAATGTTCAAGACCAACGTAAGATTATTTTGTACCAAAATTCAGAAACTATAAAAAAAAATCATCCATTAAATTAAAATATGCTTGAGAAATTATTTTTGAAAAATAAAAAGATTCAATTCATGGCAGGCAAATTTGGTAGTGGTAGGTGGAGAGGTAATATTAATAATAAAAGAGGAATGATTTATTTTACCAAAAGGTTTCTAAATGACATACAGATACAAGTGCCCAGAGCACAGTGTTTGACACACATAGTAGTGCTAAACATTAATTCCTTCTTCTTTCCAAAAGGATTTTTGAAAGGTTTCTTTATATATCAATTGTTCCAGTATATTTACCTTATATACACAGAACTTTTAAAAGCTGTAACTATGGTAAGACATGAAAACATATGGAAACTCATGTTCCAGAGTTCAGCTACATATCTATTACAGCAATTTATTCTGGAGTTATTAAAATGACCAAACAGAAATTTCCTGCTAAAGCTACAGCTTACCTTCCTTCCATATTTAGGATACACACCAGTTCATCCTCAAAAAAAATCTCTGGTCCCTCAAGGTTCTCAATGTCACTGAAGCCGTTACAAGGAACCTATGAAGAAGACACACAAGTAGGCCTAAGTTATGAGTATTACTATAGCTGTCACTTTCATACACAAACCTGAGCTGCAACGAAGACATCCACTCATACGGACAGTGGTAACAGCTACTCCACACTCTCCTGCACTACTCTCTGTGGGTGGAAAGGAACATGGAAAGAAGATATAATTTGTTCAGATCTTGTTGTTACTTGTAAATGATGTTTTCATAGATTGGAATTTCTGAAACTGATAAGAATTCTAATGTGAAGAAAAATAGCTCTAAAACATGGACTAGACTACAAAATCTCACAATTCACAATAACTACCTCACATAGTCTACGTTACAGTCAACTAGGAGAGGAGGGCCAGAGAGGTAAGCCTAGTGGGTTAGGCAACTCCTTTAAATTGCTGGGCATGTTTTCTCCTCTACAAATTGAGGTGGTGGCACAAAGGGCTTTAAGATGCTCTCAGTTTAAAATTCTATGACTTCCCCCACTTTTCTTTTCCAAAGTAGCCAGAACATTTCAGGTAAACCTGTGTGCATGTCGAGAACACAGGACTACAGGGTCCTGAGCCAAAGCGATCGCCCACCCACAGATCAATCTTAAGTATGCTCCTGCTGTGTTCAAAGTCTTTGACATACTTCTAATTAAGCAGTGGTACACGGAAAGAAGGAGCTAAGGAAAAAAACACAACAATCCATCATTATTAGACAAAAGCACAGACTGTTAAAAATGCACATAAAACCAGCTGGACTAGAAGCAGAGGTTGCAAACTAGTAGCCCATAACCAACTGCATCAAACACATCTAATGCCAAAATATGTATGTGCAAACACACTTAACCCAGTATTAACAAAAGCTTTTAGCTGGGACATGGCTTCCCCAAAGTAGAGCACAAATTTTGTTTATTCTAACATTAATAAACATTTATAGAAATAAATTACACTAGGGAATGTCTATTTTTATTCCTCATGAGGGAATAAGTTCAAATTTGTCCAAAGTTCAAATTTTCCCTTTCAAAATTCGAAAAACCTTGAAAACATTTCAAACGTATGAACTCCATTAACTAAGAGTACTTAGAAAACTGTAAGTAGTCTTCAGCAAAACTGAACAGTGAAATAAATCAGACTGGCTCTATTTCTAGACCTCCAATCAGAAATAAATTATCTGCTAGTTTGATGAATTTAAAATCTTACAGTGGACTATTTTCCAGAGTTACAAAAAGTTCAGAATCAGGAGTGGATACAGAAACTTCCGTGAGACATTTTGGGAAAGGGAAAAAAAAAACAACCCACCATGCATTTTTGCAATTAAAAAAAAACAAACAACTTTTCAGGGATAATGAATGCAAGACAATTTTATTTGAAGGAGTAATAATTCTCATTTATAGGTAGCTTTTAATCCTCTGTTACCTTAACAAATAAAGCAGTTCACTACTGGGTAGAACCTGCAAAGCCAGAGAGAAGAACCACATTAATTTCGTCAACCCTTGTGGGAAAACGACTGGGAGAAATTTAGAGTGTTCAATCATTGATGATTTCCCAAATCATGTGGGTGGAGGTTGCAAAAAATAGGTTTGACCCACTTGAAGAGAAATAATGCTGCTCTGGATACCCCCTACATTGTGCTGCGCGTCCTTCCCTACTCCCTCCACCCCCATTCTCTCTCTGGCTTTAGAAAAGTAAAGCTGGCAGGGACAAATGGCTTCATGTTGCTGGAGAGGAGGAAAAGAACACAATGACTCTTGCAGCCATGAGAGTGAGTAAGGGATTGTGAGAGCATTGAAAAGGGATATATCAAAACGAGCTGGATGAGCTAATGCCTACAGACTCAGACACATACACTTCCAGAGCTTAGGGCCACATCAAGAAAGAGATCCTTACGTGCTCTGAAAAGAACCTCTTCGAGAACGAGGCTACAATCTTCCGGGCTTCTAACCCAGCTTTTTGCCGAACTTTATACTCCTCCAACCAATTGACGTAGTCGGTGGGGCTGTAGTGTTTCATAAGGGAAGGCCACCTACAAGGAGAGAAACACCCCCTCAGCTTAACAGAGACTCGAAGGCAGCCTTGGGAACCAGGGACAGCAGTACGGTCTGGGGGAAAGAGGGGCCCTGGCGATGGACCTAGTTCAAATCCCCACCCCGCACGCACAGTGTGACCTTGGCATGGTGACATGAATGCTATGTTTCCATTCCCTATCTATGAAATGGGGACAGTGGTAGCAACAACAACAATAATGATGACAATGAGAGTGAACATGGATTGTGCGCCTCCCAGAAGCCGGGGCCCTGTGTGGTGTGCTACCCACACATCATCTCATTTAATACCCACCGTAAAAGGTAGGTCTAATTATCACCACCACTCCAAGTCGATGAACGAGGCTCAAAAATGGGAAGTCGCTACCCCCAAGGTCACAGCGGGAGTATGCAGGGCCAGATTTTTATCCCGGGTCCACACCGAAATCTGTGCTGTCCACGACCAACCCGGGGATGCTGCGCCCGCTGGATCACCGCATCACTGGATCCGTGTAAACATTTTAGCACAGAGTCGGGCACAAAAGAAGCGCGCAAAATGGGTTGGCTGCGATGCCACCCGCGTCATCCTTTATGGAGGGCCCGTCTGCTGGGCGCTCCGGGATGCGCCATTCGGGCACCCGAGGGTCCGCGCGGCGTGGCCCCGCGGGGCCGGGCGGTCGGCGGCCTGGAGGCCTTTGTCTGTCGGTCCGCGGGAAGGGGTCCGGGGTGCGGTCCGCGTGCGGGGCGGCCGCGGGGAGCGCGGGGGGCGGCGGCTCGGGCCGGGCGGGCCGGCCCCCGGGGGCGCAGCGCGAGGGGCGCGGGGCCGCTGGCTCACCTCACCCGGAACTGCTCCTTCCACACCTTCCCGCTGCTCTGGCACAGCTCGCGCAGCCGCCGGCAGGTGCTGGAGACGCGGCCGATGTCGGCGGCCGACAGCGAGCTGCAGCACAGGATGTACTCCAGCACCTCGCCCGGCAGATTGACCAGGCAGCTGAGGCCCCCCGCCTCGGGCGCGGCCTCCTCCGCCAGCGCCGGCACCACCTCCATCGCGCTGTCGACCGCTACCGCCGCCATCTTGTCCGCGTACCTGGGGGCCGCCGCGCGCGCGCGCGCCAGGGCGCCCCGCTTCGCCCCGCCCACCCGCCTCGGGGAGGCGGGCCCAACGACCGCCCCGCCCACTCGCCCTGGGCCACACCCCCTCGGACCGGGCCGGGCGGATGGCAGCGCCGCCCAAGGGAGGAAATAAATGCGCTCTGTGTTCTGAGACAGCAATAGCAGCCCTGATTTTTTAAAAAATTAGTTGATTTTAAAAAATGGACAAAAATTGCATATGTTCTCGTTTGTGCCGAGCTGTTCCTCTGCGTTAGCGCCTTGGATCTTCCCAATAACCCTAGCAACTATTAACGTATCATTCTTTCCAAATGACAGACAGGGAAGCTGAGGTTCAGACAGGTGAGGGGACTTGCACGGGATCCCCGGTCTTGGATTCTGACACAGCTCCGCTGGACTTGTACTCGGCTGCGTTCTTAACCATGCGCTGTGATCATAATAAACAATACTCCGGAGTGCGTGTGATGCCGAGCACTCCACATGTTTAGAGGACTCCTCATTCCATCCCCTGTGACAGTGTAGGGGGTGAGAATAGCCCCCACATCTATGTGCCGCTTTTAGGCTAATGGAGGGAGGGCAGACAGCTCTCCTGTATCAGTCTCTTCTTAACTGTCTTCAGCTCAACGGGCTTTCATACTCTGGGGAGGCAGATTCTGGTCTCCCACAGTAGGTATCATAATGCTACCCATTATACAGATAAAGAAAACAAGGCTCCTAAGGTGGCAGTCACTGGTTCAAAGCTACGGAGACAAAAAGCCTGGTTTTGAACGCTTAAAGCAGGAGTTACCACTCAGGTGTGAGTGGGTATTCCAGGGCCTGAACCTTTTATTTTTATTTTTAAAATTCAGTTCAGTGCTAGGCTCCGTGTTGTGTGCCCAGGGAATACAGAGGTGAGAAACGTGGTGTTCTTGTCCCCCCAAACTCGAAGTCCGATTAGAGTTAGAATGATCTATTGTCAGTACATGGAGGCTGCAAGGAAGTGCTCTGCCCAACTGCCCTGGAGAGAATTGAACTAGTAAAGTGACTCTCAATGGATGGTGTTGAGCCATCTATGGCTCCCTATTGCCCTTAGAAATAAATCTGAAATCCCTAACATTGTTGCAAAGGGACAAACTCACCTCTTCTTGCTACTCTCTCCCACTAGCACACTCCCAGCAAGGCTGGACTTCCCTCTCCTCCCACTTCCAGCCTTCACTTGTATACTATTCCTGCTGCCTGAAATGCACTTCCTGCCAGTACTTCCCCCTTCCAGTTGCTCCTCCTCTTCCTCTAGGACTCAGCTTAACTTCTCCAGACCCCCTCCCTTCCCTCACTGCAGCACCAGCATCAGATAGGGTTCCTGCTTGGCATTTCGCACTTACTCAATGTATAACTATTCATTCAATGCGCATCTTTCCCACTAGATCCGAAGTGACTTCAGGGCTAGGACTGTGTCTGAATCACCCCTGGATGCCTAATTACTCACACAGTCCCCACACGTAGCAGATCCTCAGTTATTATCTGTTGATTGCAATCATCTGAACCACCTGTTTGACTAGAGCAAATCAGCCTTGCTGAGGCTGTTTCTCACCTGATAATAATAATAATAATGTCTGCCTCCTGGGGTGTTGTGAGAATTAGAGGAAAAATGCATGTGAAATGTGTAGAATAGTGCCTGGCACAGAGAAAGTGCTCTGTCTAAAAGTGTGTTATGGGGTATGGGGAGAAACTGCTCAAGGCATACGGGTTTTATTCCAGAGAGATGGAAATGTTTTGCAACTACATAGAGGTGGTGGTTGGGCAACACTGGGAATATACTAAATGCCACTGAATTGTTTGCTTTAAAATGGCTCATTTTATGTCATGTGAATTTCACCTTAATAAGTTATTTTTTTAAAGTGTATAGTTTTTATATATAGCTACTGCTTATATAGTTTCCTAGGGCTGCCGTAACAAAGTGCTACGGACTGGGTGGCTTAAACAACAGAAATTTATTTTCTCACTGTTCTGGAGGCCAAAAGTCTAAGATCAAAGCGAAAGCAGGGCTGGGCATGGTGGCACATGCCTGTAGGCCCAGCTACTCCAGAGGCTGAGGCACGAGGATTACTTGAATCCAGGAGCTGGAGGCTGCACTGAGCTATGATCGCACCACTGCACTCCAGCCTGGGCAACAGAGTGGACACGTCTCTTAAAAAAAAAAAAAAAAAAAAGAGGGGTGGGCAGGGTTGATTTCTTCTGAGTCCTCTGTCCTTGGCTTGATCTCTGTGTCTTCACGAGATCTTGCCTCTGTATGTGTCTGTGTCCTAGCCTCTTTCTATAAGGGCACCAATCAGATTAGGGCCCACCCTAGAGATTTATTTTAACTTAATTTTCTCTTTAAAGGCCCTATCTCCACATACAGTCACATTCTGGGGTACCAGGGATTAAGACTTCAACATATGAATTTGGGGGCACGTAATTTAGCCTGTGACACCACTGCTGCTGCAGCTGCTGCTACTGTCATTAAAGTCATGATCTGGGATGGAGTTGGACCTTGATGCCTCTAAATTCCCTGGAAGTTTCCTGGCCTTGTTCTCGATGTCCCTCTATCAGTGGTGGCTACTGTTGACTGCTTCTTCTCGAAGTGCTGGCTGCCTTGGCCCCTGCAGCTCCGCTGTCTCCTGGTTCTCTTCCTGTCTCTGGAACTGCATCTGCTTAGTCCCCATGGCAGCCACTGAGACTTTACATGTTGGGGCACCTTGCAGCTCAGGTGGCCCCATCGTTCCCTTTCTCACCCCTGTCTACAGCTCCATTGATGATCCAAACCCAATTTCAATGTCCACATTTCTCTCTTCAGCCCTGCCCACTCCTCTGAGATCGAGTCTGACCTCACCTGCTCACCCGACATTCCCCTTGGGCCCCTCAAACTCAGCCAACTGGGGAGGGAACTCACGATCTTTATTCCCTGTTATACCCTGGTCTCCTTGGTCACTGTTCTAATCCATGTCCCCACCGTGGGCATTCTCCCAGCTCCTAGCCTGGCCCTGGGAAGACACAAATCAGCTCTGGCTGTGGGTATATTTTGATAAAATGTTTCCAACCAGTCAGGCATAAGGCAGAGACAATCGGAGAGCCCTTCTTAGGAGTGCCGATTGCTTTCTTATCAAAGACATCCCAGCCCTGCCGCTTTCTTCCTGTCTTCTGATCAAAGAAGACCAAGATACTGTTGGGGAAAAAAAGAATATCTCCTGCCAACCCAGAAAATCCTCCCCATGGCTGTCGAAGAGTTTTATTATTAAATAAGCATGAAACCAGACTGCCATGCTTATCACGAGTAATCTGCTAATGAGATTACAAAGATGGAGAGAAATCCCACCCTTTATACAGAGCCAAGCATTATGTTATTAATTCACATATACTCTCAAGATTCATGGTTACTTGTCCTTAATTAAGAGGACCTGACTACCTCGTTTAGATCTATTCTTTCATAGTTCATCCTAAACCCACACTGTAATGGGCACTCACCGTGCTAGCCAATTGCCTGTGTCATCAGGGACAATAAAACTTCTGCATGATGATGCAGGTGGTCACAGCTTGGAACAATTCCCCTGATGACAGGGAGATAGGGACACTGTCTTCCTTGATATTTACATTTCAAAAGAGACAGAACCCAGGTGCTTAAGAAAAATATTTCTGGGT
>CM052452.1:9534710-9553923 GCA_028533085.1 Varecia variegata
GGTGAGTGTGTGTGTCCGGATGGGGGGTTGATGTTGGGTCCGTTACTTGGTAATTTACAAAGCTGAATGTCTAATGGCTTGTGTTGGATGATGAGGAAATAGGTGTGAATGTCAAAATGGCCACAGCATCCGAATGTCTGGAAGGGCATGAGCCAGCCTCGGCCCCCACCCTGACTTTCTGCCCGGTTTTTCCCTTTATGGTGACCAATCGTGCAGGCGTCTGACATCAGTGCCTCTTCGTCTGCTGTTTTAGCGCTTTTGACGTCTCTCCCTTTTGCAACTGGGTCTGAAGCCAGCTAGGAATTAGGCTTTAGGGTCCTCAGGGTCATGTGCACAGGGAGGAGGGTGGAGGGTGAAGGTGGTACTGTTTCTCCGGGGCCCTTGGAGATGGGGAGGAGGGCAGGGAGGACGCTCAGCTGTGCCACCCAGACCTGCACCCTGAACTTGGACTCCACAACTCTTCCGCCAGCCGTGGGAGTGCCCTCACAGGTCTGTTCCTTGGGGGGTGGGTGGCTTCCACTGGGGAGAGCTGCCCAGCCCAAGATGGACTCATGGAGGGGTATAAAACCCGGCCTTCTAGTCCCAAATCAGACACCTCTGAAAGGTCACCTTTAGAAGTCCCTGCAGGGTTGGCTGAAGCTTCCGTAGAGACAATATGGCAGCTCAGACTTTGCCTCTGGGCAGACAGACCTCCTCCCTCCCCTCCCGTCCTCTCTCTCCCCTCCCTCCTCTTCCCCAGAGCACCCCCTTATCAGCTTCCTTCCAACTCCGCCTCAGAGCCACCTTCTAGGGGCACCCGCGCCAGTGGGCAAAGGCGTGAGACACTCCAAGCAAATCCAACAAAAGACAGCAGCCAGCCAAGTTGAATTCCACTTTTTAATATTTGAACCATAATGCAAACAGGCATAAGTAGACTTTTGTTGAATCCCATAAAATTAGAAGGTGAGAGCTATACAGCAGAAGAGCATGCGACGAACACAGCCTGGACAACCTCGCAGAGCGTGGGGCGGGCGTCAGTCCTTTGAGGAAGGTGCTGGAGCACGGGACACTTGGCAGAGATTAGCAGCATCGAGAGCTCAGAGGTAGGGGGACGGCCGAGTTTCTGACACCGTGTGTGTGTGTGTGTGTGTGTGTGTGTGTGTGTGTGTGTGTGGTGAGAGGCGACACTGGCTCTGCCCACCGTCCCAGCTTCCCCAACCCCGGAACGGACACCCACGGGTGCAAGTGACACGGGGTGCCCAGCGCCGCCCTCTTTCACAGTCACAAGGACAACAGGACGACAAGAACGGCAGAGGCAGAGGGCAGGGCGTGGCGGGTGGCCTCGGACCCAGTGCAAGAGCACCGGACCGCGGCGGGTCTTAGAAGCAACACCGGAACCAACACCAGGGACGTAGCATCTGATCGAAATGAAACCGTCATCCTCTGGCTGGGCAGGGACTTTGTGAAAACATACTCCCCTGTCCCCTGCGACACCCTCAAGTCTCAGCAGATCATGGAAAGAACCACAGGGTTAAGGAAAGCTCTGCCGGCTTGCTCAGGATCAAGAGAGGGGGTATCGCCCTCCCCTGGGGACACTGGGCAACCTCTGGTGACATGTGTGGTTGTCACCATTAGCAAGAGTCTGCTACTGGCGTCTAGTGGGTAGAGGCCAGAGTTGCTGCTCAACATTCAACGGTGCCCAGGACAGCCCCCACGACAAAGGATTATCTGCCCCAAATGCCAACAGTGCCGAGGTTGACAGACCCTGGCCCAGAGTCTCCTGGAGCTTAGGAGCCAAATCTGGGCACTTTGATGTCCTAAAGTCATTTTCTAAAAGACTCCAGGAAGCCGTGCGTTAAGGCAGAGCGGTCCTACCTGCCCGGGCCATCTCGTTAATAGTGTCTGGGACTAGACAGACGCACCTGCTTGTCCAGAACCTTCCGAAATTCCAAGACAAAACAAAGACTAAGGCATATTGACCCCCGTCCACCCCTCTTGCACTTTGACAAGTATTAATAGAAAACAGATCCTAAATAGACACTGCTTTCCATGCGTGAAAGTGTACCTGGGTCCTCACGTTTGGGACACAGTGGCATTTGGGGAGAGGCAGCTTTTCTTTTGGGCTCCTTTTGATACCGGGCAGGGACTGGCTGTGGATTAAGAGAGGCCAGGCCGGCATCCGCCCCCCAAGGTCAAATCCACGTTCGTGGGGAACATCTATGTTGAGTCTCTCTAGGAGGCAGGTCCTTCCCTCAGCCTCTCAGACCTGTGTTGCCTCCATCCCAGCTCCTGGTCTTTAACTTTTGAGCCAAACAGGACGTTTGGATGCAGGAGACTTGACGCAGGTGGGGGACAGACAGGGAGTAGAGACGGGTTATACAGGAAGCTCGGCTGGCGTTTCTCTCTCCTTGGCACCTGCTGGCAGTCCCAGGCTACCTTGCCGATGCAAACAGAAGGCTTTGAGGGTGAGGTGGGCACAGCGACACACTGGCGATGGAAATACACCAGGAAACGTGGCTGGCTTCAAACACAGTCTGGAGCCCCTGGTTCTCCTAAGGGCCTGAGTGAAAAGGCTGTACCGGGGGCCAATGATGTGGGGGTTCAGGGGCCCCAGCGACCGGCTCGTCCACCCTCAGAGGACTGTCTGCCCCGGGGGGCGAGGTCAGAACACCTCTCACTTGTTTTGGGCTTAGGGCAAAACTCGACCTCTTTGGAAGCCCAAAGCAGGTGCTGCCGAGAGCGTGTTTGGCAGGAAGATCTCGTATCGTGATACCTGCTTCTGCTCTCACTCAAGTCTTGGTTACGGCAATGACCCCCCAACGTCTCAACAGGCCACGCTCTATGCTGTGGGCAGAACATTCTTCTCCAAGCACAACTCCAATCACCTTGATTTCCCCTTTGGAAAACACTCAGGGACTCCCTACTCAATCAAGTCTCAATTCCTCACCTCTCTCCACTGTCTGGTCCCGGCCTATCTTCCCAGGGATCCCTCACCACCGCCACCCTCTTCAGCCTTGCAGAGCCAGCCTTGACTTACCCCACGTGCTCCTTGTTCACGCCTTTCCTCTTGCTTTTCCCACTTCCTGGCAAATTCTTATCTTTCAAAATCCACCAGAGATTTATGTCAACTATGAGAATGGTGTCTGTCCCCACCAGATTCTAACCTTCTACAAGAGTGAAAAATTGCAATTCGATAACTTTTGGGCCAGGTAGATAAGTAAACTGGGCATTTTATGGGCATCGTCTCGTTCAATCCGGCTTGTTCTGCAGACTCAGAGAGGCCAAGTGATCAGCCCACGGTCATCTGCGTAAACAGGGGCAGAGCTGGGACTGGACCCAGCTTCCCAAACTCTGTTTTGGGGGTTCTGAAGTGTTCCCCAGCAAAGCAAGACCCGGCTGTCTCACTCCAGGGAACCCAAGGGAAGCCCTCACTTCCCACAAGAGCTTAAAACTGCTTCTGCTCTTCTGCAACACAAGGTGTGGGAGCGGGATTCGTATGACGCTAGAACAGCACGGTGTTCCGGCCTCCCTGTTACGGGAGACGTCTGGTTCCTCCCGGCCAAGCTCCCTTTTGTGAAATGGGGTTGGAGCTGCTATCGGCCAATTCGAGGGGAAGGGAGCAATAATGGGCCACCGCTGAGTAACTCTCAAATACCCAGTCAACTCTTATTTTTGCTCACCTGTTGCTCAATCCCATTTTGCACCTTTTTTTCTGGCTACGGGGGCCTGACCTAAAAACCACCACAAGAGGGCAGTATTTACCCACCCTGGATCTGAGCTCAATTCTAAATCTGGACTCCGTGCTGCCTCTTCTCTCCATAGGCTACTCATTGCCTCGAGGTTTCTGATACCAGGGATTCCAGGAAAGGGACAGAAACACATCAGACCGGTCTCCTTCCTGTCTTCTAGCCAGGAGCTGTGAAGCAGCTTGTGTTGGGTTGGAAGGTGTTTACTTATCTGTTAAAAAAAATCCTTCTTGGGAAGAAAGATGAATCCTGGTTATATGTATAAATATTGTTTCTTTGGATCCCCCAACAAAATGGGATAATGTTTCCATCTGCCTGCCTGCTACTGGAAGGGCAGGGATATACAGGGAGGCGGTGCCTGGCACATAGTAAGTGCTCCCAAGTATTTATTTGGTGGTGGAAAAGATTCCGTGCATAAAGCTTGCCTTGCAGAGGAAAGCATTGATCAGTTTCTCTTTGATGCAGATTGGACACAGCAGTTCAGGCCCTGGGAAATTAGTGACAGCTTAGGAGGTGTCTGCAAAGGTGTAAAGGGTTGGAAAAAAATCCCTTAGCAGAAGATCTCCTGGGAGCCAGAACTGTGTTTGCAGGAAAGAAGTTGTCACAATGGTTTTCCTCCAGGTTAGAGCTGGTGTTATGGGGGGTGCTGGGTGTTTGTTCTCTATGTCTGTGGAAGACCGAGCAGGAGAAAATGGGATTAAAGGCAGGCAGGGGGAGATGATAACTGGCATGAAGTCAAATCTGTGTGCCGGGAATGAGACACTGGCGGGGGCTGCCAGGGATAGTGGAGAACGATGAGACTCGGTTTTCCCTTTTAGAGTCTTGGAGGTTGGGCCCTTTGGGGTCTCGGTGGCCCCGCTGTGAAGCCCTGGCACAGAGGACCAGGACACTTTCTCTTTGGCAGGTGCCCAACCTGGGCATCCAAGAAGAAATGCCCATGCACAGTGTATAAATGGAACACGGTTTTTCTGTAGGACAGAACACAGCAAAACAGGACAGAATGGGCTGTTCTACATCTTCTCCATCCTCGGGGACCCCGGGCTGATCCCCGTAGGCTGGGCTGGGAGGGTCTCCAGAATTCCTTGGCACTTTCTGGGTACTGCCTGACATTGCTTTTCAGCACTTAAGTAGAGAGAGAGCCCCCTCCCGCCGTTTGCTCTGAGAGGGTAAACTCAACAGTTTGCCTCCTGGAGAAATCGCACCGGCCCCAACTCCTAACGAAGACCCTGCTGCTCACTTGTGATGTGAGCTGAGGGGCATTGATTTGTCAAAATTATTATAACAGGTTTAAAAACCCGGGGATCGATTTTAGAGGGCCAAACGTTCCTATTGAAGAAGCCATGTGGCAGTACATCAATACCGTCTTTCTCTCCAACCTGATCCACTTTAAACCGGCCTTCATTATTTTTCCCCAAGGGGGAAGCAGCGAGCCTCATTTAGGGGAATTAACAAAAATCATATTCTTCCTTGATAGTGTTTCCAGGCTATAAAACTTCAAAGTTCAGCCCGTTCATATTCTTTAGGCTGCTAGCATTATGGCCAGGGGAAACTGAAGATAAGTGACTTGTCCCAAGTCACCCAAGATCTTTATTTCCAGCACACGCCCATGGACATCACTTCTGGGCCTGGTGGATGGGATTGCCTAGGGCGGGGGGGATGGAAGTGGCCACGTCAGGCGGTCCTGGCTGGGATGGGGCGTTTGAGGAGGGGTTTTGCCCGATCCATTTGATGGGTTCATTTCCTAGTGAGGGCTCCCCTAACCGGTGTTGGCATCTGAAAGCATCTAATTCTGTGACTGCTGCTTTCCCTCTTAATCATCATACCCCACTCCCCAGCCCTGACCCTCTGTAACCAGGACAGTTAGGGGGCTTCCAAGGGACGCCAGTGTGGACCCTGAATTATGGATGCGAGAAGAATTAACACGGGCCAGGGGCGTGTTTCTTGGCACTGAAGGTCTTCAACAAAGGCGAAGGACTCAGATCTAAGATCAATACACTTGCGCAGGCAAGAGGACAGACGAGAGACCCAGCCCGTCACACGCACACGTGCACACACCCACACGCATGACCAAAGCGTCATCATAAAAAAGGAGAAGGGGGGGACTTCAGCGGCCAAGGGACTGGCTCAGAGGACTTGTGTCCAGCGCCTGCAGCCTTCCCAGGGGAACCCCGGAGAACAAACCCGAACAGGGGCGGCGGCCACGTTCCAGTGGTTTCATGCACCTGTGATTTGTCCTTGTCAGCAAGAGAGGGGGGAGGGGACAGAGTTTCGTAAGAGCCACTGCAGAGTATAAAGGCATCGCATTGCAGCAGGAAAACTCGAGGGGAAATCCCAGGAGGGCTGAGGAAACCACTGGGGGTGGGGTGGGGGGCGAGAACCCGGAAGAGGAAAACCAGGACATAGCGACAAGGACGAGACAGGCAGAGCGAGGGCTACGCGGGGTCCCGGAGGGAAGGTTCAGCAGTGTCTGTCCGCGCTTACAGAACCTGCAGCCGCCCCCCCTGGGGACCTGGGGCGGCCACTCTGCATCCAGCTGGGTGAGACGGTCCAGTTAGGAGCTGAAGACCCTGTGGGAGGAGAAGTGGGGAGGGGGTCAGCGCCGGGGGAGCAAGGCTGCTGTTTCCTCGGGAGACCCAGAGGGAGCCCCCTGCTATCTGGGCTCCGCGCCTCGTCTCTGTCACTTCTTCTGCAGCCCTGGTGTCTTGGGCAGGACGTGGCACGTGGTAGGGGCTTGTCTCCAATGCATAAATAAGTGAATAGCGAATGCTCGCTCACCCACACAACCGGCCAGGAACAGGGACCTTGAAAGGGTCTCCCTTCTGACAACTACGGAAATGGCCATCTTAAAGGCAATGATGTGCGCCTACTGAATACAAAAGTATGTTTCTGTAACTGCTGTGTTGTCCTAAGGGGAAACAATGAGGATGATGAGTTTAGGAAATGAGTAGCGTGTGTCTTGTGCTACTGAAAAAAGAGACTTTGGCTGAGTTCCCGCATAATTTAAGGTTATGGGTATACAGTGGTGGTGGCAGGGGATGGGTGGGGGGAAAGGGCGGGGCAGTGAGGTTACTATCAAGGTCGCCGTGTCACGGATTTACAGTAAGGTTTAGTGAGATTCCATCCCAGTCTCATGGTGCCTCAGACTATCGCTGGCAATTTCCAGAGGCCGAGTGAAAGTGTCCAGATCATATGAGTTGTAATTCGCATCCATGAGAACGCCCTCAGCAATTTGGGGTGTGAGGGAGCTGGTGTAAAAGTCACCAAAGCAATGGGTGGGAATTCCACGTCCCAGAGGCAGGCGCCATCATGCCACTAGGGGCGCCCCAGGCAGGGGCTGGCACCCACAGCAGGTGCTCCCTCCCCTGCCTGACGGGGGCCCAGAGAAATGCAAATTCCCCGCTGAAATGCAAACTGCTGCGCCCTAATCCCAAGTTCCAGATCCAGCGGGGCTGGGGGCCTGGGCATCTGCATTTCTAACACGTCCTCAGCTGGTGTTGGGGCTGTGGTCTGGGGACGTCCCTGCCCATCAGGCCCCGGGAGAGAGGGCTCTGCCCGCCCCCTGCCCGGGACGGAGCCCCCTTACTCGTCGGTATCTTTTTTGCTCTCTTCAATGAAGGCAATGGACTCAGATCTAAGGCGGTTGGTCACTTCATAGGTTCGCAGCGTGACTCCGAAAATATCCTCATGGTACCGGTTGTCATCCTAGGGGCCAGAAAGTCAGAAAACAGCCCTCAGATGCCAGACAAGGGCTTGGAGAGGGGACAGACTGCGCTGTCACCTGGAATGGAATATACCTAAAGAGGCTGGTTCCTAAAGAAATAAGGCTGAGGCCAGTGTCCCCGAGGTACCTTTGGCGTCTAAGACTCTGTTCTCCAGGACATGGGGCCGCTCTAGCCCAGTTGGCAAAGAACATAAGAAAGCACGTATGTCACCATCCAGAAGCAGTGACGAGGCACCTGAGAATTTACAAAGCTATGGGAGGTCCTTTGGCAGAACGGAGGGGTGGGTGGTCCAGAATATTCTCAAAGGGCAGTGTTGTTGAGGATCGAACAAGGGGAAAATGCATCTCTTTGCTGAGAAGGGCAGGGGTTGAGAACATGTGTCGGGCAAACAAGGCACGACGATGCCCTCAGTGAAGTCCCAGCATGCCTTGGTCCTGAAGGTTTTGAAGAAAGTCGCCCATCTGTAGAGCGGGATCAGTTTTAGTTGGGGTGATTTTTCAACTCTATTCTGCAAAGTCTTGGGGAATCTATGAAAGTGTCTCTCGAGGGCCAAACCGAAGAGACTGAGCATACTGGGGAGGTGGTCTCCACAGCTTTCCTCGGACCCATGACATTTCTATCAGAAAGTTCTTTTTTTTAATTTAACCTACTGGGGGGTTTAGTATCAGGTGTAGAGCAAGGGCTTCTTCCGCAAAGATGTTTGACCCCTGATCACTGCTCATTTAGGAAAGCAGGGAGAAAGACAGAATCACCCTTGGAGCTTCGTGGAGGTCTGGGACTCAGTTTTTTCTATTTGGGGCAGTTGGTCACACAGTTATGACTTTGCTTGCTGGGCTGCCACTAGCCCCTACTCAGCCTTTGGGCAAGTAAGGAAAAGGCTCTTCCTTCATAGTGGAGAGACAAGCATGGGGTGGCTTTCAGATCCTACTTGCCTTCCTTGGACAGATCTTTTTGTGCAGTGCCCAACCTGTACAACTGTACAGAGCAGTGCTGCAGCTTCTGGGAGCAGGACAGGTTGGGTTAGGATGGTTTCTGTCTAGTTACCCAGAGCTTCACCTACTTATTTTCATATGCCACAGCCTCCAACCATATTTATATCTGCACCTGCACTTCCAGCTTTTCTTCCTACTTTCTCAACCTCCCCTAATCGTCGAGACAGCTGGGGTGAGGAAGAGGCGATGGGAGACCGGATGCCAGCCTGTGACTCACCCTCAGCCTGCTGATAAACACGCCGGCATCCTCTGCCGAGAGTCTCCCCTGCTGGGTCATGATGCGCTGGATGGCTTTGAGGACGTCGGCGGCCATGGTGACATCCCCACAGACGTAAATGTGGCCCCCTTGCTCCTTCAGGGCTCGGTACACGGCCTCTGCCAGCTGCTCTTGTAGGATGTCCTGCACGTACTTCTGCCGGCAACAGTGAGGAGGGGTGGGGACATGTGACGTGTGTGTTGTGGCTCGTGTCCCCCCAGGAAGCAGAGACTGACCCAGGGGTTTGTGAGCAAGGAGGATATTTTGTGAGGTGATCCCAGGGAACCAGAGCGGGGGACTGGGAAGAGTGACACAGGGAAGGTGGGAAAGCCAATCCGGGGGTGTCTGAACGCTCTGCCCCTGACTTCGGGCGTCTGCAGCTCAACTCTGCTGAGGACCCCTAGGGAGCTGGGAAGAGCGGTCCCCAGAACCAGCCCCTGGAGGGGCGCAGGAGGGGGGCATTAACTACCTCTCCTCTCTCCCAGTGGCCGGTGGTCACCCATGGGGTGTTAACGCCTGTACACTTCTAGCTGTGGGGCCGGTTACCGCAGGTACCCTATGCCCGACAGCCAGTGAAGTCCCAGGACAGATGGCGAGGGACGGGGCGAGGTGAGGGGCTGGCAGCTTCCAACCTGCAAAGCCACTGCTGCAGTGACAGCTAGAGAAAGACGGGCTAAGAGGACGTGAGGTGGGCACAGAGGGGTCTAATACAGCCTCCAGGGAATGTGTCTTTAACTTGTCCAGGAAACTCCCCACCCCCAGGGAGGCCGACTCTCAGCTGGAATGACCTGGCGTGGCTGTTCAGGCTGTTCCTGACACCCTCCCACTCTAGTTGTCAAATAGCCACTGCCCAGACACAGTGCGTGCCTCCTGCCCCGGGTGTCCCGGCCGGGTCCCTGGGGTGCCCTGGACTGCCCCAAGATCCAACAGGAACGTGCTCCTGTCCTACGTATGGCCTGTGTCCTCTCTGACTGGTACTGCCTCTCATGGGCTGTTAAATATATTTTTAAAAAGTTCCTATTTTTAAACATTTGTAACAATTGTCACTATGGTAAAATACGCATCACATAACATTTATCATTGCAGCCACTTTAAAGTGTGCAATTCAGCAGCATCAGATACCATTCACCATGTTACCGATCACTATCTAGTTCCAGAACTTCCTTACCCCAAATGGAAACCTCGTACCCATTAGCAGTCGCTTCCGGCGTCCCTCTCCCCCGACTCCTGGCAACCACTAATCTACTCTCTGTCTTTGTGGATTTGCAGATTTTCGATATTGCATGTGAGTGGAATCATACAATTTGGGCTGTTAAATATTTTAAATAGATATTTTCCCTCTCCGCACTTTCTGAATCACAGAGCAACTTCGCAGAGGGGAGTCAGGATGGGTGAGGGTGTGTGCACACGAGTGTGTGCACCAGTGTGCGTGTGCGCTGGGCGGGGGGGCGGCTGTGGACGGGCTGGGGGTTACCTTTGGTTTGTCCGGTTCCCGGGAGTAGGCCGTGTA
This sequence comes from Varecia variegata, assembly GCA_028533085.1. Lineage (NCBI taxonomy): Eukaryota > Metazoa > Chordata > Mammalia > Primates > Lemuridae > Varecia > Varecia variegata. The sequence continues at coordinate 9,544,916 of CM052452.1, forward strand.
CAGCTCTCTGAAGACTCCCTTGTTCTTGGCCTGCAGGGTCTCCTCCCTGTAGATGTGATCGATCTTGGACTGCCGGCACCCGAAGACCAGGATCATGGGGCAGGGACTCATTCCTGGGGACCAGGAAGACCTCATGTCATCAACGGCTCTGCTACCTGATTTGGGGGGCGGTCACCGAGGGGCCAGGGGTGGGGCTCTGGGAGCTAAGTGTGCACCATGCAGACAGAGGCTCATGAACACGGGGGCAGGCAGGTATGTGCACGACACATGGACACGTGTGCACACACGCACACATGTGCACACACGCAGAGGAAAGAAGTAAAACATGTTCAGACTTTGGCAGACCGCCCTTCCCTTCCTGGGTCTCAATCCTTCCGTCTGCCCCCCCCCGCGACTACTGAGCAGCCCCCACCATTGGGTAACGCCAAGAGCCCAGACTCTGGAGCTAGATGTCCTGGGTTCAAATCCCACCTCTGTGTGAAGATGAACAAGTTACTTAACTTTCCAAACTCAGCTTCCCCATGTGCAAAATGCAAATACAATAGCATGTGCCTCAGGGCTTATTGTGAGAAACAAACGTGAAACATTCCAACTGTGCCTGGTACTTAGCGAATACTTTACAAATGCCGGCTATTCTCCTAGAACGACAGTTCCAGGGGGCAGGCTTTGCTTTGAGTTGTTTTTCTGTCTTGTTCATTTCTGCGACCCCAGCGCCTACAATACTGTTTGGCATTTATGAGTTGCTCACTGAAACCATGTTTATTAAGTGCCACAGTTTGTGGGTTCCTTTCTCTCTCTCCTTCTCCCAGAGCTGATCTGTCGTGTCCGTCACACAGCGAGGCCTGCTCTTGAATGGCAGTCTTTGGGACGGTCACATCAACACAGCCATTTGGGAAGGAGTAATGCCTATCGCTGCTTTTGGATTTTCTGAGCGAGCTACATCTTAACAGTCAAAGAAATGTCCTCTGGGATGGAATTTCAGGCCCCCGGGACAAGCGCGGTGGGAGATTTGTTCGGACAGGCTTTCGAATTACGCCGTGAACTTCACCTACGCAGGCTGCATTGCCTGTCCCTCCCCAGGCAGTGACGCAAACGGGAGACAACGCCACCGCCACCACTCTCCCTCCCGAGCTCTAGGGCAAGGGAATCGACCGGCTCCCGGACCGTAACCCACCTTTATGCTGAATATCAAATTGCCGCTGTTGCCAGAAGCTTCGGAAGGGGGCGATGCCGGTGCCTGGGCCAACCAGGATGCAGGGGACTCGGGGATTTTGGGGCAGGTGGAAGCTGGGCGCGCTGGACAAGGAAGACAGGGAGAGTCAGGAGTCTTGCAGGGCTCCAATCTGATGCAGAACAGCTGAGTCTCAGGTAGACCTGGTGGCCGTCTCGGGCAGACGTACAGTGAGACTCACGGCTTTTCCATGGGGGCAGGCAGGTAAGCAATGTTTTCAGGGTGGCAGTCCCACAGATCAGGGGAATGCTAGAACTCCACAAACGGGAGGTCCCCAGGGTCTGGCTATTGCTCCGTTCCCCGGTTCTCCTTGCTGCTGAGCTGAATCACAGAGGGCAGTGGGACCCCTCCCGGCTGGTCCGTCCACCCACGACATCAATGTGCAGACGGGAGACATCTGCTCATTTCTCTCCCTTGGCTACTCACCCTCTCACGAAACAGGGGACCACCTCGTCAGCCTGTATCCGGTTGAGCCAGGAGGAGCACACGCCGTGGTGAATTGGTCCTTCTCCATCTAGCAGAATAACCCGGGTGGCCTGGGTCACCCGCTGTCCCCAAGCTTCCCTCGTCATGGTCTCCTCCCCACTCCCTCCAATGCAGAACACCCCCAGGCCCAGCGCCGAGTTTCCGCCTTGGAATTTCGTGTGGCTCGCTTCCTCCGAAGGGCACCTGTGCAACCGCCCAGGGTTCTGTTGGGTAGGGGTGGGTTGGATTCGAATCCTGCCTACTGAAAGGTACTCTGGGTGGCTTGCTGGCACCCTGGTCTCAGAGCTCTCTCGGGCACTGTGCATTTTAACTGCTTTATCAAGGAGGGAAAATACAGGAGCGGGGCTTGAGTTATCTGACCCACAACTAGCTGAGCAAGAGGCAGCAGCGAGTTCCCCCAGGGAATGGGTGGAGGTGGCTTGTTTTAGTCGCTGCCTTGGGTGTAGGAGGGGATGCAGAGAGTACAAGGGACCTCAGGACTGGGGACAGTTGAGGCTTCCAAATGCATGTCCTGCCTCTTCCCTAGTTCTGCTCAGGGTTGGCTCTTCCGGGGGACAGTTCACCTGCTGCCTCTTCCCCCAGTGTCCTGGTCTTGGGTATGAGTCTCCTTCCAGGGATTTGGGATTTACTGGGTGGGCAGTGGTTTAGGGAGACCTCCAGGGGGCCCTTGGGAGAAGACGCAGACCAGGAGGCTGTCCCAGCAACGCCGCCCACCTCGGGTGCGGTAGGAGACGATGGCCACAGTGAGGTGCACCTCGTCCGGGTACATGTCTGGGGAGGAGCTGATGGAATAGTATCGAGGCTGCAGCAGGGACAGCTGTGTCAGGAGCAGGGTGGCCGGCATCTGGATGGACGGGAACTCCTCCAGCACCTCCACGATGGTGGGGTTCTTGCCCCATTTCCATTCCTCGTACTCCTGCAAACCCTGTGCCAAGGAGAGGGACAGAGACGAGCTTGAACCCAGCTCCCTCGTATTTCCAACAAGGACCCGAGGAGGTCCAGGGAAGAAGGCAACATAAAAGTAGTCAAAGTTAACGCTTAAACAGTAATTATTCTGTGCCAGGTTTTAATTCTCATGAGGACCTTACGAAATAGGTCTTACTGTTATCTGCATTTTATAGATGAGGAAACTGAGGGTCAAAGAGGACCTATGACGACTAGGGGTTTATGCCGGGTTTTGAATCAAAGACAGGGGGTGGCAGACTTCAGCCCGCAAGCCTGTTTTGTGTCACCTGTGAGGTAAGAATTGTTTTTACATTTTCAAATAGTTGGGGGAAAAAAATCAAAAAAAGAATAACAGTTCATGACACAAGAATATGATATGAAATTAAAACTTCAGTGTCCATAAGTAACGTTTGATGGGAACATGGCCACGCCCATTCATTTATGTATTGTCTGTGCTGCTGCACTACAAAGGCAGAGCAGAATAGTTGGGACAGGGACTAAATGGGCTGTGAGCCTAAAATATCTACTACCCAGCGGCCCTCTACAGAAAAAGTCTGCCCACCCCCGCTCTGGGACTTCTGTCCCCAGAATCTGTGCTCCTGGCCATCATATACTCCTGAAGGACAAGCGCTGCAGGAGGGAGCATGCCTGGCTAGGAGAGGTGGTGGCAGGCGGTAGCGGGCACAGAATGCAGATTTGTTGGTTGTGGGGGCGGCAGATGCATGCTCAGAGTGCGTGGATCACTTTCATAATGGTAGGTGACAGCCCCGGAAAAACAGTTTGGGCTGTGTGGAGGAACATATATTTGGGGGTGTGTTGACAGCACAGCCCAGATGTTGCCAGGGAACAGAGGAACTTCTGGGGCTCTGGAGATATTCTTCCTACATCTCAGAAGATGCCCTGGGCAGCCCCGCATTGCCGGTATGGGAGGCTCAGTTTCTGAGGCCAGGGGTAAAGTCTATTTCAAGTGCACCGTATAGCAAAGATTTTCCCCATGTTCCTAAAGATGGTTCTTGCTTTATTAATAGGGCATGGCATCCTTGAGACTGTGCCTCTCAGATCCAGCCTCACTGGCTCTCAGCTGTAGGAGCACAGTGGACCAGAAGCCTCAGCGCTCAACTCTTTGAAACTGACATCCACCTGAAACTGACATCATCACCTGCAGGCACCGGGTCAGGCTTCCCCAGGCTGCTCCCAGCCCATGACTGAGCACAGGAGGGATCTACGCCTCCCCAGGGACCTTGCTGCTCCTTCCTGAAATTGCAATGCAGTCTAGGATGCTCTCGCCCAACCTTTCTTCCCTTTCCCTCGCTTGGGACCAGGCTTGTTTTGAGGTCTGACGGTTCTCCCAGCCTTATCGGACTGCTTTCTGGTTTTCTCTCACACAGGTGTTTCCCTTAATAAAAATCCTTGCTCATTTAACCCCATCTTGGAGTGTGTGTACTTTTGGGAAGAAATGGACTAAGACATACAGGTGTAACAACTTGAACTTTAAATAATCTTGCACGACTGCAATCTCTGGTCCTTCTTCCTGTTAACCACCCCCCCCATCCCATTCATTAAAAGTTTTAAATTAAAGTTATGCTTGTATACAGTCTAAAGAGTTACATAATTTTGCAAAGCTTATGATTAAAAATAACGGTCTCCTGTTCCACCTCTGCCATCTGTTTCCGACTCCCCAGAGGTAACCACTTACAACTCTTTAGTTGTTTCTTCTGGTGTTGATTTTCATATTTCTAAATAATATGCACTTGTTGATTAGCTTCTTCCTTGCTGCTCACCATTCAATTCCCTCTCCTGGACAGCAGAAGAAAGCTAAACCATCCTTTGCTGGGGGCTTGGCCCCACTGGGAGGAACCCCTGGGTGGTCTTCCTGAGTAAGATTCTTTTCTTTTTCTTTTTTTTTTTTTAGAGATGGGGGTCTTGCTATGTTGGCCAGGGTGGTCTCAAACTCCTGGCCTCAAGCAATTCTCCAGCCTCAGCCCCCTGAGTTGTTAGGATTACAGGTGTCAGCCACCATGCCCGGCTCCTGGGTAGGATTCTTACTGAGCAAGGTCTTGTAGCAGCTTGGGACAGGCAAGTCCATGGTTTCTAAGCAAGGGTGGTAGAGCTGTGTGGGTCACCTTACCATCAGTCCTCTTAGATCCAGTAGTCCTACCTAAAACTCATCTGCATCAGAAAAAGCTTATCCTTAAACCAGGGCACTGTACGATTCTCTGTTTCTTTTTCTTCTAAGCATGGGTGAAGATGGAACTCATGGAAGCTCAAGGTTCCAAGGGAAGGTAGATAGAGTTAGAATAGCAATTTCTCTTGCAGCCAGAGAACTCTGAGATTCAAGGAGATCACTCTTGTTTTGTCGGGTCTTAGGTAGAACGAGGAGAGGTGGTCATGCCTCGCAAAACCCAACTATCAATAGCTAGCCCACGTGGCAACCTTCTGCAAATTGGAAAATGGCAGCCTTTGCTCAAGACCGGCACCTGCTGGAATACTGCTGTAACAACAGCCTCACAACTCTCCAGCGACCAGGTGAAAGACGCCCCCTAGAGTTGTGCGAAGCCGAGGGACCCACCTTGCTGAGGACCAGCAGACGCTGCTTCTCCTTCTCGCTGGTGGCCAGGGAGGCAAACTGCTGCAGCTGCAGGGGTGTGGGCGGCGTGGTGATGTCCAGGTAGTACTTGAAGGCCTGGAAGATGGTGCACGGCGGGAGGCGGTGCTCGTCCGTCCAGTTACTGATGACGCCTGCGGGGGCACAACGGCGGGGAGGGGTGGCTGCGGGAGGGCTTGGGTTCAAGTTCAGGGTCCAGGCCTGCCCTTGGAGCAGAGGAGGGGGCCCGGGGAGCAGGAGGGTCCCAGAGCCAAGCAACCCCTTAGCTGGTCACCTTCCACTCTCCTCCCACCCACACCCAGCATCCGGGGGACTGTGTGGTCACCTCGTGTGTACAAGAAGCATGGCTGAAATCAATTAGGCAAACTAGTCTAAAAATTAAAAAATAAACATCAAAGGAGGAGAAAAATATGAAAACATTAAAATAGCACGAGACAGTCCACTGGCATGCTATGCAATGCGCCTCCAACTGAGCGTGCGATACGAGTCTACTCGGATTCCATCTGTCCTCTCTGGTGTCAGCCTCTCTCCCCCTGAGTGGATTCTAACGTTCAGAATTACAGACATGGCTAATACTTATCTAGCACTTTCTATATGCCAAGTACTAGTCTCAGTTATATCATTAACTCAGTTGATCATCACAACAATCCAAAGTGGTGAGTGCTATGCTTATGCCCATTGAGAAAAAAGGAAGCACAGAGAGGTGAAGGAATTGGTCTAAGGTCACACAGCTCGTAAGTGTGAAGTTGGGCAGTCTGGCTTTAGACCTTGTTCTAACTACTATATTTTTTGGCCTCTGTGTACTTTCCATCCAATACGGCCCCTACGCACAAGGCTCTCCTTCAACAGGCATTCAACCCCAGATAAAAAGCTCTGTTTAAGGCCGGACATTGTCGCTCCTGCACTTTGGGAGGCTGAGGCAGGAGGATTGCTTGAGGTCAGGAGTTCAAGACCAGCCTGAGCAACAGTGAGACCCCGTCTCTACCAAAAACAAACAAACAAAAACCCCCCCAAAACCAACCAAATAAATAAATAAAAAGAAAGAAAGGAAGAAAAAAAAAAGCTCTGTTTCAACACAGAGGATGAACTGGCTGGTTTGGATTTATTAAGAGACAGTTTCTGCAAAGTGGTGCCTTCCTAAGGCATTTTCAATAGGGCTTTGACTATATACTGTTTTCACATTCTGCCCTGACTTTATGCTCTGGCTCCTATGTGACAGTCATGGTATCATGGGCTGCCAAGTAAGGACACTGCAGTGCCTTGTACCTGAGCCCCGAGCCCACCTGTGCTTACTGAGATCCATTTGCCTGTGCAAGTTCTTCCATATGAATGTCAAGGAAGGCCACTTAAACAGATTGGAATTTGATCTAACGAGGTCAAGAATGTGGGTTCGATCCCTAGTTGGCCACCGTGCTTCATATAGCACCTTTCGATTCTAAGAGGAGGCAGGATGAGATTTCAGCCGTTCTTTGCTTGGTGGGCAGTGGGGAATGCAGCTTTTTGGGGGGTGGTGGTGACAAAGAAAGGAAGAAGAGTGGCTACTGCTAAAACCAGCATCTAGCTGATGCAGGAAGGTGGAAATCCTTTCTCTCGATGGTGAGCCATCAACGATGTCCCAGCATCAGGGAAGTTGGGCCAAGGTCGCTAGGTCAGCCATGAGAAAGGGGGAGCCTTCAACCTCTTAAGGTGGAAGTGACAGTGACCCGCTCTCCCACCCGGATTGGTGACTGGGAAGAAGAGACCCATTCTTCCTCCCCAGACCCCCAGTGCCTCTGGCCTCCCTGGAGAAGGGCAGGGCGCTGGGAGTGTTACCCAGAGCCGTGTTCCGCTCCTCCAGCAGCTCCACCTTCACCATCTGGTTGACCGGAGGCGCGTCCTCCAGCCGCTCAATCAGAGCATTCACGAGGTCCTCGTGGTTGCCCGGGAAGATGCCCAGGTGGTCCCCAGGCTGGTACTGCAGCTCCTGGTGCCCGTTGGTGTGGAGTCGCACGAAGATGGTCGAGCGGCTGCAGGGAATAGCAAGGGAACAATAGGACGAGGGCCACCAGCCACCACCCCCTTTCTTTGCTCCTTTGCCTGTCCTTGGTGGCTGCAATTCCCCTCCTCCTGTTCTCATTCTCGGTGGGGCCTGTGCCAACCTAGCTTGTGCCCCGATCACTCCACACCGAGGTTTGTATCAGGGTCACTCCTGAAGTCCTTGTTGCAAATCCAATGTCCCAGGGCTCATCGGGATCATCAAAACAGCATCAGACATAGCTACTCCCTCCCTCCTTCTCCACTCCCTTGTGTTGGATTCCAGCACCCTGTTCTCAGCACCAAGAGGGCTTCTCTCGAGGACTAGCACGCCACCAGAACCACAGGCAGTAGTGTCCCCAAACTGTGACATTCTGCCTCTCCTAGGAATTTCAAACTCATCCCCTTGGCAACAGGCATCCTCATATCATCAAGGTAAAGGAAAGAAGACCTGGCTTTAAGCTCAGGTTCCTCCCATGCATAAATTCGCCAATATCACAAAATTGAGAGATCCAGACAGAAAACGCAGAGGGAAACTCCTTTACGCCTGCCGGGTCATGCCCTTTCGCATGGAGCTCTGCGTTTCAAGTCCAGGAGTCCCGTGCTAACCACCAGCCTTCAAGAATGAACTCTCAGAATGGGGTTGTTCTGGTCCCTTTTTACAGTTTTGGTGCAGATACATCACATTGCACATAATACCTGCAAACGCCGGGACAGATGACGCTTTGGGAAATCAAATCCTTTGCACCCTTTGAGCTACGACTGCTTCTCAGATCTGCTGTTTCTTCGCTGCCAAATGGGTTTCAGTGGATAGAGATGCTTGATATTCAACACGAAGTTTCTATATTCTCTATGGTATGTAAATCAACGCTTGAATAGACCAATGGGACTCGCTATTGAGAGGCGTTTCTGGCACAACCGAGAGCCCCTTTGTGCTACAAATAGCCACCATTATTAAAAGTAGTTGAGCCGGCACATTATTTTGGGGTGTCAAGTGTTTTCCAGAAGCAAGGCGCCCCCGCCCTTAACGTGGTGGGGAGCTTGGCGACCATAATTGTGAGTGGCAGTGTTGGGGTCTGGGGTCCCGCTCTCTTTCCCTGGGCAGGTTTTGCCCCGCGTGGGACAATGATCTTGTGCATTACACGGACTTGTGCAACTGAGTCTGAAGACATCCCCACCTCCCCAGGCCACAGGCAGGGACGAGCAGAGGCCAGCGGCCAGCAGGGGGAGCTGTGGGGCTTCTGATTTGGGAGCCTGTCTTTGAAAGGCCCGCCCGCATCAATTCCCGCTTTCTTCCTACATCATCACCATCTGCACAAAACAGAAACGCTGTTGGTTTCTATAAAAAGTTTGGATATACAGTATCTGAAGAAAACTACATGTGTCGGAGGTTTCTAAAGTAAAAACATTTTAAGAAAGAAAACTGTTAAAGGCGGTAATGCTACAAGGCTATCCTTTTCCTATAGTTAAAATATTCTGTTGCTGCAACCCAGTGACCTCCATAAATACCAGACTGAAGAAAACATTGTAATACTGCAAGTATGACATTTAGAAGATTACTTGGGCTGGTGGGACATTCTGTGAGTTTAGATTACAAATGATTATTATAAAGGGGATGATTTTTAACCAAAGGAATATATTTTTAACTTGAATCTTTTCTTGCATTGTATTTTTCTAAATTCTGGCTTCATTTCTTGGTAGTCAAAGAGTATGGGTAGTAAAGAGTTA